>JASXSY010000225.1:0-19527 GCA_034509805.1 Sipha maydis | reverse complement strand
AACGTCTAAAATATCTATAATAACAATATTATAAGATAAATATAAGATATTTTAAATCTTCCAACTATTTGTTTCCTCTATATTTATCTTATATACACATATTTATCAATCTGTATTTTTACTTAAGGTCTATTCATTTTGCCATGAAGTTTAGACTCCCAAAAATTATTCGTGGACGCAGATATTTTGCAATATATTTCAAAATAAACTTGAAGCCTCATGAAGGCATAAACTGTGTACTGCCCATGTGCACAAATATGGTTTTGATAGTTAATTTATCTTGAGGAATAGCTGACTTGAATTCATGTGCAAGGCCGACGGAAGCTATGGGTGTAATAGAACATCATCCAGGATACCCACGTACAGAATGGTGTCAAATTTAAGGTTAAGGTTTTAATTTTATATGGATTTAGAAATATCGTAAATGTATATGTCAAAATATGTAAATTATATTTACTAAAATAGAGTGTTTAGAATTTGTTTTCATATCATTACCAACTGATAAACACATACCAGATTAAACACATACATTATAATATGAAAATCACATTGTATTTCAGATAACTTTTCATAATTTAAAAATAAATAATCTCAATACTAGAAATCTGAAACCTTTCTACCCGCTATTTTCAAATAAGAACTATATTTTAATTCCCCTGCAAACCTTCTGATGGTGGCGTGTAATACATATCCCTTTGATTTAAATAATTTGTCTATTATCTTTGTTGTATACTTATAAGTTATAATACTTTACGACTTTTCTTATTATATTCATTTAAATAGTAATAGTTTATATTATAAAATATTATATTTTGTTTTGTCTATATACTTATAGTTAAGCTCTTTGTACACACACTTTAAAACTGTAATAGGACTAACGTCTGTATATTTAAATAAATAAATAAATAAATAAATAAATAAATGTGTGTGTAATATGTATATAAGAAAAAACTATAATTCTTATGAAATTACTATTCAAGTAACTCAAAAATAATAAAGATATGGCTCATTACGACTTGGCAGTGTTTAGTAAGCAATATTATTATCTTTATAATAAATAATCAAAATTTCTGTTTCAATTCACATGGTTAAAGCTTATTTTATGAACTACATCTTCATCGAAACTATATTTTTTACACGATTATTAATATTTTATTGTATTTGGATATGAGGAATTACCAAGACTATTTAATCTAATAATATATTTGTATACTTAATATATTTTTACTGTTATTAATGCTATTGTTTCCTTGACTTATTTTGTGAATCCATTGCGTGCAATCATACATAATAAAACTTTAAATAACTGCTAATAGGAACCGTGGATTGAAAATTGGACCACTTCAAATATTTGAACTGAAACGAAGCTTCTGAACACGTAACTGTTTATTATTTAAATAACGGTATTACAGTATGCGTACATATTACTAGATACTATTTAGGTAGTGATTCCTAGACGAAAAATAATTGCGATATCATCGTGTTGTTTCACGCCGTCGCGTCATCGTTGCAGTTTTACGCCAATTTGATGTTATAATGCATGCGTTGTCGTAAGACTTGTGCGTATCTCTTGTACGTATGTATGAGCGTTTCTTTGACGTAAGATTAATACGGTAATATTTGGTACGAGCTCACCAAGTATGATAGTTCGCGACGTATCCAAATCGTAACGAATTGGAGGTCGTTGACTGATTTGTTTAAAGAACATCCAAGTGTCTCAAACAATTATTGTTTGTCTTATAAATAACCGATACTATTGTATTTGCCAGCAATTTTTTTGTAAAAATTCGATTACTTATGGTACTTTATTTCTTATATTTGATCAAACTTATAATTGCCAAAATTAGTAGCTTAATTCAAAACTCTAAATACCAAAAATAAAAATTAAAACGCCACCGTTACAACTACGGCACAATAAGTCACAATGTTTGGGAATAAATTAATATGAATAATTTAATAAAACATTGAAGTGTTGATTCCTAAGTTTTTATTGCATAAACAAACAATTTAATGTACAAAGTTGAAGGATGTAAATTGTTTTTGTAATAACCTACATAACCAATCCTTACAATGCATTTTGATAAATATTTCATACATTTTTTTTTATCGTACACTTCTTACAACAATTATTATTCATTGTATATGAAAAACGAATTCGAAATGTTTAAATCTTTTAATAAACTATATTTTTCTGTCAACTTATAGTCATTATATAGAAATATTTTGAAAAATTCTCAGTTAAGTACTATCTACTGTCAAGTATATTAGTTTATTTGAAATGTTTATTTCCTGAAACCTACACAAAAAACACACACCTCAACGACCTTCCAATAATGTAGCTGTTGCAACATACAACAGTAGTCGCATGAACTCATAAAGGTTGACGTCTATGACCCGTTTACATAAAATTCCAGCCTTGAAGGCATTGTCTTCTCTATGAGCAATCAGTAGCAGGCCGAAGGGCTCGGTTTTGATGCAGCTGCGTCAACTTTTCATAGGGGATGATGCTTACATAATAGTTTTAATTTTAAATTTAGTTGCATATTAGAATGACTACATAATAAATTGACAAATATTTACTTATCTTCGTAGAAATTATAATATTATTTTTATCATAACACGAGTAAATTTGGAAACCGAAGGAGTAGAGAACAGTCTCACGGATTTGTAAGGTTAAACAATGGATAGGAGGGAGGTTTGTGATAAATACTAAATATGAAAATGCGTTTTTTTAAATAAGTTAAGTTAATAAATAAGTTCAGTCTCCCGTTGGACACAATTTGTATTATTACGTAAATTTTACCATAGTTGAAGTATTTCCTCGAATGGATTTACTAAGTCTAAGCCATGTATACTAGATAAAAAGTGCATATTGGATGTCTTTAAATTAATTTATAATTACTATATTAAACTAGTTGAATCCATGCACTTTGTAGCCCGTTAAATCCTACCTCTTATAAGTCAAAAACTGTGTGTTAATCTATAAACAAAAATTTCCATCGTAAATCTCAAAATGTCTGCTTGAGCTCCTCCCAGCTTTGGACCTATCATTTTTTAACTATAACTTAGCTTAACTTGGCTTATCTTTTGTCCGTAGGTCTAATATATCTCTATACCAAATTTCGTGGCAATCGGTCCAACCGTTTAAGAATCCACGAAGGATAAACAAACATACAAAAATCCATTTATATATAATATACGAATTTGAGGTGGTGTTTGTGCAGCACGAACTTGCGAAATATGAGCACGTCTCAATTAATTTGCTTTTTGTTCCTCTTGCGTTTGATTATAATGAACATTCTTACAAATTATTGCATTACGTGTACGTCGTCCAATGTTTGATCTTCTAATAGGAAGCATTAGTCAAGCAAAAAATTCTCTCAAAAAAATAACAAAGTCGCTATTGATTAATTTAATTAAAAATAAAATTCTCTTAAAAAACTGCAAGTTTTGATATCTTGGGTGGATTCGAACCATAACCGTTAACTATTCTTTAAATGACACCTTAACCCATTCGGCCATCACTGCCGGAACGTAATAATAGTGTAATAAGGTTATTAAGCCCATTTAGTAAACCCACAACATTTTAATTATAATAATATTATTTTTAATTTTTAATTTTTATATTAGTAATATTATACATGGATGGATAATTTTTAATTTATTTTTTTATTATGACAACAAAAAATTTAAACAATATTGGCATTTACTTTTTCTAATAATGATTAGATTAATTAAACATTCATGTTATAAGATTATCATAAATAAATCATCTAAATTATCTAATTATATTAGGCTTTAGATTTAATCAATATTCACTTTACAATAAGAAATAAAACAAAATAATTTAAATAATAATAATTTTGAAATTATATTCATTTAAAATAACTATAAAGAGAAACAAAGCATACACTCAAGGTTCTATGATAAAGAAAGTTGCCAAAAGTAATTTTAAAAATTTGAAGTCTTTGAGATGTACATTATATGTTATATATATATTAATGTTCTAACAATAAATTTTATAAAAAAAAAATCTGCGTCTTTCATTATTATGATGGTTATTATTAGACCAACAGATAATTTTATAAAAATAAAATAAATGACAATTATATACTTCTTGAATTCGCTAAAAATATCTTACTTAATTTCGATTGTGGCATTTGTTACATAAATATATACCATATTTACATACAATAGAAAGTAGTAGATTAGAGATGCAGTTTTAAATTAATATATAAGATAATGAAATATGTCAATGAAAAAGTAAAAGAATTATTTTCAATCATTGCATTATCATTTTAGACTACTGTGTAGGGCTGATTATGTATGGTGTATAAATTATTTAAAACTATTGGGTTTGAACGTTTATGTTTACAAAAAATGTCTATGTTTACATTTGTACACTTTAAAATAGCAAAATATTCTCCATACATACGAGTATAAAAATGCGAATTTTTACCCGATTTTTAATCAGTAAAATTTAACACTTGAAAATCCATGAATTTTTGGTACAAATTTATAAATTATATACAAACAAAAAAACAATTAAATTATTATACTAAACATGTGTTACACTTGTAATGTGTAGTATGAATAAAACAAAAATCTTTAAGCACTATTATTATGTCGAAGAATAATTTTTTTTTTAAATTCTGAACGGAGTGATGGAATCTATTGGTTTTACAATGATGTATGTTTTTTTTTATTTTTATTTTTTATTTTTGTGTCTGACGACACCTTTTTAGGCAGTAAAAATGCTTCGCTTTGCTTAAGCAGCAACTTTTCTGAAAGGAAAGTGAATGTAGGTGGTACTTTGGCTAGTCAAAAATCCAACTTTTCAATACTTTTTAAAAAAATCGAAAAAACGATAAAAAAATTACGAAAAAACGAAAAATTTTACGCAAAATCACGTTTTTACAAATTACATTTTTTTAAAATGCTCTAACTCAAAAACCAAAAATCGCAACAACTCGCAAGTTTTCAAAGTATTTTGACATATTTTGACTTATTTATAGACAATTTAAATTTTCAATTTTTGTAAAATTTTTGGTTTTAAACATCTATAAAATTTAATTGGCAGACCGAAAATTCTTGAAAATTTAATACAAGGTTTATAATAAGTTAAACTTATCGCAACTAAAAAATATCGGTGATCGGTTTACTGAAATTTTTTTTATAAGGCCTTATTGCTCAAATTTGTATAAAATGTGTAAAGATCACGATAATTTACAAGTTATTTTGTAGATAAAAATTCATAAAATGTTTTCTGTTCATACTTAAGGTTCAAAATTTTAACACTAGATTATCTATAAGCTACTCTTCAAAAATCTTTAAAAAAATTTCTACCGGACTTAGAGGAAAACATTTTATGACTGTTTGAAATTTAAATATTTACGAAATTGCATAAAATAGCGATTTATTCTCAAACGATTTTAAATATTTTTTATAATTCAAAATGTATAAGTTGCAGATTTTTTAAATTTCTACCAGCTGTTAAGATTGGCATTTCCTCTGTGTCATATTTTTTTCAAAATATTATATTAATTTTAAAGCCACTTATAGGCATTTAAAATATTCGATTTTTTTACCTTTTTTTTATAATCGGCGAATATTGACATAAAATTACATGTAAAATATAATATAATGTATAATATTCTAGACTGACAAATGATATCGGTTTTTTTAAAATGCTCTATCTCAAAAACGAAAAACTGCAACAACTTGAAATTTTCACCAAATATTTATATTGACGTTTTCTATACATGGTTAAGTTTTCAAAGTATTTTGACATATTTTGACTTATTTATAGACAATTTAAATTTTCGATTTTTCTAAATTTTTCGTTTCAAAATAAAATATACTTATTACAATATTTATAAATAACATTGTATTATATTCTAGACAAACATATCATCTCCGTTCAGAATCGTTTTTTGTATACAATGATCCCTATCATTGAATTCAAATTTAACAAATCCATTATAATGACCTATCCTATGAAGAGTCGCACTTCACCCCCAAGTGTACAACAGAGCAAGGCCGATCCGGTTCTTTTTTTTTTTTTAGTGATACATTTTTTGTTTAAAAAAATAGTTTTAAATATAAGTTCATTAAATATGAAAAAAATTGAAATAACAGAAATTACAAAATAATAATAATGTTACTTATATTGGATGTCTACAATTACATATTATTTACCGTCCGTTTGGTAAGGAAATGGACCTACTGAAACCTCTTACCTTTAATAACATACAGTGGTGGATTTAGAGTTAAAACAATATCAGAAAATCCATAAGAAGGTCTTTGTACAAAATGAATTAATATTAAAATTGCCCCATTTTACAAAACTGATCACTTTGCTCGTGATAAATATACCAACCAATATTCATTTTAAATTTAATTTCAGTTTCATTCAATGATAGTAGGTAGGTACATAAAATATAATGACAAATTATAATTAAGAACATTTGCGTTTACATCTCTTTAATGATAACAAAGTTCTTAGAAAAAAGTAATAGATACATAGTATTATATAGTTTTACGAGAGAACGTCATATATTGAAATTATTTATAAAATCCTTCTATCATATACTATATATTTATAAATATAGAAGATTAAATCAAAAATTTGTGCATAGAGATTTATAATCTGTTGCAGGATCATTGATTAAAATAATATATAATATTATTTGGGATCAATGGTTGTGGGTAGAATGTATACATTATTCCAGCGTTTCTCAACCAGGGGGTAGCGACTATGGGTCGCGTAGGTCAAAAATATTAAAATGATGATTTACAAAATGTGCCTTTTTCTTTAAAACTTTTTATTGACCAAAAAAATACTTAAAATAATAATGATAAAATTAGCCTGATAAGGATATACATAAAAAAGTGAAACAACATTATAAAATAAATAATTAGTGGGTTCGTTGAATTTGTTTTACATTTAAAAGTTGCTTAATTTGTGGTTCATCATCTGAAACACATAAAAGTAAGTTATTTTCTAGTGATAACAAATGATATCTGTACTCAGGGGCGGATTTAACAATTTTCCGCCCCTTTGCAAATTAAATTTGCCGCCCCTATCTAAAAAAAACTTACTACCTCTTTAATAAAATATCCTCAAATAAATAAATTTTTTCAATACCTACCTAATATGCAATTTTTGCTTATTATAGTATTACGAGACATTTCTTAAACACTAAGATAAGCTATAATACAATACTATTGTCGTTGTCGTAGAAGAGTTCCTGGGAAAATAGAAATATTATTTTGCTAAAAATAAACAAATACAAAATCCACAATTTCAAGATTTTGAAGTGATAAATACAATTTTAAAAATTATGTACCTAATTTTACAAAATCAAAATAAATGTTCAACATAATTTTGCCGCCCTCCAAAATTTGCCGCCCTATGCGGCCGCATAGTTCGCAGTGCCTTAAATCCTCCCCTGTCTGTACTTCGTTTTTATTGCCATCATGGATGAGAATCCTTTTGCGCATAAATAAGAAGTAACAAACTGAATCAAAATGTTCAATTAATTAATTTGTTCAATACCTCTGTTACCAAACTTCCATATTCATTTCTCCGAGCAAGTCAAAACATATTTAAATCTTGGGATGTAAATTCTCGTTAAAATGTTTTATCAGCTGATAATTCTATAAGTTGGTTGTAAGTCACAACTGGTAATTTGGCAGCTGCAATAATATTTTCAAATGTTATTAAATTGTTATTTTTTCAAATGGGTTAATAATCCATCTATTTGAGCAGCCATTGTTGTCACATGAGAAATATTCGAGTAATTTAATTTTTAATTCTCTTAAATGTGTTTTCATGTTATTCAAAACACGATCAAGAATAAGACTTACATACATACATTATTTACTTAGAAATACACTTATTCCAGTCCAACTTTTAATTTTTGGTTGTTTCAATTAATAATTCAAAAAGACCTTGTCCAGTAGCATGGCCTGGTATTGATTTTAAGCATATTTTCTTTAATTGTCCCATTGCATTCATATCGAATACAACATAACATTTGTGCCAAGTTTGTCACGTCTGTTGACTTGTCAATCTGAATAGAAAAATATTCACTTGATTTTAGATTTTGTACTATTTCATTGTACACATCAGTTGCCATTTCATTAGTTCGTCTTGATATAGTGTCATTTTAAAGTGGTATAGTTTTTAATTTTTTTGCTTCTTCCAGACCTATAATTTATATTGATCATATCAATAGCAGTAGGTAGATGAGGTTCTCAGCAATCTTGTGTGACTTAGATTCCCTAGCTACCCTATGTCCTACTAAATAGGATGTTTCAAGTGTTGCGGTGTTGTTCTGACTTGATTTAAGAATATTTGTTGATTTTTTAAAAAAAGTAATTTACGCTCAAAAAAATCAATTGGTTTTTTTACTAAAAGTGGGTGATTTGTTTCCAGATGTCGACTTAACTTTGAAGGTTTCATACTTTCTTGAGATAGAACTTGAAAGCAAACAACACATTACGGCTTATTATCCAATGAAATAAACCCATACTTCAAATATTCATTGTTGTATGACCTGAACTTTTTTATCGCTGGTTCACCAGAAGTGACGGTGCATTATGTTTTGTTACATATTTATCCATAATTATTAATTCCAATTACACAAAACTAAAAATATGCACTAAAAACCAACTAAATATATTTATACTTCTTTTTGAAAATACAAATAATTTAAAAACAAATAACCTAATATCACATGAATATAACACCACGAACGACGCGCGACTGACATCGATAAATTAATCGTTTCATAATACACACAAATAATATTAATACAAACAATAATAAAGCGGTCAGTGTAGATATAACATCAATTAAACGGGCACTCCACCGCTAATGGAAATTCCCAATAACCCGAGACTTGATACGTATTATTAGACATGGTATTTAAAAAAATTATATTTAAAATGGTGTATTTCGTTTGGATAATGATAGGATATTTTTATTTTTCAAATTTGTAACTCATTTAGATTTGGAGAGGGGGGTCGCAAAGTGATTGACCATATTTTATACCTATTTTGGGGGTCACGACACTAAAAAGATTGAGAAACGATGCCTTATTCTATAGAATAACTTTGATTTGCGTATATATTGTGATTATTATTATTATTATAAGTTATTTCTTCGACTTTTTCTACTTTGTTTATTTTATAATTTTTTCTACTTTTGAAGTATTCTTATATATTAAAATAATTTTATTATTAAAACAATGGTAAATTATAGTCCAATTTGCAAAAGATTATATTTTTGGTCAACATTTAGAAGAAACAATTATATAATACAGATGAGCCACAGTACATAGTTTAGGAGGGACCTCATCGGTGTTTTCTGACTAAACGACCGTTTAAATCCGCCAATGATATCACATACTGTCAGTGTTGGGAAAAGATAAATAAAAAATTATCTAGATAAAGATTAAAGATAAATGGTAACCCATCATTAATTTTATAAAAAAAACTAAGTTAATGATTTTATTTAAGACTAACAGCCATAAATTACATTTGTATGATAAAACTATAAAATAAAATAATATTAAAAATTTAAACAAAATTATAAACTATAATAAATATAATAATTATATTATTATTATAAATAATAAAAGAAAGAACCGGATGGGCCTCGCTCTGCTGTACACTTGGAGGTGGAGTGCGACTCTTCATAGGATAGGTCATTATAATGAATTTGTTAAATTTGAATTCAATGATAGGTATCATTGTATACAAAAAACGATTCTGAACGGAGATGATATGTTATCTAAAATATAATACATTGTTATTTATAAATATTGTAATAAGTATATTTTATTTTGAAAAGAAAAATTTAGAAAAATTGTCTATAAATTAGTCAAAATATGTCAAAACACTTTGAAAACTTAACCATGTATAGAAAACGTCAATATAAATATTTGGTGAAAATTTCAAGTTGTTGCAGTTTTTCCTTTTTGGGTTAGAGCATTTTAAAAAAAACCGATATCTTTGTCAGTCTAGAATATTATACATTATATTATATTTTACATGTAATTTTATGTCAATATTCGCTGTTCAAACGCTTATAAAAAAAAAATTGTGCCTATGGATTTTAATAATTTTTGAATGACTTTAAGAACTACTTATGTGGAATCTTCTATTAAATTTTTAAGTATTTTGTACGAGCCAATTTTTTTTATCACCGATTATAAAAAAAAATGTAAAAAAATCGAATATTTTAAATGCCTATAAGAGGCTTAAAAATAAATATAATATTTTTAAAAAAATATGATATAAAGAAAATACCAATCTTAACAGCTGGTAGAAATTTCAAAAATCTGCGACTTATACTTTTTGATTTAAAACAAATATTTAAAATCGTTTGAGAATAAATCGCTATCTTATGCAATTTCGTAAATATTTAAATTTCAAACAGTCATACAATTTTTTCCTCTTATTCCGGTAGAAATTTTTTTAAAGATTTTTGAAGAGTAGCTTATAGATAACCTAGTGTTAAAATTTTGAACCTTAAGTATGAACAGAAAAAATTTTATGAATTTTTATCTACAAAATAACTTGCAAATTATCGTGATTTTTACATATTTCGTACAAATTGGAACTTTGAGCACTTATAAAAAAAAATTGTGACTTACAATTTTAGATTTTTTTTTATCAGTTAAGGAAAAAGTTATAAGAAACCTTGTATTAAATTTTCAAGATTTTCTGGCCGGCCAAAAAAATTTAATCGTTATTTTTAAAAAAAAAAAATTAAAAAAATTGAAAATTTCAATTGTCTATAAATAGCTCAATAAAAGTTAAAATACTTTGAAAATTTAATGGTGTATAGAGAACGCTAATCTAAACATTTAGTGAAAATTTCAAGTATTTACATCGATTAGTTTTTGAGTTATAGCAAAATAAAAAATTTGATTATGTCGAAAACTGGTTTTGCGTAAAAACTCCCGATTTTCCTAAAATTTTTTAGGGTTTTCCCGTCGCATTTAAAAAATATTGAAAATTTTTTTTACTTTTGACCCCCCAAAGTACCAAATAGATTCACTTTCCTTTCAAAAAAATTGCTGCATAAGGTAATCGAAGCATTTTTACTGCCCCAAATCGTGTCGACAGACACACAAAAAAAAAAAAAAAAAAACTAAAACTGCATAGGTTGTGCAATTTGTGTTCTTGGTATGTATACATACTAATAACATATTCTATTAGGTATTTGTACATTATCAAAGAAATTATGATTATTTATAAAAAAAAAAGAGGAAATGCATAGATGAATACTATTTATATATTTAAGTATTGTTTTTAGTTATACTTATACATGTATTGTATATTTTATTTAATATATATATATGTATAGAATATGTCCAACTTTGTCACCCATAACAATAAAATTTCTCCATGTGTTCAAATACGATAACGATAAGCATTCGATAGTGCACCGTTGTTTTATTTATTAATAGGAAAGTATCCAGATATATTATTGTTAACAATAATATATGGCACCAAAATTTACACTAGTCAAATTTTTTTTTCAAGAAAAAAAAAATTAAAAATAGCTTTAAGCCGAATAAATCAAACAATTAAATTCTACAGATAACATTTGGCCATTAGATTAATTTTTGTTTGAATTATACAAAACATTTCGAGTAAGTAAACTAATGAAATATATGCAATTTTACAGATAAATTTATCTAGATAAAAATGTTAAGATAAATTAAATTTTCATGTAAATTTTCACTTGCCATTATTTATCTAGATAAGATAAAAGATAACTAAATATTCATCTAGATAAATCTTAATACTGCATACAGTGTATATTTCGTATACAGATATAGATATATCACTAATATGCACCCACCTACAAATTAGTATTATATACAGCTCAAAAATAAAAATATATTATTTGATTTATTATAAATAGTAATTTTATTATTTATAATACTACCGCAGTACCGCAATACAGACGAAGAAAAATTAATGCCGTTTAATACGATACCTATACTATACAGTTTGATTCCTTTCATAGGTAACACTAAATAATTCTGTTCAGGAAATTAGATTGAAGTGAGGTGTTTTTAAATAGTTCAGGACTATTAAAATATATATTGTTTTACAATATTAAAATGTTAAACCTTTTTACTGTGCGCATGCACGATACAAATTGTAGTTTTTTAAATAACAACACCTACTTTCAACAACATATTTGTATAACCGAATTTTTTACTTCAATTTGGTCCATTTTATCATAGATCAAAGACCAAAATTGATTAAATTATAAAAAGGTAAAGTTTCGATTAACATTTTTTAATATTCAACTATCACCATAGAATTTTACGAATTTTCATGCAATTTCGCTTATTTTTAGATTCTGAACGGAGTGAAGAATGTATTGATTTTACAATGATGTGTGTTTTTTTTTTTTTTTTTTTTTTTTTTTTTTTGTGTCTGTCGACACGTTTTGGGGCAGTAAAAATGCTTCGATTGCCTTATGTAGCAACTTTTCTGAAAGGAAAGTGAATCTATTTGGTACTTTGGGGGATCAAAAGTTAAAAATTTCCAATATTTTTTAAATGCGACGGGAAAAACCATAAAAAAATTTGGGAAAAACGGGAGTTTTTACGCAAAACCAGTTTTTGACATAATCAAATTTTTTATTTTGCTATAACTCAAAAACTAATCGATGTAAATACTTGAAATTTTCACCAAATGTTTAGATTAGCGTTCTCTATACACCATTAAATTTTCAAAGTATTTTGACTTTTATTAAGCTATTTATAGACAATTGAAATTTTCAATATTTTTAAGTATTTTTTTTTTAAATAACGATAAAATTTTTTTGGCTGCCTAGAAAATCTTGAAAATTTAATACAAGGTTTCTTATAAGTTGTTCCTTAACTGATAAAAAAAAAATCTAAAATCGTAAGTCACAATTTTTTTTTATAAGTGCTCAAAGTTACAATTTATACGAAATATGTAAAAATCACGATAATTTGCAAGTTATTTTGTAGATAAAAATTCATAAAATTTTTTCTGTTCATACTTAAGGTTCAAAATTTTAACACGAGGTTATGTATAAGCTACTCTTCAAAAATCTTTAAAAAAATTTCTACCGGAATTAGAGGAAAAAATTGTATGACTGTTTGAAATTTAAATATTTACGAAATTGCATAAAATAGCGATTTATTCTCAAACGATTTTAAATATTTTTTATAATTCAAAAAGTATAAGTCGCAGATTTTTGAAATTTCTACCAGCTGTTAAGATTGGTATTTCCTTTATGTCATATTTTTTTTCAAAATATTATATTGATTTTTAAGCCACTTATAGGCATTTAAAATATTCGATTTTTTTACATTTTTTTTTTATAATCGGTGATAAAAAAAATTTGGCTCGTACAAAATACTTGAAAATTTAATAGAAGATTCCACAGAAGTAGTTCTTAAAGTCATTCAAAAATTATTAAAATCCATAGGCACAATTTTTTTTTATAAGCGTTTGAACATCGAATATTGACATAAAATTACATGTAAAATATAATATACTGTATAATATTCTAGACTGACAAAGATATCGGTTTTTTTTAAAATGCTCTAACTCAAAAATGAAAAACCGCAACAACTTAAAATTTTCACCAAATCTTTATATTGACGTTCTCTATACATGGTTAAGATTTCAAAGAGTTTTGACATATTTTGACTTATTTATAGACAATTTAAATTTTCGATTTTTGTTAAATTTTTGTTTTTAAACATCTATAAAATTTAATTGATTGAGCGAAAACTCTTGAAAATTTTATACTAGGTTTATAATAAGTTAAACTTATCGTAACTAAAAAAAATCGGTGATCGGTTAACTCAATTTTTTTTTATAAGCCCTTAATTCTCAAATTTGTATAAAATGTGTAAAAATCACGATAATTTGCAAGTTATTTTGTAGATAAAAATTCATAAAATTTTTTTTGTTCATACTTAAGGTTCAAAATTTTAACACTAGGTTATCTATGAGCTACTCTTCAAAAATCTTTAAAAAAATTTCTACCGGACTAAGAGGAAAAAATTGTATGACTGTTTGAAATTTAAATATTTACGAAATTGCATAAAATAGCGATTTATTCTCAGACGATTTTAAATATTTGTTATAATTCAAAAAGTATAAGTCGCAGATTTTTGAAATTTCTACCAGCTGTTAAGATTGGTATTTCTTTTATGCAATATTTTTTTCAAAATATTATATTGATTTTTAAGCCACTTATAGTCATTTAAAATATTCGATTTTTTTACATTTTATTTTTATAATCGGTGATAAAAAAAATTTGGCTTCTACAAAATACTTGAAAATTTAATCGAAGATTCCACAGAAGTAGTTCTTAATGTCATTCAAAAATTATTAAAATCCATAGGCACAATTTTTTTTTATAAGCGTTTGAACATCGAATATTGACATAAAATTACATGTAAAATATAATATAATGTAGAAGTTCTAGACTGACAAATGATATCGGTTTTTTTAAAATGCCCTAACTCAAAAACGAAAAACCGCAACAACTTGAAATTATCATTAAATCTTTATATTGACGTTTTCTATAGATGGTTAAAATTTCAAAGTATTTTGACATATTTTGACTTATTTATAGACAATTTTAATTTTCGGTTTTTCTAAATTTTTCGTTTAAAAATAAAATATACTTATATATTATTTATAAATAACATTGTATTATATTCTAGACTAACATATGAACTCCGTTCAGAATCGTTATTCGTATACAATGATATCTATCATTGCATTCAAATTTAACAAATCCATTATAATTATGACCTATCCTATAAGCGAGGTGCACTCCACCCCTAACTGTACAGCAGAGCGAGGCCCATCCAGTTCTTTTTTAATATTTATATTCGTTAGCAGACATTATCAAATCAATTAAATTACGTTTTATAAATTAACTTCAATTACCACTTTGACGCAAATGTTAATTAATTTATTAAAGATAATTAAGCAAATTAACACCATTTTTATAATAGTGTTCATTAAATATATATTTTATTTAAGTATAAATAATTTCCAAAAAAACTACCAAATAAATTCTTCAAATTTATTTATTCTCTTTGTATGGTTGAAATCGCCGCATTGACTTATCATTGAGTAGCTGCTAATATCTGCTAATATCTAATTTTGAAGTTCTGCATAAGCCATTTTTCATTTTATTTTTAAAGTCTTTAATATTTAAATATGGAGTTGAATACGCTACATTTTTTAAATGTACACACAGAGCAATTTATGTGATTTAATTTATTGTGAACAATTAAATAAGATAGTTATAAGAAATTATTTTAGCTAAATAAATAATAGAAATTATTATTATTATAATTTTAATTCTCTCTAAATACTTGAAGAATAGATCTACAGCTTTTAGTCATTAAAATCTAATTAAATCAAATAGCTGCAAAAAATATTATGATCAAGCATTATACAAAAGATTAAGATATTTAAAATGAAAACGTTAAATTTCAGTTAAATTGTTGATAACATGAGATATTTTGTAAAAAAATAAATTCGAAAAAAAATTGGTAAAGGGGCCGCGATTTCTAAAAATCTTTGATCAAGGGTCCGTAATCTACAAAAGATTAAGGACCACTGGTATATAGTCTTGATATTTAAATATTAAGCTTAGGCCACTAGAGAGCGTTGTGTATTGATTGTTCATAACAAGAAATTTTTTCTCAGACATATTTTTATCTTAACAAAAATAAAAATGTAATTTATTTAAATGGTCAAATGATTAATTTAATATAGTATTAATACTATTGAAAGTTTATACTACAAATTTTTCAAGAAGAATAAAAAGTGTAATTTTCATTTTCTTTGCAAGAGATCTTACAAAAAAGTATATATTCAGTAATTGCTAATGAAATTGCATAAACTACATAAAGTAACTAATCAATGAATTAAACTTCTTCAATGTACACTGTAGTTATTAGTAGTCAATCTTAATATAAATGAAAAACTAAATTATAAGGAAATGTCTTGTTAGGATTTTTGGCAGGTACTCATAGACGCAGATCCAAGGGGGGGGAGGGCTAAGGGCCTCTTTGGATATGTTATATATTATATAAGTATGTTGTATATACTTAAAAGATATGTTTTTACATTTAAACATTGATTATGTAAGTATACTATATGTATTTACTAAAATTATGTATTTTGTCTTTCTGTAAATACAAATTAGCCTCTCCTATTTCATATTTTTAGATCTGCCCCTGGGTACTCATTATTATTTGCAGTGTGCATCAATTTTGTGCTCTTGTATTTAACTAAAGCTGTTCTTCAAAAAATAATGAATACATATTAATAATATAGTAAATATTATTTAGTTGTATTGTATGTTATTACAAAAATTAGATAAGATCATTATAGTATTATTATAATGGTATCACGTGAAAATATTAATACAATTTTATCAAATATTTGTGTTCAATTAAAATTATTAATTTACTAAGAACTAGATAATGAGCAATTAAATTTAAAAAAATTAATAGCGTAACATTTAAAGCATAATAATACAAAATCATATTTAAATATTGCACTTATTAACAAAAAATATTGATTATTATTTATAACTAAGTCGATAATATTTTAATAAGATGTATGTAATTTGTTATGTTAACACGAAAACATTTATTTTTTTTACAGCTAATTTATATGAATTTTAATTATGATTGATTTAATTTTTTTGTAAATGTGATTTTAATATATTTTTTTTCTTTTTTTATATTGTAAATTAAATAGCGTACGGTGGCATTACAATTCGTTCTTCTATTATATGGCTTACTTATTTTTAGTATGGAAATCCAATTTCTCCTTACATTTATAAATGTTTGGAAAATGTACACATTATTCCCTTAAAATTTTAAATTCCATAAATTGTGAAATTTTAAGGATTGTATGTTTGTAATGTTATGTTAATATTTATATTTTTTTTATTTCAAGAAATATATGGTATATTTTTTTAAACATTTCTAATATAATTTTTTTTTTTAAATATTTGATAGTAATATTTTAGAAAAAAAAACATAAATGACCGAGGAAATAAGTGTTTTGACGTAAATAAACTATTTTGTACATTCGACCTCGTAGAAACTGCTATAATTGAATTATAGTCAATATTGTTACTTTCTTCATACTTATATAAAGAACTAATATAATTTATTTTAATAGTTAATAATTTATGTTTATATTATTCAATTAACATTTTTTATTAATGTAGTTTATTTGATTAAAAAATAATTAGTTTATACATTAAATTCCTTAAATTTTTTAGATAATTATAATCAGAAAAGTAATAATGATAGTTTACATACTAAATATAAATGCTGCCTTTCTTTTTTTATATAACTATAAAATAGATTATACGTCAAGATTGAAAACTATTGCAATAACTCGAAATGAGCATCATTTATCCATGACGACTTAGTTAACTATTTCTTCATTGAATATAAATGTATAAAATAATTTATACTTGAGACTTACAATATATAATAAACGCAATTAATGCAAATAATGGTAACCTTTGTAACCTATACAAATCTATATATCAAATACTTAATGAGGTTAAAATCAGAATGTATTCGTGTAAGTTTATGAGTAGTGTATTGCTTCAACATAGTAACATAAAAAATAAACAAAATTCCAATTTAAAATTTGAACATAAGAGGAATGTTCCACAAAAACAAAAACTAAATTACCTATCTTCTATGTATATTGGTTCTAGTTTATTAAGTAAATTGAAATTAAAATTCACGCAACACAAAGTTAGTAATAAACAATTTATTTAATACATAAAGTACTAATACATTTAACATTCACTATTTTACATTGTTTATTTAGATAAAATGCTATACATTTTAATTTAATATTTAATTTACCGTGCACTGTATGAGTCCTATATAATACAAATTTAAGAAAACATACGTTTATTATTATTAAAACAAACTATTAATTTTACTGAAAACATTTTTACGATATTTTTCTTTTAAGATAATATGGTTCTAATTAATATTAATTATAAACAACATTTGCTTCTATAGTATACATAATAATATAAACCTTACTGTATAATTTTACATTATACACAGTAACGGCAATAATTATAAACAGAAATTAACATGATTTAAGTATTATAGGTATTATATGTATTGTTTAAAAATAGGACTAGGGCTTACAAGAATGTTAATAGTTAAAATTGTACAGGATATGCTTCAAGGGTCTTGACAAGCGTGAAAAGTATATCTATTCAAAGGGGTAAGAGATTGAAAGTATACTACAGACTACTAAATAGTAATAGGAACTGGTTGGTAAACTTACACCATTGAGAAATGAGATTATAAAAAGAACCGGATGGGCCTCGCTCTGCTGTACAGTTAGGGGTGGAGTGCACCTCGCTTATAGGATAGGTCATTATTATAATGGATTTGTTAAATTTGAATGCAATGATAGATATCATTGTATACGAATAACGATTCTGAACGGAGTTCATATGTTAGTCTAGAATATAATACAATGTTATTTATAAAATATTATATAAGTATATTTTATTTTTAAACGAAAAATTAGAAAAAACCGAAAATTTAAATTGTCTATAAATAAGTCAAAATATGTCAAAAATACTTTGAAATTTTAACCATGTATAGAAAACGTCAATATAAGGATTTAATGATAATTTCAAGTTGTTGCGGTTTTTCGTTTTTGAGTTAGGGCATTTTAAAAAAACCGATATCATTTGTCAGTCTAGAACATTCTACATTATATTATATTTTACATGTAATTTTATGTCAATATTCGATGTTCAAACGCTTATAAAAAAAAATTGTGCCTATGGATTTTAATAATTTTTTGAATGACATTAAGAACTACTTCTGTGGAATCTTCGATTAAATTTTCAAGTATTTTGTACGAGCCAATTTTTTTTTTATCACCGATTATAAAAAAAAAAATGTAAAAAAAGAACCGGATGGGCCTTGCTCTGCTGTACAGTTAGGGGTGGAGTGCACCTCGCTTATAGGATAGGTCATTATTATAATGGATTTGTTAAATTTGAATGCAATGATAGATATCATTGTATACGAATAACGATTCTGAACGGAGTTCATATGTTAGTCTAGAATATAATACAATGTTATTTATAAATATTAATATAAGTATATTTTATTTTAAACGAAAAATTTAGAAAAACCGAAAATTTAAATTGTCTATAAATAAGTCAAAATATGTCAAAATACTTTGAAATTTTAACCATGTATAGAAAACGTCATTATAAAGATTTAATGATAATTTCAAGTTGTTGCGGTTTTTCGTTTTTGAGTTAGGGCATTTTAAAAAAACCGATATCATTTGTCAGTCTAGAACATTCTACATTATATTATATTTTACATGTAATTTTATGTCAATATTCGATGTTCAAACGCTTATAAAAAAAAATTGTGCCTATGGATTTTAATAATTTTTGAA
>JASXSY010000224.1:0-80911 GCA_034509805.1 Sipha maydis | reverse complement strand
AAGAATTTTCTTAAATTTTTTCCAATTTTAATCAACAATTTGTTTTGTTCTTATTCCGTAATATCCATACTTTATATCCGTACATTATCACCACACAAATAAGAGTGTGATATATCTGTACCTTGAGGTTCTTCGATATCATTCTTGTATTTAAAATTTTTTTTTATTTTGCAGTAAAATTTACTACCGTATTGGAGTTTTTCTTTATTTCAATCACTTCATACATTTTTTTTGTGTTAATAACGAAATCTTGCACTCTCTTCAATTTGTGTTGCCCAACTTCTAAATGTGGATGTGTACGGTCTTTGACTACTCATTTCCGTATGATCATATACTCAACATTTTCAGTAATTATTTCTAAACCTACTTTATTGGGTGTATCTAACAATTTTCCAATTTGCATAAATGGGAACTTTCTTACTTCTGCTGGTAAAACTATAACTATGTCGTCTGCGTAGGCCTTTACTCATATTATTCAATCGCCTAAATGTACTCAATTATCTTTAATATGGTTCTCCCTGGTGAATTTTCTAACGTGATATTTTATATTATAAGTAACAGATCATTATTTTATCTCAAACCAGTCGTTACTGGAATATTTTGAGCTACAATATTGCTAACTTTGACCTTGGTTTCCGCGTGAAAGATGATAACTTTTATCAAGCTGATTCATTTCTGGGTTAAATTGAACTATCGTGGTATATTCAAAAGGAATACTCTGTGTATGCAGACATACACTTTCTTGAAATCTATATATAATACAAGTACTTCCCTGTAAACTATCAAAGTTTCCATTTTTTTGTATAATTTTTTCCAAAATAAATATCTGATATGCAGTAGATCTGTTTTGTTTAAAAGTTGCTTGATTATCTCCTATAAGTTTTTTCTGAAAATGGCTTCTTTCTGTTTAATATGCATTTGGATAAACATTTTTAGGTAAGTAACGTTTTAATGTAGTGATGCCTTTATAATTATCACATAGCTATTTATTGCTTTTTTTATTTATAAGATATATCACGACTGTTTTCTTATCCTTTGGAATTACTTATTTTGCCAAAAATGTTTATTGTTTGTTCAGCCGTATAGTTGAGTAAACCATTTCCTATACTTTTTAGCAATTCACCATATCTTCTCTGGGTGCCTTATAGTTCTATAGTTATCATATTTGTTTTTAAATTTTCTCTTGATACAGGTATAACACATATTATATATCTAAAACACTTAGACTCGTCACGATAATGAAACAACGCAAAAGCGTATGGAAGAGTAGTATTCAAATCGGAACAATGCAATGGTATCAGTTTCTTAAATATTTTGAATTTATAGTCGTTCGATATATTTTTTATTTCTTCTATAAGTACTAAATGTATTACAATAATTTTGGTAGCCTGTGACTTATTCGGTGAACAAAGATGAACAAAGATTCTTTCTGAAAATCAATTTAAATATATAAATCATAAAATTATGTTATCTTATCTACATTTAACATAAACCGATATTTTACGACACTATCTGCTTTTCGTAACTCCATTGACTGATATTTTACTCTACTCTTTCAAATTTTGATACATACAGTTTATTTTTTTCTATACCACACACAGTGCGTTATAGCTAACACAATTTTAAGCTTCGGCATAAGTATATCAATACCAATTTCGTCGTATGTGTGTGCGACTGTGTGCGTTTATGTATACTTCACGAGCAGAAAATTACGTAGTACTAAGTCGCCATCACAGCCACGCCTCAGGCTCGATTTCATTATATACATGGGTTTTTGCTAGCCACGCATTTATATATATATATATATGTATGAATGTATACATGTATGTATTCTATGTAACACACAATATGTATACCGATCACGTGTTATTCGATTATTATATTTTTCTATTCGATGGCGAATATTCGAGCCGTGGGCTTTATCGCTAATGTTATGGTTACCGGAAGAGCGGTCATTAGCCATGGCATCTTATGATAATATAACTATGATGTACCAAACTATTCGTGGTTTATTTATTAATACATGTGTTTAGGTTAAAAGCTGAGTGCTTTTTATGTTTATAACGTTCGGGAAACATTGTTTAGTTTAATTAACCAATATACGTTGTTCAGACCACACAGGTAATTTTACTAATGAATTCCCAAAACATATGACTATAAAAATAATTAATTAAAGTATTTGCATTAGTATATTTCTATATTTATAAATTCAAAACTTATCATTCTAAATCGCATACTTGAATGTAAACTGGAAGTACTAAGTTGTATAATAATTTTATTTGATCGTAAAATATTTTACATTGTTAAGACACTTTTACGTCAACAGAATAAAAATATGATAAATTTCATAAATTATGACATTTCAAATAAAAAACAAAACATAATTCATTCCAATGTCCAACGATAGCAAAGACAATTCGAAATGAGCACAGAAATATAATTATCATATTATTATATGATAAACACCAGATTATATTGTTACATCGAACTCAAATATTGATCATTGTTTGTTGGAATTTTTTTTTTTTATTATTTCGAACACTTTTTTTCTGATGAATTTTAAGTTATAATGTTCATTTTTTTTTTATACTAATACACATCATAAAATAATAAACTCCATACAATATACTAGTGCCATATTTAAAGTCAAATATATTATTGAAATTTAAAATGATTTTGGTTATTTTGTCAATGTCCTTTTGTGTAGTTTAGTTTTATAATGGGCGAATTGCTTATGAACGTATAACGGATATACATTTTTTCTTATATCAAATATGATACATATTATCATACATAGAACCTTTTTTTATAAACATTTATTATATATTATGAATAATTCGATTATTTTTATATGTACATCAAAGCCTCCGTGTGCATATACTCGGTACACGGGTCCACGGGTCATTCTACGCACTGTTGACGAACGATGATGTATCGACTTCTCCGACCGGAAATTAAGATGACCTGATATTAAAACTGCTATAATGTACGGTCCTAGACAAATACTCGCCGTTTGTTAGTATTTTTGGACTCAAATCTGAACATATTATTTCCATCGAATATCCGGTTCAGTCGTATACCGTGGTACATTATAAACCGATACGCTCATGCCGTAAAATTTTTAATGTATAGAGTTGAATTATAATGATTTCACATCGTCTGTAATAATATTTGTTGTTTGAATGGATATATAAATGTTATGTTCAACACGCTTGTATACAGGGGCGGATTTAAGGCACTGCGGCCGCATAGAGCGGCAAATTTTGGTGGGCGGCAAAATTATGTTGAAAATTTATTTTGATTTTGTAAAATTAGGTACATAATTTTTAAAATTGTAATTATCACTTCAAAATCTTGAAATTGTGGATTTTTGTATTTGTTTATTTTTAGCAAAATAATATTTATATTTTCCTAGGAACTCGTCTACGACAATGACAATAGTATTGTATTACAGCTTATCTTATTGTTTAAAGCGTAGTTTACACGATGCTAGTTTACTAGCAACTAGTAAGCTAGTTCACTATCTGATAGTAAAAAAGCATTGTCTAGTTGAGCGTGCTAGTAAACTAGCAAACTATTTTGATAGTAAACTAGTTTGCGAGTACAGTTGAACCGTTTCAACTTTACTAGCAAACTAGCGCGCTATTTTATCCGATGCGAATAAAAATAGTATCATGTAATTGGGCACTATAGTTGTTTATTTCGAGCTAGTAGCTTGTATTTCCCCGGCAGTTTGTGAAAACACTACGAAAGTACTGTGGTACTGATTACTGGTGCTAGTGGTACTTGAACTACTAGTTACTACTAGTATTTGAATATCGTGAATATTAAATAACTATTTTACTATGTACTAGTGAGATAGTAAGATAGTATGTTGTTTCACTAGTCGCTAGTAAACTAGCATCGTGTAAACTACGCTTAAGAAATGTCTCGTAATACTATAACAAGCAAAAATTGCATATTAGGTATACCTATAGGTATTGAAAAAATTAATTTATTTGAGGATATTTTATTAAAGAGGTAGTAAGTTTTTTTTAGTTAGGGGCGGCAAATTTAATTTGGCATAGGGGCGGAAAATTATTAAATCCGCCCCTGCTTATATATGAATATGTTTACTTTCCATTGACTAAAATTTTACGCTGTTGTCCAAAGAAAATTCACTAAATAATACTTATATAGTAATATTATATATTATATTATATATAGATAATATTTTTATTATTTTCAATTATATTTTTGTAATCAGAGTGTGGAAATAATATATGGTATACACAACATTAGAAGATATTTTCATAGGACACGAGTCTAAATAGTTTCAGACGTCATACTCGTAGACCGACACGGTACAAAAATGTGAAATTAAAACCGCAAGATTTTTATTTCAATTTTAATTTTTTCTCTCTTCGCCTTATCCTATTAAGTTGTTATTCAGAATTATTTCTACGTGTGAAAGTTTTTATTACTTTGACCTAACTATTACTTAAAGAATTCTAATGGGTCTTTTTTATTGATATTTGAAAAGTCAAAGTAATAAATTATCATCTTTTATAGTGATTTTTTTGTCTCATTTCAAAGTACAGTTAGTGCAATGATTAATCGACTTAGAACTTATGTATATATAAATAGATTTCTAGTCAGTTATCAAATTATTAATCATATTAACTGAAATTCGAAAATAAATGTGTATATATATATATATATATTATTGTATATTTTAAATATAAATATCATACTTGACCAATAAAAATTTTCAAATTAAAAAAAAAAAATATAAAAAATCAAAAGGTAAAAACACATCAGTTGTTCATATTTTACATAAATCATAATTATAATAATAATAATAGTAATAATAGTTATATCTTGGAAATGAGGTAATAACTATAGTATTTCCTAAGTAATAATAGTCTTGATAAACATATTAAATTCATAAATATATTATTTTAAACTTAAAAAGCTTAAAAGTTAGTATTTTTTTAAATATCACCATCGCGTTGTGAATATTTTAAGAATACACGTTTAGGTTTTGTAAATAGCAACTTTTTAATAATTACATTTGAAACTGTAAATCAATATCTATTAAATATTCAGTAGATGTATGGATTTATTTTTAAACAAACATGGATATAATTTCCTTTTACCACCAACAAAAAAAAAAATCCTTGAAATAACGATTCCGGACTCAAATCTTGAATAACCCAAACTACGATTCGCCACTGAAATTTATATTACTGCATTTCACGGAATAAGATGTTTAAATAATAAACATGTAGTACTCATAATAACAAGCTAAAATCCTTGAAACACAAAGAACATAATAAACATCGTAACACCCGCACTTAAATGCACCCGAGTAGAATCTCCTGCAAAGGTAATTGAGTTTGTATAATTGTCCCAAATATATTGTAGTATTCTCTCTCTCTATATATACTCGTATATGTGCATAATATTTTAACGAAATTGTGTTATTTGATGATTTATAAAATAAAACTATGTTCAATATGCGATTAAACGCGAATACTGCGATGTACGTAAAAATGGTTATAAAAACTTAAATACAATACTTAAAAAGAATCGTGTATAAACGGAGTTTGCAGTGTCCAACGATTGAAGCAATTATGTAAACGGCAAACGAACTCTTTTAAAATAAATATTATGAACAAAAACTTATCCGTTTTAGATGGAATTAATAGTAAAAACCTTCATTGAAAAAATGTTAAGAACTTTTTTTTGCATGTCAGGGACACGTAAAGTATTACACGTGCATACGAAATTCACGTGAGTATTGAATCGACCGCAGATTTATGGTAAGAGATTTAATATCCGAGTGCACTTGGGTAAATTATAATTTTTCCGATAACTATACACATATAATATTTTTTAAAAATTGTAAATAAATGTATTCATTAACTAACCCCAGATAGTGAATATTATTACAGCTTATGTATTTCATACAAGACGAGTAATGTACGAGTAAAGCATATAACATAACATAACGAAAACATTTCTGGAGTTAAGGTTTGGTACCGACTAAACATTAAAAAAAAAAGCAAGAAGGTAATTATTGTCATAATTTAGTATTGCTATAATTAAAACGAATTGTTTGTACCCGGACTATTTTTTCCTTCGACTTTTTATTATTGTTTTACATTATCATCAATAATTAAGTATGTATTATACTCAATGTTCTGTTGCATTAACTTTTTCTATTTTGTCTAATACGCATGTTACTTAGTGAAGTTCTCTAAAATGTTCTTACTATAGAGTTTTTTAGCAGGTAGAGAAATGATAAATGTGTACAATTTTATAATAATTATTTCTGATAAAATCTTTTCGTAAAATTTTGATCGTACCAGGAAACGTAGGGTTCAATTCTCAAAAGAAAGGAAAAGTTTTTGCATTATTTTAATAACTGTAAAAACTAGAAGTTTTCTCGAATTATTTATTTATTTTATGTACATGATACATTTCTAAAAGTTTATTTTTTTTATTTAATATTTCACTTGACATTTATGAGACTGCATTTGTATTATTTTTTATTTTTTTTTATTCATCACGATTATTTCACTGTCAAATTTACTTTTGGTTAAAAAATAGAGAAAGATTTGAATCGTGTGGAAAAGATTCTTTTAAATTTCTAGTGCACGAATACCTAGTTAGCTCATATTTAATAACGTAACATAAATTGTAGTTTCGAATACTTAGAAATTTAATCATAATTATCTTGTGTTAGAAGTAATACAATTGTAAAAAATATGAAAGACCTTATAGGTATCAAATTAATATTTTGTTCATGAGTATTCGGAAAAAATAATCATAAAATACAATATTTGCTATTTCTGATGTAAACCATTGGTACCAGATGCAACGGTGGAATACATTAATAAAATGAATTATGGTCGATAGCTGTAATAATTATAACTGTGTAAGTACAATACGCGAATAACTGTGCAAAGTATGTGTCAGCGCACAGTTTTTAATGTAGTCTTTGACATTGTAGTACTATTGTGCTTTGCATTCATTTGCATGCATGTTTACATCTTATGTTTTAATTATTAGAAGCACTTAAATTTATTTGCTCGGAGATTTACACTTGAATATGTAGGCTAGTTGTGTATTGTATAATGTGTTGCAGAAACGGAACAATAATGCACAGTGTGGCTTAGTTGACGGATGAAAGAAACTCACTCATCTTATATCAACTCGTTGTGTTGATTGCTCGTGTAATATTATAATATTCGTTTGCCTGTCACTTTTCGTCCGTGGCATCCGGAAAAATATAACTACAAAGCTGAACTTCTATACAACGGTAATCTTTTTGCACAACGATTTTTTATTTGTTTACTTTTTGTCGTTAAACCTAGAGATTTTCATCAAATAACGTTTTCGTCAAACGGAAAAATACCCATTTAACGAATTTATTTCGTATTATTATTATTATTATTATTGTTACTATTTATCCGTACAATTAACTTTAAACAATTGTAGTTTTACTCTTAATTGTAAAAGTAAAAAAAAAATATATAACTGTACGGGCCCACATCATTAATATACAATTGTTTACATTATTTATCACCGTACAATATTTCTATAGTTTTTATATACTTTACTTTGAGTTTAAATTATACATAAATTATTTTATTATATAATATTTTATATTATATTTTATTATTACACATATATTTCAGTTATAACATAAAGGTGTTTTTAAATGAAAAAAAAAATATTGCAATTATTTTTTTTTTTTTTGTGAAATTTATGTTAATCGATTTCCTTTTATACAGCCATCAAGGCCATTAAATAAATGTTTGACTGTGTTATGTAGTGTTGGTGGGCGTGGTCGAGAAGTACTGCGAGGGTCGTTGTTGTCAGCCGGTATGTTAGATGGATACCGTGAGATTTCTAAGCCTACACGCAGCTCCCGGTACGAGAGCGGTCATTTGTCAGACGGTGAAAAGGACGAACGAGACGTGCCACGGCGGCGTAAAGACGTGGCGAACTGCTGCAGTGTCCGAGCAAAAGGCTTTGTCACGTGTGTATGGCAATATTCCGCGGTACATTAAAGCTTTTTCTTTTTTCTTTTTTTTTTTGTCGTTAACCCGAAGATTTTTCACACAAAGTTGGATAGACCGTGTTCGTATACGAATGCCGTCATGGTACAGATACTGTTGTAGCGGTTTTTCACGTTCTTTTACGATACCATAACATTGGTCGAGAGTAAAAAAGTTTTTACTGGGATTCGAAAGAAAATATTAAAACACGATAATAGCTCATGGACTATGTTGTACCAACGGTATATTCACGGAATATAGTATAAACGTGATCGATTTGTAATAGTTTTTAATAAGCTGAACAAATAATATCGCTCTTTATTAGAAAGTGTTCGACCAATGTCGATGGCAATTCGATATTATAGAGAAGCGATTTTTTTTTCTATTCAATCGAAATGTTTACTGCGTCGGAAAACTCCATCGCCCAAGGGATATTCAAGTGATGTACATGCAGATTGCACGTCCGAACCGATGTATAATACTACAATTCTACTTATAATATGATTAAACGATTTATGATGTTATTTCTTTGAAAAGGATTTCTCAACGTTGAAAATATTTTTTTTTTACGATTAGAATATTAGCATTCTGGTAAATACTTAGAAATGTTTAACTGTAATAAGAATTTTTGACTTCATGTAATATTTTTATTTTTTTTGACTAAAAATTAATGATAAAACCATTCCTTACTTCTCCGATTTAAGTAATAATTCATTTTTTGACGTATTATCGATAAAATTAGTTTTTTTACGACTTGTTCAAAATAACGAACGTCGATTAGTTATTCGTTTACAATTCACGAATTAGATTTACGAGTATAAACCCAAGTTATGTCCTGTTATTTATCACTGAAATAAAATCTCCAATAAATGGACGTTATATTTTCGGTAAATTCGTTATTCCTAGTTAAATTATATTCGTTGTTATAAAAGTCACGTGATATATTTGTTTAAAAATAAAAATATATTATTTAATCTAATGATCTAGTATGTGAATATTATTATAAATCTTGCAATAAATTGGATGAAAAAATACTGTACGATTCAATAACATGGTACAAAAAAAAAAAATAATAAAATAGTAAGAGCAACTAGTGGTTGAGTGACTGATATAGGTGAATTGTTGTCATGCATTTGAAATCAGTAAAATATTGAGTATGAAAAACGATTTAAAATAAGGACGTCTGTTTATCTGGTGGATTTAAATTTAAGTTTATTAAATTTAAAATTAGTTTATAGAACTATATTCATATATATATATAATAATTTCGTCAAAAGGTTGGTCAAATATTTTTCACGAAAAAAAAAAAAAACATCATATTTTAGTAATGACTCTGAATTTGAAATAATTAATTTAATATAAAAAGTTTAAGATATTATTGAATGTATTTAATATTAATATCAGAAAAACTTTAGGCAATATTTAAGTTCTTATGATTCATGATTTAACAGCATAATACATAATATAATTTAATCGAAATTCATATAAATATTCGGTACAATTAGTTGAAATATTTATTATTATATATTATTCTGTATATGACCGAATACAATAATACTATATAATACCATGATGCCATGCCATACTATATAATACAGTAGAGTGCAATCACTAATTTTTTATTGAAATCCATGAAATATATTTTCACAATCAACATAATGTGTTTAAATAAAATCCTTGATTTATTGCACTATTTTACTAATTGGTATGTTCAACAAGAATTTACTATCAAATTTTTGTACCTTTGACACTACTGTAAATTCATTAAATATGAAGGTTCTAGTAAATACTAACTAAAGGACATAAATGTAAACCTGTGATATGCGTTTTTTCGAAGGGGGAGAAGTGTGGTGGTGTAGACGATTTACGATATTATTAAGTTTGTATTTTGCGTATTAAACTTCTGAGATACTTTTCTACTAAGATTATATATTTTTACGATAAAGATAACTACTACAACATAAAAAAGTTTCCTAACTGGTATAATATTGAACCTCCTTCCTACCAAAATAAAAGTAAAAAAAAAAAAAGGTTTCCGTTACGAAACAACGGATTTCATTTATGGTGTTATTCTAGGCATTTAACAGTCGCCTATAGTTAAATTTATTTTTAAAGCTCCCAGAAATCCTATCCTGGATAAATATATTGGGAATGATTGGAAACATTTTAGAACCCATTTGTTCCATGCCTTGAGTTGTGAGGACACCATCATGATTAAAACAATAGGTTAGTTTAATAACTTCGATTTTAATTTTAATATGACTTAACAATACATGTTTTAATTGTTCAATGGTTCGAATTGGGTTAGCAAAAATATTCGCGAGCTTTTTCACTCATGTTTAAATTAAACTATGTTATAAGTATTATGTTTTTAGATATCCATTTAAAGAACCATATATTTTTTCATAAGAAAATTAATTAATACATATTGATGTGTATCATATATTGTTAATAATGTCTGTATACATTGTATTTCTTTTACGTAACAAATGCCAGTAATGTTGGTATACATCATTTGTACGAATAAATAAATTAGTTAATATATATTAAAAGAAAAAAAAAATGGTTGCAAACTTCTCATCGATTAATGATTGTCACAGCAATATATATCAACTATAGACAAATCGACTTTCCGTTTAGCAACAGAGAACTATCAACACTAATGATTTCATAATGCACCATTGAAAAGAATGATAAATTTGAACGTCTGAGGAATTTGCATGCTAAACTAAATCCCACATGAAATTAATGAACCATTGAACCATTAAACCATTTACGTGATGTTAGAATATTTGTATAGATTGTACATATGCGATAAATATGATTTTGTTAGTGTTAGTCATTTATTTTTAATTCATAAGTCTTTGAGTTATTTTCATTTAGATCAATCAGTAGTTGTAATATAATCTAATATAGGTATATGAAGCCTTTTCAAAATCCATGTGAACCGAACCAAATATTTCACATAATTCGTTGCCGTTTTTAAATTTGGAACAGCATTTTTTCCAGTTACCAATTGTTCGGTCGGGTTGGAACTTTTATTTAACACGAAACGACAAAAATAAGTTGTTTGGTTGAAAAAAGTCTCATAAACTAAATTAAATGTTATAATTATTTTGATTTTTTCTGCATAATATTTTGAAAAAAGTTATTGAATATCAGAAGGAAATACAGTGTTTAACATTTCCTTATATTTGCATTTATTCAATGGCTGAGTGCTGGTAATTATAGTTAGATTAAGAAAATATCTATAAAAACCTAGTACTAATGATAAGCTGATTGTGAGTTTGTGGTTTTAACATTAACTTATAACTATCTTATATTTTCACTAGCTATGTTGCTATAATAATGAAATTTAATTTTCACAACAGCTTGAGAATTAAAAAAATACAACACATTTTTTTGGGAACAGGAAAAAAATTGATTATCAAACAGAAACATCGATCGATGTTATTAAACAATTAGGTTCTACATTTATAACGAAGTTTAGAAAATCACAGGTTTTAATATATAAAATTATTTATTTATAGAAATAATTAAATAGATAAATAAAAACGTGGAGTATTATTATAATTGTAAAATAAGATCAGTTTCGAATTAAAAATGCATTATTGGGTATGCACATAGTTGATGGCATTAGAAATTAAATAATAAATAAAATAAAAGAAGGATTATATTTAATAAAGAGTTATCGTTTAAAATAGAGATAATTTATTTTATTATTTACGGTTATACAAATACTGAATCAATAACTCGACACGAGTTACTAATTTAACTTCTATTCTTAACAAATCTATATCTAATTTTAATAATTTTGTACATATATAATAACGAATTTTTAATTGGAAATAGGTAATACTTAACAAATATAAGTTAAAGCTATATTTATTTATTTCTTCTATGTAGAAATCATTTGTTTATTTATATATTAATTTACGAGGAGGTATTAATCATTTACTAATTTCTGATATATTTTTTATTTTTTTATTATTTATTTTAATGCATTAATGTAAATAGTTTAATCACGTTTTTCTTTGATTTGAATCAATCGATCAATAATTAAATACATTTTTACACTTGTAAAGTATCTGCAAATGCTTTATTTTGAAAATTTTTTACAAGCATCACTTTGTAAAAATTAACAAAGTGAAATTGATAAATTATAAACCTTTTAGTAATATTGTGTGGTCGTAATATCATAATATCGTTGTATCGCGGATGATAATAATTAAATAATATTCTAAACAGTTTATGGAATTTATGAAATATAAATTATGTATGTTTTTGTTATATTTATGTGACAAAAAGGATTATAAATAAAAGAACACTCGACCCGAGTGACAAACCAAGGTTACCGCAGAGTGCAGACTAGGGTCAGTTTAATAGACACAGATCTGCACAAAAATATTAAATATCCATGAAAGTGTACGGTCCAGGTAAATATTATTCATAGTTATTTTAATTATAGTTTTTTTTTTTTTTTTTACGGAATTATTATTAAAATTTAATTTTTTAATGGGGCGTTTAAATAACGTTATCAATGGGTGGGCGTTCGTAAAATTTATTAATTGCCACTTGTTAGGGACCTACAGAAAATCTGCGCAGTACGTTTGACCCTTCGTGCGAAATATATTCTATTAATTACGTTGATAATGACAGTGGGTGTTATGAAAAAAAATTAATTTATATATCTATATTTATATCGGAATTGCCTTTATTCATGAGCTACATAGTGGAAGCATTTTTCATTCACAGAAACTATAAAATTAATAATTAAAAAATGTTCAGAAATATTTTAATGAATCACAATAAAAAACAACCTAAATCATTTTCGTGTAGTTAATTTTGATAGAAATCAGAAGCAAAAATATTACATTATAAGATATAGTATTGCGATATGTATTTGTGTGCAATTGAGGGGTTTTTCGAGTATTTATTTAAGCGTTCTCGTTTATCGTTCCTCATTGGGATATAAATATACATAATTTTTGTGGTACAGATAAGTATATTATGACCTATATCATGCCGTATTGGATTCAAGATAAAGTATTCACCGCGTAGTTAAAATTGCAATATTTTTCTTTTGTTTTTTTTTATTTAAGAAAAACTCGTTAAACGTGCGCATAGTTAAGCTCGGCTAGAAAAATAGAAGGAATTTACAAAAATTAACTTGAAACATAACGCCATTGAATGTATCTTGAAGATATTTTTGATGGCCGTACATAAAAATATTATATATTAAAATTAATATATGATAGTGATATGTACTGGTCAAGATAATATATATTTTGCAAAGATTTGTAGGCAATGACGTATTTTAAACAACGAATGATAAAACAAATATTAATAGTTTCTGTATTTCAAAACTAAGTAATTTCAATCATCAAAAACAAGCAAGTTGATAAATTAAATGATTTAATTCTTTCTAATTTTAGTGCACAACAACATATTTGCATTTCAGTTGACACGGTTTTAGAATAAGATGATGCAGTCCATATCACTATTGAATATTTTAACTCTTATACATTTTTCGTAGTTCCACATCATATCCTTATTTTAAAAACAGATACACCTTTTATTTTAATGAGAAATCTGAGCCCACCTAGACTTTGCAACGGTAAAATACTTCATGTCGAAAAATTGAGTAGTTTATTGATTGAGTGCATAATCTCAAGGGGCTAGTGGTATTGGAGAAACTATTTTAAATACAAGAATATCAATCATACCCTCATATTTACCTTTTCAGTTTAAACGTAATACATTTTCCATTAAATTAGCATTTAAAATTACTACAAATAAAGTACAAGGACAAACATTTAACATATATGAAATTGACAAAAGCGTTCAATATTTCTCTTACCGTTAAATGTACGTTGCTCATTCATTCAAACGTGACATTCAAATTATACTTGTATATTTTTTTACCCCAAACTGGAAAAAATCGACAATGTCGTTTACAAAATAATTTTTTGACAGTTAAAATATTGATATAATTTATCTAATTCTTTATACATAGTTATATCTACACAATTTGTATAAATAAATCTAATTATTTTTATGCTTCATAAATTAAACATAAATATCCAAAATTAACAATCAACATAAATTTGATTATATATTATATATGATTATATACGTATTATTATGTTAAAAAAAAAAAAAAATTGCAAATTTAAATAGTGTATGACTTACAATTATATTTTTTTGGTCATGTTTCGGGTATAAGTAACATATATACTGTTTTTAATTGCTTTTTTGTATTATTTTCAGATAAAATACCTGTGCTGGAACCTTGGCGAAGTTTACCTATGTCAGTATATATAATATATAATATATTGTCAATTTGACCATTGGGGTAATTTTATAATTTTAGAGATATACGTGGATATTAGTGTGGATTGGTGTTAGCCGATGAAAGCGTTGGAAATCTTTATAAAGATGACAAAATTCGCAGTTAGATTTGGTATCCCTATGATTGTTGCGCATAACGAATTCTTTGGAAAACTAATAGCTTTATTGCTGATGTTTTTTGAGAACAATAAAAAAAAGTAAAACATATATCGTTGATTTATTGTTTTCAATGTTAGCCGTTTGCTTATTTAAAATTGTTTAACGAGTAAAAAATAAAAATTTAAACATGATAGGTTTGACAAATTGAATAGCTTAAACTTCAAATGGATGAAGGTAAAGTAAGCACAGAACACAAACCAAATTATTTCGAAAAAAAAAAAACTGTACGACACATACAAGTAAGCGGATAAAGAAATGGCCAACGAGAGATATGTCCCAAAAGTTCTTAGAAAAAGTGACTCTAAAAGTTTGTGATTACTTCTGATTGCACTCGCGTGATTTTCAAGTTTTTAGATGATAATAAAGTTTTGTTAATAAATTCACTTTGGATAAATTTTTATTTCAGTTTTTCATGGTTTCTTTTACTGTTCTTTTTATAAATTAAATAATTAAAAAAAAAAAATTAAGATTTTTTTATGTTTTCTTATTTTGAAACTATAGTTATTATGGTTTTATCCTACGGATACACATATGAATTTTATTGTAGGTATTTAATCTGTATAATGAAATCCAATATTATTACAGATATCATTCAGTGATAAAAACTAATGTTAATTAATATCAATATAGTAATTGTAATTATATTAATGTATTTTACATCGAAACTCTTCAAAATGAAACTATAGAAATATTTGAACGGTTGTTTGAGTAAACAATGATATTACAATTACTTTTACTTCGTAATACATTTTTTCCAGAATCCGTTTGTCCTTAGCCATTGCATGAATTTTAATTGTAATAATCCATTAGATTTTAAAAAGCATTGTTTTATAGAGGGTTGTAGAGAAACTCGTATAACATTTAATGGAATCTAATTTGAAAATATTATTCTTGCATATTTCACCAATAACTCGAAAAAAAACTATAAGTCCTAGAACTTACGATGATTTTGTTACTGCCGAAGTTCAGCTTTTCTAAAAATACGAACTAGTATGGAAATGGCAAGAACGCATGGTTTCACGCAACCAAAAACCGAAAACTTTTTTTTTTTTGTTTTTAATATTTCACAGGACGGTGATTTGTATTTTTTTTTTCTGAACAATTGTGGTTCGAATCTCGAGCACAAGCTCCGTCGAGCCTGATGCGTATGAAATCGAAAAAAAAAAATGCACCTATAAGATACGCGTCCGACGTGCTCGTCGCGCGATTATCGAAAACGAATTGATTCAATTTTCGACGCCATATTGAATATTGGAAGTTATTGAGTTGAACTATTGACATCAAACCATCGATATCCATCATTCTTAACAAAACTATAAAACTAGGAAATGCGCAAAAAAAAAAAAACGAAAATCAACAACACGAACGAAACCAAATAATCATCATTTCGGTAAACGTTTGAGACATACTGCCAGTACGCAGAAAGTCTGTACGCAGGTGCGTAACGTCCAGTTCAACTTGGAAACAAATTGTTATACGCACGCTGACTCGGTGACCGTTTGAATCAGAAAACCACCGTGCATCTTCTACGTACCCGATAAGGGTCGTGTACGATAAGGATGAGGTGCGATAAGTTGTCGACGGCACAGGACGCGTCCCGAAACGCTCGGGAATCGTGCGGAACGCGCAGCCGTGCCTTCGGACATTTCGTCCGTCGCCCGTGTTCTATAATCGTATACGACAATAATAACTCACGAATAATGTGTTCGTGGACGTGCAGTGAATAACACGCTTTTTATTACCACAGAGTGTACGGGAATCACGTATGTGCTGTGTTATTACGTCGTAATCTCGTTCGGCGCACTCGTACGACATTGTCAATACCGCTGAGTAACACGAGCTGAACCGTTTCGCGGGACCGTCAACAGCAATACAACACCGTCGCACGTCTAGCGGAATCGAAAAGCCACGTTGACGAGCCCGTCGGTTCACCGAAATCGGTGTACTTACGAGATAAACGCACGGTGCCAGCGTGTGATCGGGCTAGTGGTCCGTGACGGTGGAGAATTCACGAAGTTGCTAACGCCTCGTGTCGGGTTGGCAACCAGTGCACGGACAAATAAACCAGGGTCTGCGTTCGTAGCGTTTAATTTAAATCGCATCCGCTACTATATATATTTACCATTGCGGATTGCGAATCTCAACGTCGAAAAACATCGTTAACATAACGTATTACTTATGGAGCTGGAAAATGTTTTTACAATTGGACCGTGTACTTAGTGGACACCGTTCGTTATTTTTATAGATATCGTACGTGGCATTCCGATACGCGCGTATTTGTTTCTACGAATAACGTTGTTTAACTATTCAATACGAAAAACGCCATGAATACGATGAGCTCTCGAGATCCGTAAGAAGTGTCGCGTGCCAATGTGTTAATTACGTAATGTACACCCACGTACTACAATAGGCTATACTACTACTATAGGCTCGCTTTTCATTTTTCTTTAATGACAATTTCCAACTAGTTTTATGTGACAATTAGACTTTCGACCTTTCCTACGGCGATAGTGATATTAATTATTATTATTTTAAAACTCCGACGCGACAAAAAAACGACGTATATCTAAAATCGTCAAAATTCATCGCAATATTACATCATTTACCACGTCTAGTTTTTGATTTGATACAACTTATACTTTTACAGCGTTTCCCTTGTGACCAATTTATTCGTAAAACAAGTCTCACACATCGATCAAACACTAATTCAATAAATTATATCTTTTGCGAATGTGATTTACTTTATGGGATATCAAACGATCTAAGATATTATTGGTTTATATATATAATAGGTACCTAGTTAATTTGATAAATCACTTATTTTAATGGCTTTTAAATTTCATGATATAATCATTCTATACATACCTATAAGTCTTTTCAAACATAATACAAAATATGCGTTCACAAATTATAAATTTACAACCATCGATTCTAAAATAATACCTTTTCGATCAGTACAATAACGTTGTAAACGCACGCCGAGAAACCATTATATTGCTATTGTACATTAATTTTTCAATGTCTCACAAGAAAAACTGGTATCGCAGATTATATATTATAAAGTATTAATAATTAATATAATTATTGCCTATTATTTATATCATTACGTGTGATATTCGTGTGATAGGGTAACGATGTAAATAAAAAATGCACATTGAATGTTCAAATACGGCATTTTATCTCAGAACCAACGAGCGCATAGTAAATGAATGAATACAATAAAGACGTTATCATTTAATATATTTCATTATAATTAAATGTATGGGTATTTAACAGTTGCATTTATCAAATAATTACGCTGATGGCTGACTCTGTAACCTGTTTTTAGAGCCCGACACTCGCACGGAAAATTAAATTTCATATAACAGCCATATAGGAAATAGTATTATATTCTTAACCGGTATGAGATCAAAATGTATATACCAGCCGATTGAAACCAGAAAGGATTTATCTCGCGAGTTTATTTTTTCAGCATCGCAACACATAATAATGTTAAAACGTATAGGTACGGACGTGCGTCTTTAAAACCATCATAGTTCGATAGTGTTAGGTGCTAGGACGATGAGACGGATAGTGTAATAGGGAAACAGTAAGCAAATCTTCCAAATCGTGCGTATAGGTATACAAATAATATCGGAAATCTAATAACACACGTCTAACATGAATGGAGAAAAAATAAGTATATGCGCATGTAAAATGTATTACGTCAGTCGTAACGTATATAATATACGCTTACGGTTATTTACAGTGTACGGAGTTGAGGAACAACTGTACGAGTAAGATAAACGATATAAATCCTATTTGAAGAACAAAATATGTAAGAAATCAGCTAGATGCACGTGTTATTATCGTTCCGGACGGGCAACTTACCAATGTCATACTTCGATTCTTACTCTTCCGGAAGGTAATACATTGCTATTGAAATATAGACATATGATATGCGAGTATGGGCATATTGTACTATTATTTAAATCATTTTTTCTCTTTTTTTCCTTTATATTTATAAATATATAAACACACATAAACACAAAAACAAGTCATAAAACGGAAAAAAAGAAAAAAAAACAGAAGTATTGAATACAACCATTCCGATGTCCGCAATACTTCAAGAAAGAAAATGTTTAGAAATGTTTATTGGAATTCTTGAGAATCATTTGCCAACATAATATCTCCATTTTTGTAACGTTTTCATTAACAGAAGAACAGACGAGACAAAAACACAAACGAGAAAAGCAAAAGGTAATCAAGATCCGGTACAGTTTTCAATTCAAACGAATTTTTGTTTTTGTTTTCGATTCGTACTAATATGGCTCACGAACATTTTACCTTTGAAATGGTATTTGAAAATCTCAGTAATAACGAACATCGGTGATTAAACGTCGAAGCTGTTACACCATGAAGTGTATACAATTATTCCGGACTAAATGCGAAACACGTGATGATCGTTATTCTTCATAAAAGTCGAGTGAACTTGGACCACAAAGATTACATTGAATAAAACCGGCCGAAAAGGAATTGCGTGTAAAATATTTTCAATGAAAACATGTATTTCACCGAAATCACATACTAGGCAAAAGTGGTTTGTGCAACAGTAAAAAAAAAAAATTAGACAAAAATGTTAAAGCTTAACACTTAATTGACAAATTTTGTCATTGACAAACCAAATGTTGATTGAATAAATAACTATACGTGCTAATGTATGCGCATTTTAAGTGTTAAGCGTTTCAACATTCGATGAAGGTTGAAAATAAATCTAAGCTACCTTTTTCTAGTGTAGATGGTCTTATTCGATGTGCTCAGGTATTATGTTAATGTTCAAACCGCCTCTCTGCCAACGATGGTATATATCATATGTCCGAAGAAATATGTACTTCAATATTAATTTTCCGTCTATGTACGTCTGTAGGAAAATAGTACGAAATAATAGAAGTAGAGTTTTAATAAAATATAATATATAATATTCTAATCATGATGCATCGGCAATATATAATTTCAACATCACAATTCCAACAGCATTGTTACGATAATTACGTGGTTAAATGCATTGTACCGGTGAATAGCTGCTCTGTATAAAAATGAAAATTCTGTGATTTCTCGATGTGAACAGTCTAACAGTCTATCGTTACACAGTCTGTGATAATCCAATGCGATAATCAGCTCACTACACTTGGTTAGTTTTACATCGGTTCAATTTCTATTAAAATCATCATATTTTGTCGATCGACTGCGAAGCAATTCACAACGACATTTTATTGGTACGGACAGACTCCGACGATTCAGAGCCGTCAACATAAAGTTTAACGTATTATAAAGTCGTGAACGCAGCGGACGTACACTCGTATATAATATTTTTTAGGGACTTATTTATTTATTCACTCGAATTCGTATTCAAATGGTATATCATCGTCGTCGTAAGTTATTATTGCAACAAGGATGCGCGAACAGCATCTTCAACTTGTAAACAATAATAAATATTACAACGACAACATTATTCGTTCATATTATTATATATGAATACAACGGTGTGTGTATACGGTAATATTATAATTTATTGTTATAAACTCGTATGTTGAAACAATAAATCCTTCAAACTAATTCCAAAGACAAATATTAAATGTTTCTTAAACGATAACGGATTTAGTTGAAACCACATGGACGATATTATATATTATGTGTAACATTTGGTTTGCAACGTTCGATTCACGTCGAGAAAACTCGTAATAGTAATAACAATAATAATAATAATAATAATAATAGTATTAGACGTTTTTAGACGAGCCATTCTTATCTTTTAGAATAATAAATCATGGTACGAAATTTAACATGATATCATTAACATCAGTCGGTTGATATAATATTATATTAATATGTTTATATTTTACTCTTTGGGTGGAGGGGAAAAAAATGCTTAAGCGTAATACCACCGCTGTTATATAGCACATAGGTAGTGGCGGACGAAGTACTCGACACTGTAACTTGATCTCTGTATCCTAACACGGCGGTGGGTACTTAACATTCGCCCCATTGTACCATCGTCCGTCCGAAACAGTTGCCTCTGCCCGACGTACGAATAATATCGTATCCGAAAAAATATTATCATATTTTTTTAAATATTATTTATCCAGCCATTTATTGTATTTTTATATTCATTTGTATTATTATTATTATTTTTATTACTAGAGTATAACAATCACTACACATTTGCTGTATACGGCCACTTTGGTATTCATTTCGATCTCTGATTGTATACAACGACTACGAATGCCGATTACCTACAAATATGAAATGCCATACATAAATACCTACACAAACTGAATAAGAAAAAAAAGTAGCAAAAAAATTTATAAGTTTATTGTACTAGTATGTTTGATTTTACTACTGTTATACACATCACATAGTAAATATTATGATTATAACGATAACTTTATGTTGCGAACTTTTAAATGTGCACAGAAACCTTGCGCGTATTTTAATAAATAAAAGATATTTAAACAAATCGAATATACGTTGTGGACAAATACGAGTAGGTCGGTGCGTGGTAGACGAAAATGGGCAAAGTTAGTAAATATGCTTAGAGTACGAGTAAAAGTAAGTCTTACAAATGTTTAGAGTTTCCTGAACCATATTTTGTAACATGTTTTTCTCATATAAAATGTCGCAAAAATTGAGTATATCGATTCATTAATCCCACGCTTAAATATGTGAAACGTTATTCTATGTACCTTGTATTACATATTTTCCTGGTATTTTATAATATATTATTGACAAGGACAAAAAAATGTTTAATTATTAGTCTGATAATCAACACGATCAATATTAATTTTTGGTTGTGAAATCACAAGTATGTATTTACTGATTGTACGTATTATTAAAAGCATGATGCAAATTTTTTCGTAAAAATGTTTTTCTATTATTGAACATAAGTATTAATTTATTAATTTTAAATTTTTCCTTTTAAAAATAATGCGTATCACCAATTGGTTAACATATATGATACATTTCATTACTGCGCAGAGCTTTTAAAGGAAAAACATACTAAACTGTTAATTTTGTAGTCTGTGGTATTTGCTCGACGCGAGATATGTGCATATATGCGATTTTATCATTGTAAATAATTTAAAATCAGTGATCCCTAATCGCCCATGAAGTACATTTTGGAGATTATTTACTGGGCTGAATTTAAAAGATGTTTATTGAATTTTAACAATTCGTATGAGAATATTTAATTTATTTGGATTTTTTAATGATATAAGAGTAATACAGCATTAAACTATAATTGATAATATTATTGGACTCCAAACTAAAAACATAGTTGAAATAGGTCAAGGAAACTGATCTGATATTATAGAAAATACATTAAGTTATTAAGTTAAATCTAAAAACAATATGACCATGAAATTAAAAAAAGGTAATATATAATATACGAAAAAACATTTTTACCAGACCTTAATCAAAACGACATACCGTATACAATGTATACTACATTTATATTATACTTAATATTTTTATCTATTTAAATGCACTTTTATATAGTTTCATAGTTCAATCTTTTGATTTTTAACAAAAATTAAACCTAACGATAAATAGCAAAATAATTTTTTTCTTAGTTACATTTGTGTTATATTTTCAGTTAATAAGCCAAGAAAATATTTGCGATTCATTTATTAGTTTACTTTTTATTGAACCAGAAAAAATGATTTCACCTAATAAAAAAAAGAAAAGAAAAAAGAAAAGATAGTTACAATCATCATTACCCCCGTAATCTATTATATCGCATTCAAGTATTATATTTTGAATATAAATTTATATTTACACCAACTTTTAGTATGTTATATTATGAGTAACGACTGAGTAATATTCCGGTGTATGAATATTATAGTTACAGCAGTTATTATGTTCAATACGGTTATGATTACTTATATGTAACAATATAACCGTATAGAATAATAATTTATTTTATATTTTATACCAGGTCCTGTAAAGTGTGTGTACATAAATGGAATATTTTTTCTATTGAAGACTGGAAATTAAAATTTTAAGTAAATATTAAAAAATATAAGATTTTTATTATCTGGTTAATTTAAAGTTAATAATACAACTAAAACAATAAAAAAACCTGTTTAAGTAAAGTTAATCTAAAAAAAAATTAAGTTAAGTTAGTTAATAGTTCTTTAACGTTTTTAATTAAAAAAAATTAAAATTTACATTTTTTTCATTGGTGATAAAAATAGCAGTTCTACAAATTTTATCAAATTAGATATTTTTTTTAAGATTGGAGTTATGTCCACATTTAGAAAACAGAGCATTAAGTATCTTCCCCCACATATCAAAGGAGTAGCTAGAGTTTAAACAACATCTAATTTTTTACCATTTATAATTTAATTTATATTGTTATATTGAAGTATTTTTATTAGTATTTATGAGTGGTATTATTTTAATAATATTATAATTCAATACATGGTATACATATTTTGTATAAATGTAATTATATATGTTATATATCTAAATTTGATCTATTTTTTTTCTTTTTTTTTTTCCTTTGAAAAATCGTTTATTATTTATTTACAATCTATACATTGGTGTACAATAAGTAAATCGTTTGGACGTAATGAAATACAAAAATAATGGTGAAAAACGAAAAAGATATTTTATACTATAAATCTATTTATTTACTCCCAGTAATTCTTTTATAAGCAATATAAGAACATATTTCATTAAATACGTATAAAATCTCAAATTATTTACTCTTATTTCAATTATTTTATCAATTATTATTGTACAAATTATTATACTTATTTTTGTTACACACCAATGCTCAATAAGTATTTTCTTGGTTATGGTTACGATTTATTTTATAAAATATATTAATGTCTCGTAGATCTTATTTTAAACCTCCATTAAAATATATTTTTTTTAACTATAATTTATAAATGTATAGATAATATAATAATATAACCCAAATAATTAACTCTTTAGTATTTATTTAATTTCTCAAAATGTACAACAAAGATTCAATGAAGTAAAACAAAATTAAATTGATAATTGGTTTATATAAAAATTAAACTTAATTCGTTTAATTTTGTATGAAATTAACAAATTATATATATATATATATATTATATATTAAAAGAATAACTTATTAAATCAAAGTTAGTTTCAAAATAAAGTAACGAATAATTAACTTAACGTTTTATTTTAATTATAATTTTAACTGATTAATACCCAGCTTTCATATTATTATTTAATATTATACATATTTATATATACTTGAAAATTCTCTATCTTCTTATGAAAATATAAAATGTTGTCATTTTTAGCTTATGCGTTTTTTATACGTAAGATGTTAATTTTTTTCTGGTCAGTTAATTTTATTCAGTATGCAATAAATACAATTACAGTATGTAATAAACTATAGGTACACAATATTTATTTTTTTTTGCAAAAAGGTAACACTTTGAAGCAATTACAACTCTATAACTTTTTAACTTTCAACTTTTGTAAGATATCAATAGTAATATATTAAATTTTTTATTATACTGTATAATTTTTTTCTAAAAATAACGAATGTAGAATAAATCAACGGTTAACTATTTATTTAAGTAAATATGATTAGTGTAGTTCAACGAAAAACATTGGAAAATTATCAAAATTAGCAACTCTATAAAATTATTCTTCATCTAAAATTAACTTTCAATAATTACAAATATTCAATACATGAACTATATATATTTATCTAGTTCTAACGTATTTAAAAGACAAATATTATGCAATATAAATGAGTAAAAAATAATTTTTGTTTAAAAAATAATGTATATTATAATGACTTATTATTTCTCAGATTGATTAAGAGAATTAAGAAAATAAAAAAACCAAGCAAAAATAAAAAAAATTATGAAAATCGTAAAAAAAAAGATTTTACGAAAATTATACCAGAATATATTATGATGATGCGCCCTAACCGATCCTTACCGTCAATTTATTATATCCTTTTAAATTGTTTAAGGCACGTGAATCGTGACGAATAATACATAATACGCGCTCTTAACAAGTGTAGAAATGTTCACACAGGACGTACCATCATGATTTCATTGGATTGCAAGGACGGAAATACATGACATTTAGAACGGTTTTAACACAGGTGAAGAGGTATGTGGTTCCTTCAAACAATTAAAAATACATAAATATAAAATATAATATTATGTTATGCCGATGTATTGGTATTTACGCGAATTAATATTAAATGTAATTTTAGCTCGTATAAAATTACTATAAACCGTAAAAATACAATGTCAAATTGATCCTAGGAATTAAGCGAACACAATATTAAAGAATTTCATTAAAAAATTTTTAATATTAAGTTTGTACGCATAATTATATAGTTTTCGTTTGTTTACCTCGACACTATTGAACATAAAATATTATCAACGTTTATAAATAAATACAATAATGGAGTACTTACTACTATATTGTGTAATGTACAAACGGCTTTGAATTTTAAATTCATCATCAGATATACACAAAATCAATAAAATCCCGACTCATTTTAATTTTGTACGTAGATTTAAGATGAACTTTCAATTCAAAACCGGTCGTACATTTTACATTTAATAGTACTCCAAGCTGAGCGTTTATTTATATATTTATTTACGAGTAATACTCATTTACAAATATTTATAACCGTTTGTAAATGAGTATTACTCGTAAATAAATATATAAATAAACGCTCAGCTTGGATTATTATTAAATGTAAAATGTACGACCGGTTTTGAATTAAAAGTTCATCTTAAATCTACGTACAAAATTAAAATCAAATATTTATAACCGTTTGATTTTATAATTTAATCGCTTGTAATAAGATGTCTACAACCATTATTTTAAATTGTATTATTTAAATTTTTAATACCCATATGTGAAACAGCACACTTTCAACACCGCAATGATCAGCCGGCGCAGTTGTCATTCATCGTAAAAAGTCATTGGCGGTAACCGAAATACGTGTACAATAACTCATTGAGAAAATCTCTCATCAAGTGGACCAATAACGACAGTTTCACTGCATACGATTGCATATTATACGACATAAGTACAACCTACGTGAAGAGGTAGTCTAACATCATCCAAGGATTACGAGTCTTATTGGTTTTAAATTTCTAAAATTATTCAATGTCATTCGAATCTGATACACAAAATCGTATTGTTCACAAATCGAATACCTTCCTTGGACGGAGAATTATTTTTCGATTACAAGGAAGAAGAATATAAAGAAGAAGAAGAAGAAGAAAAAGAAAAGATTATCAATTTTCGTTGCCGATATATTGTGACCACTGTACCATCGATGATGACTGTAGCAATACCTTTCCCATATTTCGTTTATCGAATGTAAAACGCGGAAAATGCCGCGCAATAGTTTTTCCCGCGGAACGCATTTCCCTTCAAATCCCGAGTATGTGATTTTCCCGCGATCTCGAGGTCACGTTTCCGTTGATTGTTCCCATCCGAAGTCAAATGCTCAATGCGCATATATTGTCTGTGTACTAAGTCTTCTGGAGAAACAGAAAAATTTGAAATGACTTCCGAAGAAATAAAACAATATATTTACTTTTGGAAATATAATGTACTTTGAAATCTTGAAATCGAATCTATCATTTTGGCATCCGAAACATTTCTGAAATCAAATTGACATAGGAGCTGAAGCCACACATAATGCGAATGCAGTTTAATAAAAAGAAGTAGCGAAAAAGATAACCGTGGAGACCCCGGTTTTTTGACAACTTGTTAATGTCGGCTGTGACATATTTAAGTTTATTACATGCACAAATGGATGTCATCGTATGGACATTAATTTTAGGACATGTTATTTCTATCCTTAGTCTCTAAACGACATACAATAAAAATAATAGTAATATGTAGACACATGGGGTTTGAATAAAAAATTATGTTAACACATTTTGTTTGTCGCTTATGTAATGGATATTTTCTCATTTTTCCGGACATACAGGACGTGGGTACCGTATCGAATGACAACAGCGAAGAGATAACACCGTGGCGTTAATCTTTCGCCGGCACCACCACCACCACGGTCTGCCAGCCGAAGGAAATCGGAGAAAAATCACGATCCTGCCCACACGCAAACACAAACATATAAATAAATACGTTTGCGTGGAAATAATAATATATAGTTTCTCGTTTTATCCTCCTTCGCGCGCCCGTCCTCTTCGCATCGTATATAAATGCGACCGAAGGCGTGCGACTGGCCCCTGTCGAAATGCGACCGAGACAGAGCTCGGGGGCGCCGTCCGTAATGAATTTCCATTACTTATAATTGAAACAATAAAAACGTGGCCGGCTGCACAATGGCGGATGGGCGGGGGCCGCGGACGGCTGGCGCCACCGTTGTTCTTTCCATACAGACTGGCGTGTGGCCAACGGCGACGACTACAGCGACGACGACGACCACCACCACCACCACGGAGACCCGCGATGGCCGCTACGGTGGCGAAAGGTCTTTACCGCGGGTCGTCGTCGCTACTCACCCATTACCCACACGCACCTTTCTGCACCGAAGCACCAGATCGTTGTACCGGAGCGGTTTGTGATTGTACGTTTTTCCGATTGTCTTTTCCGGTAAAACCATTACGGCACAGCGATTGTGTAACAGCAGTGCGCGTAGGGCAGACAAACACAGTACCGATTAGCAAGCTAGAGTTTAGGATGTAGGAGACGATCGAGAGTGCAACGGCAGATGATCAAGACGAAAATCGCTTGTCGGGTAGGCCAACTCATCGTACTTATTAAGTAGATCGATTTGTGCGATTTAAAAAATAAAATTATTGCCGTATTAATGATTCGCGGTACTGTCGTTCCATACCGTTTGCCCGTATGTCCGCAGAAGTGTTCAAATTATTTCATTGAAAATATCAAAACTAGTATTTTCCCATAATACTGTCGAAAAGATAAATATTATACATAATAAACAACAGACTGCGTCGTGTTTGCAAGGATAAAGTGATTGGGAGGGGGAAAGTGTTTTTGAAATTCCGGAGGGACTGCATTACGCCGCAAATGTGCCGTTTTTTTTTTTTTCTCCAAAAAAAGTCCAATTTTCCAAATGTCATTGTCGTACGGTCGACATTCCAACACGTGTAATCGTTATGTTTCTGCAACCTAACGCTGACAGCATTTCGTTGTTTTCGGACGACCGAGACTGCGAAAAACGTTCCCGGATCCTTTTTGCTTTTCTCACGTACGCATCCAACAACAACACAATAATAATGAACGGTATATACATTTGTTTTACGAACCATAATATTAGTATGAACTCGTGCAGCCATCGCGTTTATTCAACGACTGTATAATTGTTATATTTTCAATATTTTGGGTTTGCTACTGATGTCACGGTTTCCGAGTGAAAGCAAGTCGTTCTCGGAGAATTTTCCGAATGTTCTCAAATTGTCTCAGTACTCACGGATGTCTGATTATTTCGTTAAAACCACGTGTCTATACATTGTATTGACGCGGAATAATAACCTTGGAAAAATATATTTTTCTTCACCCTCGTCGACGAAGTTGGATTATAATTTTTGTTTTGTATTTTATCACCATTTTATCACGTACCGAATCTTTTGATTTTCATCCGTTTTGTCGCAATTTTTCGAAAATTTAATATTGACCTGATACCCGAAACACTATACGTTATAAAAAATGAGTTTAATTGAATAGTGTCGAACAATTGATACCATAAATAGGGGTTGTCGAGGTTTCAATAGGTAATTTTAATTTTTGTTCCGAAACCATCGTCGTGCCCGTACGGTTAAAATTTTAAAGGACTGTAAACCAGGAATGACCAGTTTCATAGATACATTTGTATTTTACATTTTTGAATTTTATTTTGTATCTAGATACTGTTTTGATGTGTATCTTGTATCTTTTCATTTTGTTTGTACAAAAAATGAAAATATCTTTTTTTTCTAATAAAAATAAAAGTGAATTTTAAATTTACTGTATGTTGTTGAAATAATTCAGTCAATAGCACATTTAGAATTCGATTGCGCATTTCATGACCTAACATTTTCAAAGAAAACTAGAAGTAGATTTTTTAATTTATTTTACTTCGATTGCAAAATATTTGGTGGATTAGAAATTTTAAAAAGTAAAAATCTCGATGACAACATTGTTAATGTGTTAATGTAAATATGGCTATAGTTTCTTCTATATTGAATACTGAACAAAGATGAAACACTAATGTTCATTTACTTTTCATATGAATTTATACCACAAGATTAGTAATATATATATAATTGTCTGTACACGACCCTTTAGAAATGTAGTAGAAATGTAGGAGAAATACAGTAGAAATTTAATACTGCAGTCCCCTTAAAATATAAATCGATCCATCAAAATTCCATAGTTTATGTCGATGCTAATTGATTAACAAAACGTACGATAGATTACATGTATCAAAGATATTTCATGCTGTTTATTGGATATATACATGTAACATATAAGTCGCAATTTTTTTTTCAATAACATATTACTCATATTAAAAAGTATCTCGTTTCACTAAATATATGCGCATACAATATACAAACGTTACTTTTTAGTATCTAATGGGATTATTTTATGCCTAGTTTTTAGTTTATCTATTTTCATCTACTCCTCAAGCCTGTTTCCATGACAACTGCTATTGGATACTATTGGACAATCTATTTGGTTATCTGTTCACTTATTGTTAAAATTTGTCGTTTTTGATTCTCTTGTTCGTAACGTTTCATTTATCGGTAATATAAATTTCATTAATTTTAAAACACTTACGCAAAACACTCGATAAAATTATACATACACTTGTACACGTTTCTTGAAGTTATGTATTCAATCAACATTTCACATTCTTAGTTCTCGTATGATATAAGCTATTTAATCTTCAAACATATATATTATACATCATAGTAGTATTTCAAGCCGAATGGAGAAGTAGCTTTTTTACATCGAGACATTAACGAAATTATGTAATGTATTATTACATTGTGGTGTCGAATGTTTTCAATTCAAACAACCTATTATATAAATGTCATGTTTAGACACAAAAAATGTTCAATCCCATTGCCATAAATAGACATATATATATATATATATATATATATATATATATATACAAATATAATACGAATAAATATGCGTCATTTGCAATAATTTAACAAAGCGGTATATGTAAGTAAAATCAAGGATCTTAGATGATATAACAGAAATGTAAATATACTTATTTATATATTAATATATACTGCTCGAACTTTTATAAATCATTGTTCGGTTTTTCTATTTTTCTTTTTTTTTTTTTTATGTTCATTTTTATTCCGCTAATTTTCTCAGTTTATGTAGTTCACACCCCCGCACTCGTTTCTTTACGAAGACGATCTCCTCTAGAAAATCGTAATTTTAAATTATAATACTATAAACGCACTGTGAAGTACCATTTGTCGTGGTACTCATGACAACGTTTTCTATTAGTGTGATTGATTTGATGTGTTACGAAAATGTGCTAGAATGTACACACAAACACTGATGTATTCAAGAAGGATTAATTCGTAAAATGTGGAGTATTTACAAAATGGTTAACATAACTTCGTTAACTTAGAGCCACTCCAGCCAATAATGCACATAATGGACGATATAGCAGTTGAGATAGTTGTTTCGCGTATTATCACGCGCGTTCGCATGTGCGCTGCGCAATAGAAGTACGCACTGCAACTGTTCGATATCTACATTATTTACATCACGGAAACTGGTGAAGTTAGGTGGATAAACAGCATTCAAGCACAGTACAGCTTAATGCGCTGCGTGCTACGGCTGCTGTTGGTACTGCACGGTGCATCGATATGGGTTTCCACTTGTGCGATATTATACTGTATTACAGTATATACCTACTTGTATCAATAGGAATATTACGTTTAGACATAATATTATTATTATTATTATTATTATTATAAAAGTCGTCAGACTTCTTTGAGTTGAACTAATTGATAAAACTACGTATTTCAATGGATTGTCCGATAATAAAACCCAAAGTAAAGGAAACATTATTTGCATCGGATTAAAACTCAAACCACGATTAAACGGTTAAAAAAATCTATTTAAAATTGGTTACATTTATGTTGACATAATAATTGCTCGGTATTAAAAAAAATTGACCTTTAAACAGTAATTTAAACTTTAAACAGATAATTGTAAAATCATTATAAATAAGCATACAAAATAGTAATTTCGTAGGTATCATAGAACCATATTATTATACGAACAAAATTTTTTCCTCAGTTTATATATAATTTTTTTTTTATGGTTACATTAATAATTTAAAAAATGATAATATCCATTAAACTAATATAATATTTGGTCAATAAAAATGCAAACGAAAACTCGTAATGACCAAAATCCTATACAAAATAACTATTTTTGATTGTTTGGCATTTTTCATCGGACGATTGAACACGCATGAAACTATTTTGATTAAATAGTGCACTGTTGATATTGTTACAATACATTTGTATATCTTCTGTATATCTTATACATTGATTATATATTTATAAAATTTATTTTATTAGTTTTACTATTATTGGATTTAATCGAATAGTCAATACGTTTGTGCTTAACTATTTAAAGATTGTAAGCGAATCAGTCGAAATGTATTTTTCGTTTAATAATAAACAATATATTATGAATCGATCGAATTCGATCGAACAACGGTTTACTGGCCATTTAGATGACGAGAAACTTTGGTTAAAATATATTTGAATGCAATATAATGAACATGAAATAGTATACAGAACCGATTTTTTTTTTTTTTTACCCTTTTTGTTTGGTTAAATATTTTTTCGTTTCGATGTCAGTAATTTGATCGATTATAAATATGATTTGTTAATTTTCAGAATAGTGATGTTTTACTTTTAAATCTACATTTATCAATGCGCATTATATACATCGTGTCTCTCGGCAATAATGTACGAGGAATACTATTAATGCAACTGAACGTATGAAACGTGAGAACATAATATTGAATAATTTTAATAACAATTCTTAGTATAGAACGACGAAGTTATTGTTGTCTATGACTACGATATGAATTGCTATCGTTTAAATAAAAAACACTGTGATTTAAAATCTGGTTTGAAAATAGTGCTCACACATTGATCTAAAATAAAAATGGAAAATCGCATCTATCCATGTAACACAACACTCGGTCACAGTAACATCCGATATCGGATGTTCAATATAACAATATCGGTACGCATTGGACACAATTTCCGGTACATCCTATAATATTGTTACATATCTGACTGGGAAGTATCCTTATTGTATGGTCAATTCTGGTATTGTTGCAGTACCAATTCGTATTTAAGTATTATTTTATTTTAATATTTGTTTTTTTGGACGTTTTATCTTTTTTCGTATTATTCTCCAACCCCGTAGGAGGTAAATATCAGTCCCAGATGACACTGGTTTCTGTACTGGAGAATAGAATGTAATGCAAACAAAATAAAAAAAAAAAAAATCATTCTAAACTTAATTATATAATATACATTTAGTGACGCGTGCATTAAGAAACGAGAAAAAAAAAATTAAATCTGTTCCAGAATCACGGTGGCATACTCATAATGCTTTGGCCCGGTCGGGGGACAAATCGTTTAATTTATTTTTATAAATACATATATATATATATATATATATATAAATATGTGTATATATATATTTCCACAATATTATTTAAACAAATTATATGCCACACAGCGGTTGGTTTTATTTTCAATTCGTTTTTGCATTACGTTTACGTTGGCGACCGCCAAAACACACGAAATGATAAATGAGAACCCAGAACGTCGACGTTATGCAATACGCGCGCACATTAGTGTTTATAAAATCCACATTATAAACGCCGTATAGTATGGCTGCAGAGTTATTTCTCTGAATTATTAACTCTCTGCAAAAAAAAAAAAAAAAAAAAAAAAAAAAAAAAAAAAAAAAAACACTATAACAACACAGTCATAACGTACAGTTTTTTTTTTCCATTCTGCGTCTGAGTGACAGTTTTTCGGTAAGAACAGATTTAGCTCGGACCCAACCGGACGTTTACTTTTATTTATTTATATTTTTCAAGTCGTCATTACAGAACTCCGGGCCGTAGCTAACGTAGTACCTTGGTAATAGTCGACCATTGTTTCATCTATATATAACAATAATAATATAATCTCAAAAGAATGGACCTCATGTAATTGAACGCGTTTTCATGGAGAAAATTCCGCGAGCAAAAATAATTGCCATCCTTAACGAAGCCAGCTGCTGAAGTCTCCCGCATTATTTCCGATTACTATTATTATCATTGTGAATTAAATCCAAACTTCCGGACATTATGTTATATTTTTGATTAATGATATTATTATTATTGTTGTAGTAAACGTCTCCCTTCTCCCAGATATAAATAACTCGTCTTCGTGGACGTAGCTGCCACCGTCATTGATAGTTTTGTAATCAAAGTTTTTGCTCTTACACGTTTCATTAAACAACATTTCACAGGAGGGAGGAAAAAATATCCTTAACTGTGGAATTTAAATTAAATTCGATCACTTAAAGTTTTTGGAATACTTTCAAAATCAGTGGTGCACACTTGTCTAATAAGTTCCGCACATTTTTATACACCGTAGAATCAATTACATATTTATTTACTTATAGCTAATATTCGTCGAATTATATTGTTATAAATTGATGTTTATAGTTTAATACTACAGAAGTTGAAAAACAATTTAAAGTTAATTTTAGTCGCAGAGAATCTAGATAAGAGTATTGCTTGTGAAATTAATAGGGATGGAAAGATTTAGGAGTGATACAAAGTTATCATGAGGAATGATCGTAGAAGAGAAAATTAATAATCGGGAACTATTAGTACTAGATATATATATATATATATATATATATATATATATATATATATATATATATTAACCGCTTAATCTAAGCTTACAGTGGACATTAAAACAAATCATGTATTTCATATTTCATATTTCATATTCGGTGTATATTATAGTTCTAAATAGTAAACATTTTTCTTCTTTACGTCAAAAATGGAATTTATTTTCATAAATAGCTTTACATATTACAAGTGCGTAGTTGTGATTCGTTTTTTCAACATATAGATATATCAGCAAAACGTGGTGTATGCGTTTTATAAGGGCAAACTTTTCCCTTTCCTTCATATCTTGTTTTCGGTCTTTGTCAAATTTAAAAAATAATTTTCAGACAAGGAATTTTTGTGCTATTTAATTAGTATACATACACATATCCAGTAAATGAAAATGAAGTATGATTTTTAGTTTTAATTAATCATGAGAAAAAAGCTCTCAACAACAAGCATATTGTTGTATTGTCTATTATAATCCAAAGTAATTTTTTTGATTTTTTTTTTTTTTTTAATTTGACTTGTATAACATTTCTACATAAACCTTGAGTATTACAAAAATAAATATTGAAAAAAATCACCTCAGGGGAGCTCAAAAATACTCCTTCAAAATAGTGAGGGTTCGATCTACATGACTAAAAAAATATATACGGATTCTTCAATACAAAATAGGTATGAAAAAAACTATATTTTTTTTGAAATGTAATAAATTTAATATTGATTATATTCTATGTCGATTCCTTCATCTCAAATGTAGCACAAATATATTATCTCGTAATCAACCTCATTCACCTTATAAGCCATTATTAGATTCATTAGATATAACCAGCCTTGTTAATCGGAGATATTTATATTATTTAAAATTTTTATTTAAATTGGTCTATTGTTACACTAACTGTTGAGAATTGATAAAATTTATAAATTTCCATGCCCCTCAGCAACAAACTAGATCTACTAATACATTTCACGCACAAGTGTACAGAACCACAATTATGCCATAAATTATCCTTTAATTAAATGCACAAAGTTAGCTAATGATTCAGAATTTGATTTATTTAATATTAATTCTAATGAGTCATGTTATAATTATATAATTAGATGTTACAATTAATTCATATATAATCATATTAGACTTGAAAAATGTGTTGCTAAAATATTTATTTTTTTATTTGCATGATTAATCAATTAATTAATTTGTTGCGTTTTTGTTTTTTGCCTATTGTTTAATATATGTTTATAACATGTATTGGACTTCAATCCGTTTAAATTACAATAAATGAAAATAGTTGTATTTATTTTCATTTATCGATCGTCATGCCAGAATTTTAAATACAATGATTAAAAAAAAATAATATTAATAAATTAATAGTTTTATACATGGCGTATAATAATATATTATTCTACATTGATCGTAATATTATTATATTACTGTGTGTTCCGATAGGCAATCCGTTGGCACTTCGTTTCAATCGGCTATCATACTCGAATATTACCTTCAAAAATGTAATGATTTATCTGGTCAAAAAAACCGACGATATCATCCAGATTATATAATTTGTAGGTCTTAGGAAAAAACAGCACACGTATAAGATTATACATATCAACGCACATCTAAGTAATAAATTATACAGTAATCCGATCAACTTTTACGTATTTTTCAATCTAATTAGGTGCGATAAATCTAAAAGTTTTCGTCGTACATGTGTACAAACATGTATTCATATTTCAACGAAATAAGATTATTTGATAATCAAAAGAAATTTTCGCGCAATGATCGAACAAATCAAGTATAATAATAATTATACATCTAGAATATATAGAGAATTTCATAAGTATAATATTACAATTTTTTTGAAACTAGTTACATGAAAAATATAAACAATTTGTTAATAGTCTATGAAATCAATTTGAATACCCATATTTCAGTTTACATTTGGAGTTTTCAATTTATTTTACATTTGTCAAGATAATATTATGACGGATGACAATCCTGTCAGATAATACTATTCGTTCTCACCTATGGTTTTAATTCCATATTGTTTCAGTCAAATATTGTAAGAAAGATAAATAAGAAGATAAATTTGTTCTAAACTAGATTTATAGTATACGAAATACGTCTTTCATAATTAAAAAGACGTTTGAATATTTAATGTATTTGTTGCGAAGACGTTTTCTCACTGGTGCAGTACCGAAATTGCTCCAAAATAATTACAAAAAAAACTTCGACTCAGGGGCAACACTATTATTTGTACCACATATTTTTATTTAAAAACTTAGATCTAATTATTGCATTATATTATTGTTTCTCTTCTACTACAATGTGTGTTTGATGAGAACATTATATTAATTATTATAATTTAATCGAAACAGTATCAAAATAAAAATTAGTACTGGCAACATAAAAATTAATACTGATTAAATTCTGAAATTAATTCTGAGAACGTTTTAAAAATCCGTCACTGATGTTTTTTTAATTTTTTTAAGTATGGAATGTTACTAAATGTGTTGGTAAAGAACGTGCGATCTTTATTACAGATCGTATTTATAAAAAGTTAGATTTAAATTTGTTTTCGTTTTTTATTCTTTTTTAATATTTCTTTGCATAACACGTGTCACTAAGTATGAAATATTTTAATTGCAAGTTATCGCAATGCAGTATTGCTCGAAAAAAATCCACATACAATATGTATTTTAAGTAATTTTCGTAACGTTGCCCAAGAAAACAATTAGACCAATATATTATGAAGACGTTTGTTCGCGATGTTCTTTAGGCCAAGGTCGCCAGGTCCAAGAATTTTTATTCCCGAACCAATTATATATTCTTACACAATTCATGTATTTATGCAGTATCCAGCATACATTTGAAGATTATATAAACAATGTATAACGTCCGAGTTAAATTTAGAACCAATCCCTACGTATATGGATTAATGAAAATTCAAAGGTATTTAATAAATGTGCTATTCGTTTGCACACTCTTTGGCAGGTGGGTGAAGTTGAAGTCTGCGATTTATGTAAAGCCGTGTACGTGTATACATATACACCTAAGTAAAAATTTATGTTTATAATTTATTATATATTTCATGCTTGTTATATCGGAGTTAATGGTCCGTTATTTACGTGATAAATATGTGGAAAATATTTAAAATATTCTCAGTGACTTTTCTGGGTCAAGAGTACATCTCGCTTGTAGACATGGACCAAAATAGATACCGATATTGTTTTTTTCAACTTGTATATTCAATGGCTGACGTTCTTTTCTCACGCAGACAATACAGATAGTTAATAATGTTTCTAAGAAATCCCGAATTCCACATCGAATTAAGTTATATTTAACAATGTGATAATCAAAAACCGTGTGTGTTTACCGTTCGTATTGTAGAATGCTGAAAAAAAAAAAATCAAAGACGTGAGACGTTCACGCAATGACATTTGTTTTGAACATTTTCGGGTACGGAATGATAAATACTCCCTAGGTATAATATTCCTACGAAACTACGACGGCGTTTGGATGAAAAGATTTAGAGGCATGATATGTATATAAATATGCGTATTCAATCGGACAGAAAAAAAGTATGAAATTTATAATATATAATGTTTTTGCAGAAAATGTTTTGGATGTATATGATCCATTCCACAGCGTCCAAAATAATGTAGTTACCAATTTATTATCAAAGTTATTGTTGCTATCAAACGCAGCACACCTCCACAAATTGTTTATATCGAACTGAAATGATTGTTAAATGATTTGTATATTTAATTAAACGTATACAATATATATATATATATATATATATATATATATATATATATATATATATATATATATATATATATATATAAGCATAGTCTAACGCGTATATATAATTTAGCAACATTTCATTAACGTTATAACAAATTATTTGTGAAATAAAAATTGTGTATAAATATTATAAACACGTATATTAATGAAATTACATTTTATTTCGTGTTACACATTACATATGTATAAATACACGTCAACTGATTCTCTTTTTTTGATCGATCCAAATAGATAATTGCATGTATTTGGTATATAATGTATAGAATATTAAGTAAATTACGAAACAAGCTTAAATGTTATTATGTTCAGATTATTGGTACACAAGTCTTGCGTATTTCAGTTTGTGAAGTTGGTAATGTAATTTGCATTTATTCATATGGTATTTTTCACTTCAAGATGGTCGCTCGTTAAGAAAAAAATTGATTGATCATAAATTATATGTATAAACTCTATATTCATTATTATTATTGTTATTGTAATATTTCAGTTAGTATACAAAAATATATGTGTAGAATTTTTGTAAACATAATATAATTCATTATAATTATAATATATTGTGCACAATTTTTAATAATGTAATATATTTGATAATTTTTAGTTGCCTTTATGTATTAGTATTTTTGTTGACCCGCGGTAATTTAATAATAAAACTAATTTTTTTTTTAATATTGAGATAAAAAATAATATTTTAGTAATGTTTTTGTTGCATAAAATATTATATTTTTTTCCTCTGAAACTTTAAAAAGGATTACCCACTTTTAAAATGACCTTTATTCAAACTTCATATTAACTTTTTTCAAGTCTAAAACGGCAAAATATTTTTTCGAATGGTTTAATTTTCAATAAAATATTTTTCCACGTAACTAAGTGAAAAAGTGTATAGTTGATCGTTATAAGTTCATAATAAATACTTAGACGGTTTGTCTATAAAACTAAAAATAATGCAGTGATAAATACAACTTTATGGTTTCTAAAATAATAAATAATTTATTGTTTTCTTGTATAATTTATTTTTATTTTTTAACACAATGAATATTGTCCTATACATCCCGTCATTTATTCTCATAGTGGTGAGAGAAAAATAAAAATCGTTTTACCTTTCTCAATTTTTCTTTCTTCACTTCCATCTTATTTTTTTCTTCTCCAACGAAGCTACTGTTGAAAAGTAACCAATCTAGATAAGTAAAGAAACGTCCTCAGGTCTCGGTCATTTATTTAAGTTAGGGGTTCGTCTATTGTCCAAAAACCTTTATTTTCGATTCATTAGTGCAGTCGACTCCTGTGCCAAAAGATTTTTCTGAATATTTTAAAGCGGTGCTCCGTACTATTTCTCGGATACGAACCCTTTTCTATACACATACCCAAACACGTTCACAAACACGAACACAGGGACACACACACATACTATCAAACAGAAAATCACACACATGTATGCAAACGTATATATATATATATATATTTATATTGGTACCTATAGATAAATATATTTTTACGGACTATCCTGACATCAAACAAATTACTATTGAAAAGAAATGTTGAATAATATACACTACTACACGAGGGAATAAAAAAAAAAAAAAAACAAACAAACCGAAAAATAAGGTAGCCTTACCTAAAATAATGTATAATGTACACTTATAATACAACAAATCTCGTGTATCATATAACGTAAAACTTTAAATTCAAAGCACATATTACGCTACTCGGTTGAGAAACGTGATTTAAGGACCAATAGTGATCGTATACCTGGTTGCATCAAACATTTTACTCGATAAACAATGATAACAAATTACAACCATTGGTTGTACTGTTATATTCATTCAGCGGATGTTCTTGTTTTGAAGCAATGAAAAATGTGAATGCATTTATGCGGTACAAAATATGAAAACACGCTTAGAATGTATACAAAATACGCATCAATAAATATTAACGAAAAGTGAACGTATAATTATTTATTTATGTTTAAAATCTTATGTACTGAAAATGTATGAACTTAAAGAAAATGTTCTTAATGTTGAACTATGTGAAATTGGGAACTGTGGTTGAACTTTTTGTTAATTTGAAGAAATGTAATATAGAAGTATTAGAAACAATTAGGTATTAAAAAAATCTGAAAACTTACCAAACAAATTGGTAAGTAGGTACGATTTCTGCAGGTTTTTTTCTGTTTTGTAAAAATCATTATCGTACATTATAAGTTCGGAATATTTGACTTAATTTATTAAAAAAAAAAAAAAAAACATCAAATATTCACTAAAATATTCATTTTTAATAAAAACTATGACCAAATAAGTAAAAATCGAATAAATTTGCAAAAAAATGTATAATTAAATTAGTAATTTGAGTTATTGAAATAATGAAGTAAATTTATACTCTGGTCCGCATTCATGTAGATTTTATAGAAAAATATGACAAGTGCATAGACATCCGCTCCCTAGTTATTGTTATTATTTATTATTATTATTTACTCTATAATACGATGATGAGACTTTAATAATAATAATAATAATAAAAAAAAAAAAAAACAGAACATGAGGAATTTGGTAGTATGTAGTTAATCATAATATACCTACAGAATTTAATTGAAGGCAACAAATATAACAAGTTATTGCAGGTTTCGTATGCAATATGTTAGCTTCAATTTTTCTCGCTATACTAAAATATTAATATTACCATAATTTGAACAGTTGTTAAGGATTTAAACAACTTAATAATATTTTAGAAATGCTAATAAAAAAAAGTAATTTAGGAATTCAGATATACTGTACTGTAGTTGAAACCACCTGCCACATTGCCTAACCTATACTGTTTGAATCTGATGAACCTATTGTACCGTTAGCATGCGACATATGCAATATAGTGCGATGTCCGTGATCATATTGACATTTTATATTGTCAAGAACGTAGTTTATTGAAAACAAAAGAAGGAAATATAAATGATTCTTAGTGGTAGATACCGTTTATCTACGTACTTATAATATATACATATCTTCTGTGTGCCTCGCTTCATTTCGAAATAAGTTTAGTTTTCGCTATCGGACCGTTCGGGGATCCCCGTCGGTAGACGTCTTTGATTCGAAGAACCACGGAAATATAAGCCGATTCGATTATAAATAATTCACGAATCGATTCAACGGCCGGCGATCTGTACAGTTACCTGATGTCGGTGGTCGATTGAACCGCATTACAGTCAACCAATATACATAAAGTTATTATTATTTGGACTGCTATAGTTGAGCTCCACGTGCCGACGGTGTTCTTTTGACGCAATTATCGTTTCGCAATAACGCAGTATTGTTATCGTATTCCGTGCGCGAGCGCCGTTCGCTTCCCAGCCGCCGCTAGTTACACGTTCCAAAGTTAATTAAATCCGACGGGTGTACAATCGTACACCTACGACATTTCGTAGGGGTGCAAGTAGCCGTACATATAATATAATATTATATGATCATATTATCGATGTAATATTATTATCACACAATATAATACAATGTGCAATATATTCGAGTGTTATTATAATTTTCACCTTGTTATCATTAATTATCTGTGTTGATCAGTGACGTCATTTTATAGGGGGAGGGCGTGAAGGAACTCGTGCAGTCTAGAGTTTGACTGTTCCGAAATCCGCATATCATTCAAAATATAAATACATATTTTATAAATCAGGAAAATAAGATGCGTGCTATACGAGTACTTATATACAAAGTACAAATCATTAGTATCATTACGATGGCTTTACGTCCCCTTCCGCTCCACGTTAACCGGTATTTTAGTAAAATCAGCTACCAAGTCGGCAATTTATCAAGAGCAAGTCCTATTTTACAGAAAAAAAAAAAAAAACAAAACTGAAATGAAAACCGTTGGTCATGTTCATTGAATATGTATATTATTATATTCGTTTTGTATGATCTCGTTACAATGAATATCGTGCAATTTTAGGCCCCTACATACAATATGATCCTCAGATGACAGGATAATTTGGTCGGGTTAAAAGTCGTATATATCGTGTCATCCAACGAATATCCTGTCGAGTCTTGTTGTGCGACCAAGCCACCCGATCACCTAATCTAATCGACTAAATCGGATCGTACACTGTTTTGTGAATTTATGTGAATATCATAGGCGTATACAGACCTATATTTGAGAAACTGCCGACAATACTGTTGGATCCTATCTCTGAAAAAAACGAGTATATTCAATAAATCATCATTTATGACCGAATAAATAACCATAAATTAATATTTCATTTAACACTGTGGTATATCAATCCCAATGAAAATGTTTTCCTAGAATCTCGGATACTTTTTTCGGATAATTTCAATTATTTATGATCCGCACTTTTGCAGTCAATTATGTAGATGTTGTATGGCTATAAGTTTACCGCACGAGAATTTAAAACATTTTCTATAATTTTTTCTATTAAGAAACATAATGTACGTATATGAAATATTTTAGAAAGAATTACATTCAATTTGAGAAACATCAGCTCAAACACGGGCCCCTAATTGTTGGACTTCAATCGTAGGGACCCGTTTAAAACATTCAGTCGGGTCCCCGGGGACATACGCGTACGCGTCGTACGTACACAACATCTGATTCGGTCAGACCATCTGTCGGCCCGACCAGATATGTTGCGTGCCGAAGCCTACTTCACCCGAAACTCGTGCTTTCCGTGGGAACGGTGCACGATGAACTTTTCGTAACGTTTAACAATATTACACTGTACGAACGTACCACCCGTTACGGAACAACTCCGAATCGATAACGATCGCGGTGCGCGCGTTGTACGCCGTTGTACTCGCGATCACAAAAATTATTAATATTATTATTATTGTTATTATTATGACTATTATTGTTATTGGTACCGGGAAAAAGTTGTACGCTGTACGTGCGCGCGTTTGTATTCTACGCATACAGTTCGTTTATCGCGAATTGAACGCGCGCGGCGTTGCGGCGAGTAGAATACTGTTAGTATGGTTACGCACTACCTACGGTAAACATACTACATCCGTTCGAGTGTACCCAATTAATGCGGGAAAATAAACAAGTATTATGAAAAAAATGTACAACAATAAAAACGTAATCGAACAATTTCTTTTCTTTTCACTCGAATATTGTTCGTTTTCGCGTATCCACATACGGGCATAATTTATTTTGCCTTCCGAAATCAAAAGTGCACGCGTACCGACGGTAGTGTTTTATTTTATACAGCCATGACGGTGAATATTTTTCCGCAAACACTTGCACTACCGTTACTATTACAACTGTTATGACTATTAATATCATTAATATGATCATTATTATTTTTACAAGAATTGTTCCGTGAAGTTTTATATATAATAAACGCGGTACAGATATTATACATTTTGTTTGCATAGCTGTTCGCAATAAGAACTTGACACTAATTGTTTTCGTTTTAATATAAATTGTCGTTTAACTGATTGGAAAATATAACTGAGATTATTATTGTAAGCCGATGACGAATTCTGAACGAACACATTTCGTCGATGGTATAGTTGCGAAAAAGGTTTCAGCGAAAAAAATAAATTAAAATATTAAGTTTGAATTGTTTTTAAAAAAATTCATATTGTTTTCTATGTTTAATTTTTTTTTCCCCATCAGCATTAGCATAGTTAGTTTACAGATCAAGTTTTTATATTTTTTTTATGTTTAGCAATGTTGAATTTACTATTTTAAAGTTTAAAATAATTATCTAGTTATGTTGTTAAAATAAAAATTACTCAAAGAAACTTCCCTCGCGAACACGAGGTATTAATTGTTTTGATATTTATTATAAGACTTTTATTTTTTCATTGTTCAGATAAAAACGAATTAAATTAAAGTCGACTGTATTGTTTACAATGGTATTTTCAATTTACACAGGGAAATGTCATTATCAAATGTCTGAAATGGCTGCTGATGTTCGTTGATTATTATACACATTTACACAACAATTTTATAAAAATGGTATGAAAGAACCTACCACTATACACTAATTATAATTGTTTATTTATTTTGTTCAAATGGTCTTATACGTCGCTTCATGTATGTTTTTATAAAATATTATTTTTTATTTTTTTAACAGACTCATATTTAAAACCCGTACACGCCCAAAACACTCACACCACCCGCTGCTGTTCTAGATTTTTTTTATTTTATTTATGCTAGTATTTAAACGAAATATTTAAAATAACGAAAAATATGTACATCAATCATATAATGCAATTTTCAAACGTATACGTTAGTTTATCAAGCTTCTAGTCAGGAACCACTGTAAAATTACAATATGTTGTCTTTCAGTGATGATTTACGTGTTAAAAAATATGTGATTCGTCAAGCTGAACGTTACAAAGGAATAACGAGTTTTTAATTTTTAATTGGAAAATAAGACATGCTTGATTCAATTGTTTTTTTAAACATACACTTCAATATGAGGTAATAATAATAATTCATATTCATTTGAGTAGTTTTTTATTATTTTATAGAAAAACGAAGAATTATATATTAGTTGTAATTAGATTTATTGCTATTTATTATTTTCTTCTGCGTCATTTCAACGGAATCAGATAAAACAACGAATTCCACGTTGCTACGAAAGGTTTGTCTTAGTTTCTTCTATATTTTTGTGCGATAATTATTGTTATTCCAGTCACAGAATATGATAATCACAAAAAAAATGTATCATAATTTCGACAAACACGTATTTATTAAGGCAAAATGTCGACGATTTTTCAAATCATAGCTCACGCTGAGAAGAAGACGTTACAAAGTTTTGTACAATATGTAGACCAATCTAAACTAACCGATTGAAAATCAAGAAAAAAATGATAGTGTAAAAGGAACAATCTTAATAGTATATACATATTATTACCGTAGTATACATAACTAAAAAATGTAGAACTGGGTGATTGAATAATTAAATCAGGCAAAAAATAAATGGTGGATCTAGAATTATTTTTGTGGTTTAGTGGTTATGTGGAAGGGTGGAGGTGTAGAGCCATAATTTTACTAAAACACATAATTCATAATACATAATACTCTTGGTAGTCAATCGGAAGGAGATCTCAGACCATATGCCATACCTGAAATCAGATTTTATAGATAAATATAAATTAAGGAATTGTTATCTCTTAAGAGTGCTAATGTATTAACTGTTGATTCCTAAACGGAATCCGTGACAAATTTTCATATCAATCAAATACAATAGACTTGTAGCATTCTCAAAGGTAAAGGTAAAATTGTCCAGACTTTAAACTCGAAAAAGTGTTTTCAACTGGGCAGATAATATAATAGAAAAAAATCAATTTTTAATGATATGATTTGTAAATAAGCGATTGTCTTTCCACATTCTATCAGTGTATCTGAAGTGAGAAATATTTAGTTTTAGTTTTTACATAAGTCTTTTTTTTTTTTTTTTTTTTAAATCGAAGGTATAAAAATAGTGCAACTAAAAATTAGATTTTTATAAATCAAAATGTCAACCAAGACTCAAACAGAATCGATTTTAAGGATGGAAAATCCATTAGCTATCCACGTTGTTTGACGAAAATGTCTCTTAAAAAAAAAAAAAATAATAGGTTTAAATAAGAGATCATTGATATGAATTTGTACGATTTTTGTCTTCAACTTTCGAAGAACTCGAATCGAATTAATAAACCGCCATTGGAAATATATTACACACTACTTTTATCATTTGCATGGTATACGAGTAAAATAATAATTGTTTACTTCAGATGTATCAGGAATCGCGTTGCAGTGATGTGGTATAGGCAGAGTCACAGTACCACTAAGAGAACTATAAGTTTCCCACGGTGTTTGTAACACGATTTTATACCCACTCTGTATATACATCTACGAATTTTCGATCACAATATTTTGTCCATACGGACCAACATTGAAAAACGTACGTGTACAATACATGGTACACATGGTACAAAACGCAGTACGAAAATTATTTTCAAGACCGATAAGAACGGAAGGAGCTTTCTTCGCGTTAACTATTTAACGTGTGGGTATGATTTAAGGGTTAGCCGGAAAAGATGCTCGCGTAACAATGGGTTCGAATCGACTTTTATTAGTCGTAAACGCTTCATTCGCCCCTTCCCCCATCCACTCATCACTCCTGGTGAACCTCTACAGAAGAGTCCACGATAATCTCTTCCCTCCCACTCTTACGACGGTAAAGTCGTGGTTGTCCGTCTTCAATCCGATATTCAGACTGCAGCACGTACCTGTTTAATTTTCGCTTCACGTCGTGCACGTTTACGTATTCTGATCCATTTGAAAAATTGAACTGTCCGAAGCGAGACTACCCGGTTTTATAGCCGCGAGGGACGTAGGTTTATATTGTAATATATATAATACTTTCTACCTCATGTATATGTCTATCCACAATCGATACACACGTTTCGAAATCGGTTCGCTTTATGAATTCGCATGCTCAATGTATACGCAAATTTCAAGCAATATGTAATATATACGTATACATTTTATAAACTTCATTAGGTACGTAGTTTCGATAATTCGATTATAAACTTATCGAAATTTCGATTTTTAATCTCACCTTTTCCTTAAAGAACTAAACTTCAATAAAAAACATCACTATTACTGACGTAAAATTGTCAATGAAGAATTATATATGAGACCGTGTCAGTTGTTCGGAAGGAACGAGGATCAGTTAGAAAGTTTTCACTGGTAACCGTGACTCCAAAAAGAAATCTTTGATTATCAAATTAGTTTTTGTGACTCGTCCTCCCTAACGGTATTTGTAAGCTTACATTTCACAATAAATATACTTTTTATGATTTGAATCTCAACAGTGTATTGAAAAAAAAAATAAATACATTTCTCATTAAATATAGACTAATTAATAAAAATTAATATCTAGTTGAAAAAAAAAATCCTCTAAATATTTTCCAGTGTATCCATTTAATATCCAAAACCCCAAGAAGTTTCTAAGCACAACTAATTTTCACATAATTTTTATCTATATAGAGGTGGAAGTAATTGCTGTGTTTATTATCACATTTATATTTAAAAAGTAAAATATTTTCCTTAAATTCTACTAATTTCCCTCGATTTTACTTTTCAATGGAATACGCATTGCCAAACACAACCGATGGGAACCACACGAAACAGAGTGCGGTAATATTATTTAATGCGTAAGGTGTATGTATACTACATTGTTGTACCTATAATGTTTGTCGGTCGCTAAAAGATGGCTTTGATCCAATAACGTTGTCATGAATGTAGTATGTAGTACATTATCTCGATTACAACGTATATTATAAATACAGTACTATATAATTTATTGCATCGAGTAAATGCACACACAAACACAACATTGTCTTGAATTGTAACGTAACGGAGAGTAACCGTGGTACTGTAACGCCGTTACTTTTATAGTAATGCGTTACAAAATTTAATTAAAATTGTTAATGTATAACGAAAATATAATGGCATTTGTTTTGTATAAGTAATTTCATCGATATAACGTGTTACAAATAGGTATCAACAAAAATATGTAAATTAAAAATGATATTGAAACATTTATAGATGCGGACATTGAAAATAATTATTTGTTATTTTGAAATTGTATTAAATTCGTAATTTTAATAAAATAAAATTTGAACATTTGCTATTTTTCCACCCTAACGCTATAAAATATAAATATACGAGTACATTGGTGAGAAACATATTCAAACTGTATACAATTATAAACGAATTCTACAGAATATTCATAGTCAATAATTAATAATATGTATATAAAAATAACACCAAAAACTATTATCTGGATGTTATTTATTGCGTCAAAACTTACAATTAGTTCATTCCTTTAGATTTGCATATTCTGCAGCAAACATATGTGATATTGTAATTATAATATTTTTACATTAGATTTTTAAAACTCAAAAATTAATCGTGAAGAGGGTAATATTAAGGTATATTAAGCTTTTCTTGAAGTGATTATATTGATTTTTTCAAAAAAAATTATATTTGAGTTAGATAATGGGGAAAAAAAATTACGTTTTACATAATTTATGTATTGGACATCTATGATCACTTCATACAATTTTCAAAATCCCATTGCAATAGGTAGTCATTTTATTATTTTTTTTTTTTAATATTATTTAGTCTTAATTTCGTATTTTTTTAATTTTTTCAATATTTTTTTTTTTTCAATTGTAGCTTCAAAGTAACGTAGCTACTTTTTTTTTTTATCGAAAGTAAAGTAATTTCATTACAATTTTATTTGAGTAACGTAAAATATAATTTCATTACATTTAAGTCATGAGTAAATTAACTTATTACTTTTTTTAGAGTAACTAAACCATCACTGATCATTATATACTACTATGTTTGCGGTCAAGAGAGTAAATCGAATTATGTACACGCTCTTAGCCGATATCAACTGCTTCTGTCACCAAGATTGTGATTTCGTCTGAAAGTTTAAGTGAACCTTGTATGTACAAGGAGAAATTCATTGAAAAATAAAACACATATCAACACAAACCAACACGTAGTAGTATTCGATTGTTATATTATCATATTGTTGTTGTTTGAACGGGCGCAAATAGGTTAACTTGCAGATGTCGATTAATTAATAACTTACCACTAATTTTTGTTCTATACTCATAAATAACGAACAACAGTTAACACAACTACACAAGTACTATAAAATATTGTCTAAATATTTAATCTCGTTGCGTGAGTTAATTTATAAGATTATTGCGATTCATGTTTCTCGTAGACCATAATGCTGTAGGTAAATGTTTAAGTAGATTCATATAACCATTAAATGTCAAACATCACTTATATCGATCAAATAATTCGATTTATGTTCGTCGGTTGCACAGGATGGATGAAATTTATTCAGAACGCTTGCTCAGTGAATACTAATTTTCCAACATTTTATGTAACAAAGAGTTATTATTATTAAAAAATAAACAAAAGTCCCTTTGGCAGTCATTTAATATTTGAATGCGAAGTATGCTATTCACAAACAAATTCCTTGACGAGACTCAAAATATTATAACACGACAATGGTTTAAATGTAAATTGTAATGCATTTTTTTTACATTATTTAATCTATCTTGAGAATATTCAACGTGTACTATTTGATTTATACTCATTGAGTACTAATATGTAAATATTTTCAAATTTTTACATATGTAATTTGTAATTAGTTCGAATGACTCAAACAAAAGAGTTCACTAAATCTTTTTTCTATTTTTTATCTATTTATTTATTTATTTATTTATTTATTTATTTTTTGTTTTTTCTATTTCATTTTATTACAATTTTTATTATATTTTTCGACAAGGCTTTCGGGACAAAAATACTTTATTACGCTCGTAGCATTTGAAATCGATGTAATATTTCTTTAATGCTGCACTTCATTGAATGAATTATTATTTTTGTATAATTCAATAATGTTCGGAAATTTAGATTATGCATGCAAGTCATTATGTTCGACGAGATAATATATTGTAAAATATTGTTATATTTTGAAATATATATTGCTCCATAGAAATACATTTACTTATAATACAAATTTCAATTTAATGGCTACAAATTTGAAAATATTACATTCCGTCTGAACAATACTGAATAACATCATTCGAATACTATTTAGATTTAAGATTCTTAATGAAATCTGCATTTGATAGTAATGTAAATTCTTTAGATGATAATATTTCTGGAAGGTAACACAATGTGTGCAAAAGTGTTACTAATCACAATAACTTGATTAAATCCTGTGTTATTATTCTATGCGATGTGATATATCATTAATATTTTAGAATGTTATGAAAATAATCTATTATATTCTATTATATCAAATTGTTTGAATATCAAATGTATTAACTATGATACAATATTTCAATAAAGAAACAAATATTAAGATTTCTTAATAACTTAACATTTTTAACAAAATTGGTAAATACATTTTAATAAATGAGTTTTTGAAGTTCAAACATCATTATTTTTTTTTTTTTTTTTTATACTTAATGTGAAAATGTTAACCTTAACTCGAATATTTATTAATATCGGTACATCAACATTACGTTATTCTCATGGTTTTTAAAAAGCCGTAGTAAGAATAGCACATATAAATAAGCACATGAAAATTTACTTTTCTTATTAATCCATCAATATAACATTACGTAATTAAATCTTGAAATATGAAACTATGCATAGGTTTTAATAATATTTTTTTCTATATCGCTGGAAACTAAAAATTATATAGCATTGAACTAAGTTTTATTTTCAGGGACTATCAAAATGTAAAAATTGTTGCGTATATTATAAATAATATATGAAATTAAAACTTTTATACATATTTCTATAAATATATATCTTAATAAATATTTGGAACAAAATAAGAACTCCTCATGTATATAGATCTCTTAATCGGTGAAATGCAAGTTAAATACTGTATTAGTAAGCTTAACAGCAGCTCTAAAATGAACTTAATGATATAGGTAGATGTTGTTATAATTTTTCAAAAAAAATATTTTCAAATATAATTTAGAGAATATAAAAAAAAAATAAAAAATAAAAAAGTACTAATCGTTTGATTTTACAACACGGTTTACAGTTGTTTTCGTTGTTTATGTGCTTCACGTATTAAAAATTAAAATAATAAGGTATTATTTGCTTAATTTGTATGTAATTTAATTTTAATGTTTATGTTGTCGGCAAACACAACAGCGTGGCTAATATCGAAAAATTCCGTTCGGTTCATTATTTCGAATGAACCTGGGTAAGGGGAGTGGAAGAAAGTGGATGACAATGATAAATTATCCTTACCCAATATTCTAGACGCATACAATTAAAGTACTCATATTACATAAGAACCAGGTCTGTTCACATAACTTGTTAGTAATATACGTATTGTTCGATTTTTATTGATTTATTTTTCGTATAATATTTTACAACACTGCTCTGCCGATGGAGATGGCTGTTAATTGAACACGTTATGTGCGCAAGTGTTAGTATAACTAGAAGAAAATAATCGAAGAGAAAAATTAAATGATATATAGGAAGGAGAAAACATAATATAAATAATGGACAGTTAACAGAACACGAATCGTTACTTATAAACGAAATTTTCGATAAATGGTAAACAAAATGAAATGCTTGCGACTTTCGATACTAATGTTTTATTAACAGGATGCTATTATAAGTTTTTTTTTTTTGAAAAACGACTAATGGTGTATGTTAAAAGATACAGAATTTTATTTATTTTCCATCTATTTGCATTAACTGAATAGTTCAATAATATTTAAGTTTTTGGATAATTATTTATTTTTTCGGTTTAATTGGTTCTTGATTCAATATATAAAATATAAACTTCGTTGAATGAATATAATATCGAATAAAATAAATATTTTTTTTTAAAACTTATGTATAAAAGATATTTGTTTTCAAAATCAACTTAAGTTTTTGCTTTTAAAAATTCTAAGTCACAATATACACACACACACACACACACACACACACACACACATTTTTTTCCTACAAAATCTAAGTTTTATCTTTTTTTTGTATTTTAAGAACCTTAGTTAATACATTTAACAATATTTTAATATTTTAATTACTAACCAGTAGTTAATTATCTTCTAGTATTTAAAGTTTTAATTTCGACGAGTGAAATTGTGGCACAAGGGATTCTCCTCAAAATGATCAACCACTACTCCACTCGTAACTTAGCCCTGTCAAAATGTATAATAAAATTAATATTTATATATATATGAATAACAAAATATGTATATTGGTGTACTTGTATATACACTTCAATATTTTAATTTTCGACAAATCAATGAATCGTTTTGGTAAATTTGATGTTATTTTTATTGGTATTTATTTGATAAAGATAAATTATAATTCAAGGGTCGTAAACGGGTTTCCGAATTTAATAGAATGTTGTTTTAATTTCTATTAGTTCATAATGTGTTTCGATCACACTAAATGCTACATTTTATTTCATTAAATAGTTTGAACATTTTTATGGCATTTTAATTTATGATTTTTATGATTTTTTTTTTTTTCCTTAATTATGAATAATTGTGGGATTTATAAAATATATGGCGATAAAAAATGATAAAATAAGAACAAAACACTTCATAAATAGAAAGTCTATGGAAAACATTGGCAGAATTGAATGGTATATGCAAATAAATTTCCTCTAAAGAGGTACTAAATACTTCATTGCTATCTAACATGGTCGAATAAGGAAATACCTTGAAATGACTACGCGTCAAAATTTTAAAAGAGCCATAATAACTGATGTATTGTATTTTATACCTTAAAATTATTATTGTACAATTTTATAAATTTTTAAATAATAATCATAAATAAATACCTAATATAAATAATAATAATCATAAATATTTTCATACATATAGAAATAATTTTAAATAATAATACCTGTAAACCATACACATGTATCTTATATAACTATTATATTGAATAAACGTTAGCCAAAGTTATGAAATGACATACGGCACTTTATTTCTCCCTTTGAACATCGAACACCTCTAAGTTATGAACAAAATTCAGAAAGTTCGATATTTAGGGGTCTCACTGTATTGATTAGCTAATAATTTATATTCATAAAAGTTTAATAACCGACGCACGTAGTCATACTATTTTCGAAGTCGATCATTGATTTGGTTTCGTAGGTTTAAGTATATTTAAAGAGCATGTTCAGTGTTCAAGAAATATTTTGTTTTAAAACCAATTGATTGAAGTTTAATAGAAATGTCACCTAACTGGTATTTATCGTTAATTACCGGCTACACCAGAAGTATTTATTTTTTAAACGATAATCGTTTTTTTTTCTTTTTACCTACGAGTCCTTATACCTACCGCAACGCTTCTAAATTCGGTGATGACAGGTTATATAAAACGAATTATTCCCAACTTATAGTTGACTATTGTGAGATACAACGTATTAACAGGTCTTTGATTGAACTAAAGCCGATTGCACGAAAACTATATTATGTCTGAGCATTTTTAACGTGTGTAATTGGTTGTTTACAAAAACAAATTAGTATAGGTTAAGGTAATGTTTTAAAAATATTTAATAAAATTTTTTTGCCCTTTCTAGCGGAAATCGAATCCTTATTAAATGTTCACGATGTTTCGGTGAATCATCGAATGATCTATAAGCGTAATACCATTTGTATTATTATTGCACGTATTATAAAACGGATTAATACGATTACTCCCATCGATTAGTCGTTAAACATGATGGCGATTATTAATATTATCGTGACATTCTGGAATCGTGCGAGGACCATACGTTGTGTATCAGGGGACTGTACAATACATGCCATATAATAGTTTATCGGTATGAGGAAGCAATAAGAGCAAAGGAGAGAAGGATTTTCGTCGTGGAATTTTGTCCTGCCCGAGCCCTTCCATCCTTCTGTATAATGGTAACAATCATATGGATATACATACCTATATCATGATTGTGTATTCAGGTAACTGCGGGCTGCTTTGATGGATTACGGGAAACAATAATAATAATAACAATAATAATAATTGATTTGTGGGCTTCCCTTTCTGGTCCTTGTCATACCAAAACCAGGTGATCTGCGTGGTGCGGTCCACGTTATTGTTATTGTTCGTCGAAATGATTTAAAATACACGAACGAATGTACAGTACTAGGTGGTAAAATCAATGGTAGGCAGGATATCACTGTGGCATAAAATATTAAAAAAAATAAGAGAGACTAACGTTTTACACCCAAATGATTTCGCAGCGAGACGCGGGTGACGAAGAAACACTTGGAAAATATCTTGTCGTGAAAATAAATTTATTTTTATCTTCCTGATTTTTTTTTTTTATTTTTTTATTTTTTTTTTTTCATTCAGTACATATACAACATATGTTGTGATATAATTTTTTGAAATATAATGTATTTACGTTCACTATTTAAACGAATGCAATCCGATTGATACCTACGAGTAAGTAATTAACATTAATGATATTTATTGAAACATGATGGCTGCTATGAGGTTGATCTATTTGTTTAGTGGTTATTAAATCAACAAATAATTATAGTTTATAAATATTTTTACGAAGTAGAAATTTATTTGGTTGAAAAGGGTTATGCGTTCAAAGGGGTTGCGGATACCGCAATTTTTTAGCATATTATGGCTGTTTATTCTCATTCGGCCTGAACAGATAATATGTCATAATTTGTACGGTTTCCATTTAAGACGACTTTTGTAATAATTATTAAAATTATTCGTTTGTGAATATCCATCGTTTGACGTTTAACCGGATGTCAATTCCATTCGTGATAAATGCGAAGTAAATAAAATATACAGCAATCGTGTTTACCAATGGGTGGCAATTTTTGTTTTTATTATTTTTTTTTTTAATTTAATTTTTTAACGTGCACACGTATAATTATCATATTGGTTTATGATCGTCGTCATTATTTTTTTTATTTTTATAGCCTTTTGCGTGCTGTGTGAAAAACATTTTACATGCCTACTCTTAAAATGTACGTAATTTTCCAATGAGCACTACGTTAAATTAGTTATTATAACGATTAACTAAAAGCTTCTGCACAATTAGTTAATTTTTTTTCAACATCAGAATAATTAATACTTGCTTTATTGCTATAAAGCGTTGTCGATTTAAAAAGTAGTCAGTAAAATTTTACTCGATGAAAAATCCACAAATACAGTTTTCAAATTGAAATTATCACAGTCTGTCCAATATCCCGTTTTTTATTCTCTTTTATATTCCTTTGTGTTACAACTAAGTAGACCATGTACAGAACGCACAGTCCTCGTTATTTTTGATATTTTCGTTGATCCATATACGAGTACTTCGATGTATAATGTATGCTATCAAATACTGGAATAAGCCACTGAGCACTTAATATCATGTCAGTGCAAAAACATTGGTCGGTTTCAATCCGAGATTATGTATCCGTTGACTGAAGTCATTACTTTCTGTTGGTCGTTTCTAATGATTCCTATGGCATTGAGTACACAAAGCGTGCATTAGAATACGTAATAACAAGACGCGTACACGTAACATTTATAACATCATGAATATAGATCCTAGAATATGTCTCAGAAATTTGTCATCTCATTCACGCATTGTGAATGTAATTATAATCCCGCATTTTGAAGTACCGTACGAGTAACTATTCTAAGGAAAAAAATTATTTTACTTTTATTAATTATTTTAATGTAAGTTGTTTTTTGTGTATTTTATAAAAAAAAGACTCTACATAAGACTGTACCGAAGAATGCATTCTTCTTCTGAAGAAAATAAATAATATCGTTGATCCAGTTATTTTAAACGCAATCCGTAAACGAACCGAGCCTCGTTGATTAATTTATGAATACAACGACAAATTTTAAGACATCCATCGTATACCAACGTGAAAATATTTGATTATTTTTTTTTTCCAATAAATATTGCGTTAGTCAGATGTACGATTGTAAGGCTTCTGTCGGTTATGCATATACATGTATTTATTTATATTTATTATTCATATAAAAACACTGCATTCGATGTACGATTTACGGATAATATAATTGGTAGGATGACTATGTTGTTTAAAATGCAAGCCAGTAATTTAAAACGAAAGTGAGAAAAAAAGTGTTTACGCAAGGCTTGTATAAAATGTTAAATTGTATTATTCGAGCGTGTTAACCGATGATTAATAATACGTATTTTAACAATATGCATGTATTACGGATAATAAATAAAAGGAAGTGCTTGGAATTTTTAAATGAATTGCTTGCTGCTGGATATTTTTCTAATTGTAAGAGTTTACAATTTTAAATAATGGTTTTCTTGGAAGAACAGTATTTTTTTAAAAATAATATCAAAATATATTTAGTTATTTTAAAATAAAAATACCTCGAAAAAACTTCAACAAAATACCTTCCATCCGTTTTTCGAATAAAAAAACAAATTGGCTACAGGTCAGTACATTGTACTATGTACATAACCAGATGACAATAGAATAATTATTAAATCAGAGTAAACTTAATAATTATAAATATTTATAGGATTGCATTCACGTACTTTAAAATAATCAATATTTAAACATATTTATTGAACCATCATTGTTTTAAAAAATAATAAACATATACTAGTATAAACATAGTATTATATCAATAACTAATTACCGATTGTATTGTAAAATATTATTTTAAATAAACAAATGTAATCACATGACGTACCTATGCAATATTTACGGTTTGTTAATTTCGGTCGATGGATTTTTCTAGGCGTCAATCCACATGGATTAATAAGAGTAAGAGTAAAATACCCTCTTCATTAGTCAGTACCCACTGTTAAAATTATTCGCGAATTTGTTGTCCTGTGCGTATTTACGGAGAGTTGGGAAAATTAGTTAAAATTAATATAATTTATAAAATAACATTATATAGGTATTATTATAATAATACAATTGTTATTATACAATGACAATTATATTATAAAATTCTTAAGTAGTACAATAATAAATACTATTATAATTAAGTATAAATAAATAAATAAATAAATTTATTTATGTATTAATATTATTATAACCAAACTTTGTTCTTCTGAATATTTTATATAATTAATATAAATAAGATAATAATTGTATTTATGTTGGATATTTATTTTATTTTTTAAACGAAAAGGTTTTCACTAAGAATTGAGTAGTTCCATTTTGATTAATAAACCGTGCGAAAAAACACAAGTATGCAAAGAGAATCTGTTAAACATTTTGAGGAAATGGAGTTAAGATTTCATAACAATGCATATAGATACATTTACCGCTTATCACGATACATAATAAAGCCGAATAAATCTTAATCGATAAATAAATTGCATTATATATAGTCGTAGTGAAGCATACGTTAGATTTTTACTGTTTGGAATTACATTCACTTTACATATTTAAATATTAAATGATTGTGCAATCTTGCCAAAGGAATAATTTACGGCTTATTCGGATTATGGACTATATGCGTGCGAAACTATGGCTACATAGAAAACGTAATACCCACTGATATCTAACGCACCTGTACTGTTCAAATATCGATTGCACGTCATGTGCTATAAATCGAGATGAATTATTGAAAAACTAAAAAAAAACTCAAATCGATATTAAATATGGACAAACTCAGTACATTTTTGGGGTTCGTGTGTTGGCATCGGTGCTCTTGGCGTTGAATAATATCAGAAGATTGCCTATTTTTAAGTAAACACAAATCCATACACACCTCATAAGAAAAAAGTGAAGTAAAGGAAAATATAATGTATTTTTTATACGTGTAATATCAAATTTTTGACGTTGATCAATTATAATTTCGTTTATTTAATCAACAATGTCCGACTTGAGGCTTGTAAGGCAATCGTTTTTAGAATAATGTAATTATAACATGTATTTTTAAATAGATAACTGAAGCTGTAGTAAGATTTATTGTAAAACACGTATTAAATAAAAAAAATTAGAAATATTAAATTATAAAAAATAATTTGGAAATATAAATCGGTATAATTTGTCAGAATTTATAAAATGACACGAACGGTGGCAAATACTGGACGTATAAATTATGTATAAGATGAATTATTAGAAGAGACACTGTACTCCTTTACCCTTTTCTCTGTTTACAATAATTGTATAGGGTCTGCCATCTTTGTCTACACGATTTGACTTCCCAACTCTTGCTTATATAATTTAAGTTTAAGATAAATCATTTATCGTACTTAATTTTGTTTTAATTTTAGTTAATTTTTAATTGCTCACTCTACATATTTTGTGAAAAAACCAATCGTATACAATAATTGCATACATCCAACTAAACTTGAATAAATATCAACCTTTTTTTTTTTGTAAAAAAAAAAAAATTAAAATGTATTTAATTGTATTTTGTGTAAAATATACCACATATAATATTGTAAAAACAATTTTCTATAAGTTAACAAATAATATGCAATACTTAAGGATTATTATTACAAAATAAGTTGTATTTTAATGTTTTCTAAGTTGGTCGTGTTTAAAAATGTTTTCAATTATATTGAAGAATAAAATTATTATTTTAATTAATTTACTGTGAAGAATTCAGCCGTTTGACTTTACAAGAAATCATTTTTAAATTCATCAGTTTCAGAAAATAAATTATTACGGAGCAATTATTTGTTACACGGAAAGTAATGCATTATAATGAAGTTATTGTATACCATGTAATGTGCCAGTATACAGACGGCGATGATATAAATTATATTTCTGATGAAAAAACGATTACAGATTTTATGCACCAAAAATAATTGTTAACGAACGGTTTTTTCATGCGAGTCGGCTTGCACCGATATAATACTACGGTATAGCTGCAATCACGTCAATATTATTATGTTCTCATTATTTCTCGGTTCCTTGGCCAGACTATTAAAATTATAACTTTACGTCCTTTCATTTTTGTATGATTTGAATTATGCGCGGGATAAGAAAAATTATATTCTTGGTTAATAATCGAAATTAAATTTAAGCGTTTTACACAAGGAACAACTAGGTATAATCAAACGCTTGTAATCTCCAATAAAACAATGGACTGACAAACCACCTATAATCATAATTTATTTATCACATATACGTAATATTATTTTTATTAATTCATTTTATTAGAAATTAAAAACGTACTCGATCCACAACGAGTTTTAGTAGCTTAATTTTTAATTTTTAATCATCATATAGTTCGTAAAAATAAAATTCCAGAAAAAAAATACAAATTATCATAAGTTACACATATTTTATCCGGCTTGAGACCCGAAATTGGACAATAAACAAAAAAAAAAATTTGAAAACAATTATCTTATCTTGGTAAAAATTTATTTTTTTCATGGTATTCACCATATATTTCTACGAGTTACATTTACCGAAGATATCATATACATTAATAAGGGTTATACTCATTTTATTCATCTTAAACTAATTTTATTATCATTCATTTTTTATTTTAATGATATTTACTATAGTATAATTGTTAAAATATAACTATTAAACACGAAAAACATTGACATTTTTTATTGAATTTTTATAAACCACGATCGTTGAATAAAAAATAGCGAGTGAATTTAATCTTCGAAATCTAGTTTTTCCGTTTTCCCCAAATAGCTTCCGAAGAAATCATCATTAAAACCATACAATATTGCTGTCACTGTTGTCAACGGTTAAATAAAAATTTATAACTACGGCACCAACTACCATGTCAATCGTATTAAATAAATCGAGAAACATCATATTTCTTTTTCTGTTTCCTGTATAAAACGTTATATGGCATATCTTTTAAATGAAAGTCCACGAAATATCATCGCTCTTATTTTAATGTAAAATTCGTATACAAACTAAAGTTTTAGGTATAAACTCAACATATAAAGTCGAAAAACTCACGGATGAAAAACATAATATATGTTTTTTTCCGTCGGCGACCGTCGTCACTTCAAAAGCTAATGTGCACATTTTAAGGGGGCCAAGTTGAAGGGATGGAAGTGCTTTTTCAGCAGACTAATTGTTTCACTAATCACTGTTATGAAAGAAAGTTAGATGATGGATTTTTTGAATTTAAAAATTACGTTTGACATTTGGAAGTAAAAGTTTATTTTTTATGAAGTTAAATAGTTCCGCTAGCACGTGATCAAATAAGATGCATTGTTCACGTTATAGTTCACTGAGGACCGCTGCAGTAGTATTGTAATAAGTTCTTTAATGCGATATTAAAATCATAACACTGTTGGTGTTTCTATGCACATATGTATGTATACATTTACGGTGTTGTAATGAACATGATTCATGACCGTACCGTAAAAGTTAGAAAAACAAGTTTCTTATTCGCCAAGGACGAATTATAATACTACGACATTATATAATGTGCGAGGATCAGGTTTCTCGTTTACCGTAATCGGCCGCTAAACGTTCATCCGACGTGTGTTTCCACGCATATCGTGCATGAATGGCGATAGTAATACAGTTAAGATATAATTATACGGTCGTTCGTTCGTTTTCCATCGATTTGTTTGCATGTGTCCGGTGTGTACATATTATAGCACGCCAAGACGAATTCTCCTCGACTCGGAGTGTACCGAATTTCTTTGACGGTTATTGTACTGATAATACGCCGCACGGTGATTGTTTATTCGATACCGCGAATCGCGACCCCGCGGTGCCTGTCAAAACACGAGAATCGGCAAACGGCAACGACGCCCGGTTTTAAAGCGGTACGTTTTCGGAACACCACGACAGAAATAATAACAACAATAATAGTTATAATTTATTACATCGTGGCCCATTGCGTAGCCGTACCAGACGTCGATGACGACATAACACGCGACTTTTCATCGCCCCTCTCCCCCAAAGATTATTGATCATCTGAACACGATCGGATCGGACGCGATTTTCCCGTCAGCCCCACGTTCGTAGGTACGACCGGCGAACGCGTGAAGGGGCGCGAGCAGTGGGCGCACTGAGCGGCGGTCGAACGCGATGGGGATCGTTACGCCGTTGCGTCCGACGGAACAACACAGGCTCGTTCGTTTCGTGGATAATGGAAACATGGATGGGGCGGGAAACAAATGATCGCTGAACGGTCTCCGGAACAATGTGAAACGACGATCGACGCGCAGGTGCACGCAACAATACGGTGCGGACAGCAATCGGTGCTGACGGACGGAAACCACGACTCGCGGAGATAAACAATGGAGGTGGGAGACGATTGGGTACCGTGGCGAGATCTAAACATAACATACTTACAGCATGGGCGAATCGGTCGCGGTAAATCGTTGACGAGCGTGTCGGGGACGGATGGTTTATAGTGTTTGCAGGTGCGACGAACGACGAAGTGCAGACTCGGATCGATGTATGTCGGCGCTGTACGTTGGCGGTCGAGAAAAATAAACGAAACGCAACGATCGTACGGTAACGATGTCGCCGCGCGTGTGATTGGTCGTGTGCGAGCACTACATGTCTTTCGACCAAAATCAAATTCAGGATGGCGGTGTAACGGGGACGAGGGGAGCAGGAGGAACCAGGTGGACCGACTCGGCGGTCGAATCACCGAGACCGGACGTGGACGACGGTTTTCGGCGGAAATCGTTGAACAACACCAGGAACCCCGGGAGTTCGGGACGGCGGGAAACGGAGAACGGTCGGAAACCGTGGTCCGGTCGCGCCTTTTCGGAAGTGGCGATTACGTGTCGTGTACGACCGCGGACGGAAATACAGAGCGCGAACACGACCCCGCAGACGGTCCCGATGAAACTGATGTACCGTCGCCGATGTCGTCGTCGTCGTCGTCGTCGTCGTCGGTGGCGCCGCCGGCAGAGCGGGCCGACGAGCTTCACGAAATTCGCATGCGGTTTCTCGCGTCGCCGCAGAAGCAACGGCAGCGGCTGCGAGCGACGGCGGCGGACTCTCGACCGGACCTACCTCAAGCGAAACGTAAAAGTGCGACTTTGGTCATTCGACCGTGGACTTCGCTACCAGCCCCCCCCTCCCCACTCACCGGTGCATTTGCAAAACCAAAGCCGACTTTGGACGTGGACTCTATTGAGCCCCCGTACATTTTCAAACCGATCCTGGCAGCTATTTTATAACGATATAACGGTCTGAACACGAAAAACGCGTTTTTCGATCAAATTATTAAACATATTATTATAGCACGTTAATGAAGCGTGCAAATGATGCGTATCGTGTTTTCGTTTACGCCGGAAAATAACAACGTCGTATCATACGTTATTATATCGAATCCGTGTATTGGTAATCCATAAAGTCGTCGTATCCAACCTTTGGCTTTTCGTCGATCGAGTACATCGCACGCGTTTACTATTACATTCGCAGTTAATTGTATCGTCACAAGAGTGTTATTGTAGCGTTTTCGAGTTATTAGCCAACGGTTGCGCTTTACAATTGGAAGCAATATTACGGGTTATAATAATAACAACTGTTATATCAGCTGTCATTAGATTCAATCAATCGGCCGAAACCGTTGGTCATAGAATACTGCGTAATTATGTATTTCGAAACAATCCAGTAGAACACTCCAACGGTGACTACCAGAACGAAAAAGTGTGAGCAGTAATTAACGAATCGAAATTATAAACTAATCCATTTGAAAATGAGCCAATAATAACAACTGAAAATCGATGCCCCGCATTGATTCCGACAAGCCGAATTGGCAAAGATTACCACTGCGCGCGGTACCTCCTCGTTCAATCATCCTGTCCGAAAAAATTGCGTACTCGGCCGACGTACAAACTTCGGTATCACGAAGATATTTCACGTGATATCTGACATTGAAACCGTGGTGTTTCTATGCACCAAATGCAAGGACGACATTCACGAAGGCTGTGATTTGATAAAGTTTTATTCTAAACATAAGGTTAATCTACGCTTAGTGTCTAATCAATCATAACGATATATACAGAACCAATTATCAATTCGTGAACATTTTGTACCCCCGTACTTCATAAGAGAAACAGTGTCGTCTGAGATGAGGGAAAAAATTGGTTGAATTTCGTATTATGATTTCGTTTTGTCTGCTGAAACGATAAATCAGTGTAAAACTGTTTATGTTTTTACAGAATATAACCATTTTACATAAGGTTAATATTACAACCGTTTTTTTCTTAGTGTTCAAGGGTCTGCCTGTTTAGATCATTGAAAAACTCAAGTTTGGCATTTTCAAAAATATTTTCGCACGGTCCAGAATGCGGTCTGTATTTTGCTATAATGGTTCAGGGATCGCTGTGCAGGACACTGCGTACTCACAATTAAATGCATAAATGACGTAGCACGTTCAATACGATTTTAAGACGTTAGAGAAAAGGTAGGTTGATAATTAAATAAATTGAACTGATGAATAATGTTTAAAGAAAATAGTTTTATTTTAAAATGCAAAACACAGTTTAAACTTGTAAAATATTTTAACACTAAAACAGTGTCCTAAATATTACTGTGTTGACATGGGCAAAACGTATGTGTAATAGTGCGTACGCTATTTACTACTTCCTAACTCATCCCCTAACCTTCTGATTAATACAAAGTGCTTTACCTATATTTATATGAGTTCTAATAATGGCGTAAAGTCACGTTATTTGTTTATATTCTAATATTACTTCCTTTTAATGTCGAATTTTTATGATTATGTGAATATATGAAAACAGCTTGTTCTTTTTACCTTTGATCTGATTTTTCTTGGTATTTTTGCTAATTTATGTCATTATCAATTACACTTAATATAGGTAATAACTTATTGTCTACAGTATATTGAAATTCATAAATTAACTATAATGAGTCTTGGGTCTACAACAATGGCATACACCCGTAGTCGTGTTTTACCGACCAAAATGGCTTTGGACTTTCTACGTAATACTTGCTACGATTATACCGAATATTGTTATTTGTAATATTTTCATTTTTGTAATATTGTGATAGTAGCTTCACGCAGCTCATTTTGCGAACAGCAAACGTAACGGTCACTATTCGCACTAATCCATTCTGCAGTAGGTGAAAAACGCGTGAGTGCGATACGGTACGGCTTTACAAGCGAACAAAATTGGTATTCGTTTAACGTCCACGCGCAGCCGTGCAACGTGGACGAAATATTCGTATTAGAAAACATTGTCAAAACTTCAATTGTCAACTTATGCGCGTTCCCGCTTCAAAATCCATAACGACGGAGCGTAATTTTCGACCAGGACCGTCGGTTACGTACGGTCTTCGGCGGCAATTATTTATGTCCGACCGTTTTACTAACGTTGGGTTTTTGTGCTTCTAAAACTATCAGCGATTTCAAAAGCAACCAGCCCCTGGAACCGGGGCGTATAACTTATTCAGTTATGGAGTACATTTTTTTTTTTTTTTTATATATTTCATTTATGAGGGGGATAGAACGAAACGCATTATTAGAAAAAGTGGTAAACATTACGTCGGTCTTCGTTACACTAATCGATTGGATACGCGCGCATTGTCCGAGAACGCCGTTCAAACGTTTACAATATTATAGTGTTGCGTTTTTCGGACACTCGATCACAGTGTACGATCGTGTACGTGACTTATAATACATCGAAATTAAAAAAAGAAAAAATTATCTGACGAGTACAATATCGGCGCTAGGAATTCATTTCACTGCAGTTATTTCACTTACGCTGGGTGCTGATGGTGTACTCAGAACTTGAACAAAGCTGTACGACTGATTGCAAAAACCGTTTTCGTGCGTAGAATTTCCAATAAAATATCGTTGTTTTAAAACGTTTGTATTTAAGACAAATTCCACGGTTTTCTCATTCATCCGTTGTTTCCGCGGAAATATTTAGAGTTTTCCAAATTCGATACATTTTCTCAGCACAGGGAAAAAATTGTTCACGCCTCAATAGTGACCATTGTAAATAAATAATTATAGTAATAATTAAACTCGAGTGATCAGATATTTAAGGGACGATCAAAAATTAATTTCTAGGATTTATTTATTCGTCGGTTTACTTAATACATAAAAAAATTCACAGTCACTATCGGACAATATGTATTGTACCAAATATTTTGCTTCGACGTAAAATCGATAAAACCCATTTCTATCAATTATTATTACCTTATTATATGAACCAAAAGGCAATATATACAAAATATAACTGATAAATCCACTTGAAAATTGTATTACAAGATAATACTCAAAGTAGAAGGTAGATCTAAAATACTTCCAAAACATTGTAAAATAATAAAACTTATAATTTCATAATACAATTTATTGCAAGAGGTAGTGTTCTACAAAACAAACAATTAAATTTATTTTAAAATAATTTATTTATGACTTAATAATTAAGTAAAGATAAACGAATACAAATATTTATTAAAAAGGAATAAAATAAATAGTATAATATATTTTTTGCATAAAAAAATAAATAAATAAAATAAAGTAATAAAAATTCAAGTACACGTTATCAAAGGAAGATTTTACGTTTTTTTTTTCGAAGATAACTAAAAGACAAAAAATACAGTATAATTTGTTTAGGCTCTATTACCTATACTATTTACTCGACAAACATTCAATTTACTAACAACTTGGATTTTTTCTTTAAACATTTAAGTCGAAAAGTTTTTAAAACTTCTTAAAGAGATAAAAAAATATAGTGTAAGCTAAGAAGTATAATGATAATAGATCGCCAATATGGGTATATACTTATATATGTTAAACATTAAATTACACTTTTTTTTATGATACGAATTTTTATAGATTGAAAAAATCAAATTTAATTTTTTGTTCAAGTTAAATTACGATTGTCTCATCAGATATGTTTTCTGAAGTCAGAGCTATAAATGATAGTGACACCCCTCTCCCTCCTTCCGGTCATTAAAACGGTTTTTTAAGTATCAATTATCATCTCATTCGAAAAACTTACGTACACGCTTCGTAAATGTTTTAAAAGTTTCCCGCCACCATCAAACACTGTCGTATATTTGCATCAACCCAAGGTACTGCATTAACTTTATAGCTGTTGATGATAAAGTAATATGTCTGCGTGTACAAAGACTCGATGCGAACATTAAAATCTGGCATATACATTTTCACTCTTATAGAAAAAAGCGGAATACAGTACTTTGAGAACAGAAAAATGAGTTTCGCGCACGAAATGAATGCGTTACGGTTTCGGAAAAGATTTCTCGTATTTCTTCAATCGTATCACCTCTAACGTGTAGCACTATAGACCATTCCGAAGCACATTGTTACATGTTATTATAATGTATATCGATCGAATATCCCGCACTCGTTGGTTTCGTTGAATATTCGTTCTCTATTCGGAAATCAATTACAGTATCCATAATGCTTCGATATCTTACAAGACAACGACTGCCGTTCCGGCGGACAGATATTGCGGCACACTAACAAGTACATAGCGACAGTACTGCTGTAGTAATAACGTTTTTGATATTTTCCAAGACTTGGCGATCCGGTGAATATTAAACCGTCATCTCGACTTTAAAATTTGTCGGATGCATGAAAAACACCGCTAAGTTTCCGATCCGTACCACCACCGAAACGCATTACGTTCAAGGCATAACACGACCGGAAACCTGAGACCATCTGAAATGGCCGACAACTGATAGCATGATGACGAAGGACGGTCTGGAACGGAAACGGCATCAGTCGTCGACGGACGGGTCTATGAAGACAGCGAAAGCGAATATTTTTTTAGTGTGATTTTGCGGACAACTCAAGTGATTTATTCGAATGCATTTGATCGAACGACCCAAAACGATCGCGGGAGATCCGGATATTGAACCGCAAAGTTTGATAGATTGACAAACCACCGGCTTTCCCTGCACATGTATCCGTTGTTTAAAGCTGCATGCACATAGCAAAATAACTAAACAAAACACTAAATTAACTTTTCTCAACACGAACGAACACTCGAAATAGTTTTTGAAAATCGAAAAAAAAATTACTAGATTTGTGGGAAGCATAATAGCTTTAAAGAGTCTATCAGCAACAAGCTTCTAAGTTATTAACGTTTTGATAACATTTAACTGATGTTCCACAGCGTTGGCTTCATTCTCAACCAAGAGGAAAAAAATACAAAACTAAAGTCACACAAGACACATGTCGCCCCCTATCAATCATATTTTTTTGATATCACTGTGCACTACGTGACAGAGTATTCTACGATGATACACCTATTGCAAGATCACTTGAGATACTCAATGAAAATGATATTAATTTCTGTTTTTTTATGGAACAAAGAGGAAGGATTATAAATATTCACATTATAACTATTATGTATTGATAAATAATTTCAACAAAATACTTTTTTGTTTTTTTATTTACATATAATTTTAAACAGCTTATCCTTTTCAATATTTTGACGTTTTAACTTTTCATGTTCATTCACCTTGAGATTTTTAATACATTTCTTAACTAACAAAACAATAGAGTATCAAACATATTAATATTTCGATATTATCTTATTTGGTATTCTGATAATTTCAAAACAATAAAATGGTACTCAAGAATAAATTGTTTCTCTGCAAATAAAAAATATCCACTAAGAATCAAAAGATTAGTGAAAATAAAAGTTAAAACGTCAAGTTTTCAAAAAAAAAAAAGAAAAAAATGAACTTTGTATAATAATTTAATTCAATCAATTTTTTTGAAAATAATAAAATTTAAATTAACTAATTGGCATTTTTTATCGTAACATAAAAATACGATTAAAATAGTATTTTTTATATCCTTCAAATCTGTGAGTTCTATAAGAATATAGAATTCGATTTTATTCCTTATTTTACAAGATGTAGGTAACAATAGATTTGTACTCATACGTGGGACTCCCAGTATATAGGATAAACGGTTCTACATCTCTTCGATCTATTCAAAGAATTGTTGGTCCGTAATTTAGAATTCAAAATAAAAAGATAACAGATTTCTCTTTTAAAAACTGTTCAATATGAGATATTTTATTCCACCACTGTATTTTTATTACGCATCGAGATTTGCTACCGTTATCTGTTTGTTCTTGTTTGTGTTTTCATACGACAACTTTTTAGAACCTGTTTAGAAATAATACAAAAATCATTCACATCGTTCAATTACTGATCATAACTTATAATCTATAAGGTTGTTGTTGTTATATGCCTTATTGTTGTTTTATCAGCTAATTTTATTAGTCTGTAGGATTGTAATAATGGTAATTATTAATTAATTTTTTTTTTTTTTTTTTTTTTAATGATTTTGTCTTAGTACAATGTTTTATTACGACTAAAGTAGTATTCCATTCGAGTATAAACTAATTATCGTGGAACTTTTGAACTTATTTTCCCGCCAGATATTTTTGAAGCATCAAACGTAAATTATGGAAATTTAATCCCCAACAAAAGATGTAAATGTTTATCAGTTAAACGTGATCTTTTCGAAGGATTTGCATGATTTTTCACGTGAAAACTTTCCTTCGCAACAGGTATAGTGGTTAGGTGCATTAGACAGTGTGACATTTACAATACTTTTATTTTCAGACAATTTTCTAATAATACATTATTAAATCGAAATTTATTTACATTTATCTTAATGCAAAGTGACAGTTTTTTATATCGACCATTTTCACAACTGCACCGAACACTTTGTTTTTATTTCCATGCGAAAGTTTTAAAACGGAGAACAAATTCAGTAAACGTATTATCACTATTACTATTCGCTATCCTCCCGGACCGTTATCGTAAAGGTTAAATTGTTCAAACCACGTATAATATACAATATGATATGCTCTTCGTTAGATATTTTTCTATTAAATTTCATTTTCATTCTTCGGTTGTTGGAAAAATCACCATTCTAATACACAATCATCAGAATTACCGTACGCTATATTTTAAGACTTATTGAAACTATGTTCCAACGATACGGTGCTTTTTAGTACGAGTGTACGTTGAATGTAATTGTTTTACATTGTTTCGGTGCCGTTTCGTGGTGCTTAGTTAGCCACTCGAGGGGTTCCGCGTTTGTCGTCCGTGCCGGACCGCTAGATATTATAATTTATTATCATCAACTACTGTAAGTATTTCTGTTGATCGTGATTGCTATAATCGTTGTTCCCTATTATTATAATACGAATATCAAGTATTCGAATGGACAAAATGTTCTATCTGCATTTTCGTACGCCATTACAGTTGTTCGTTCGCCTACGGAACAAATCCCGATATTAGCCCGTGGAAAAGCAATAAAACAATACGAAAATATCTATATATTGTTTTTTCAAATGTTCTCATCCGTTTCAATCGCATTGTAAGATCTATAGCGTTTGTTAGGCTAATATTTAGAAGTCCAGTCGTACGTTTATTGATACCTTCGATTGACTTATTTGATTGATAAGAATCGACTGTTAATAAGTTCATCAGTTAATTATACTTTGATTATTGACAATCGATTGTTGAATTTGAATCAAAACTTATATTTAAAGTGCAACAAAAATATTTTAATCCAAACGAAACGAAAATAATGATAAAACGTTATAATTTAAACAATATAATATAAGTTTAAAAAATTCATTCGACTTCACGTTAAAAAAACAAAAGGTTCTATTTTCGATCCAAACTGGAAAAACCCGTTCAAATTTTAATTTATACCAGTTCTTACCAGTACGCTTACTCTCGGGTGGTATTGTTTTTCCGATTTTCAAACAGCTATAAAGTTCGGAGAATAGCCAAACTGCAAACGACTTAGAATGGACACTCCACGTTACGTGTACTGACACACGTTTGATCGTCAGACCGTTAGTGACGATGCGCGATCGCGGTTCACGCAAAAAGGTGCGGTGGCATATCAAGAGTCACATTACATCTGGACGGCAGTTTGCGTCTAGTGTGCAGGAAAAACATTATCCTCACACACGTTTGTGGATAATGGCGTGCAGCAAAATGCTGTGCAATAAATATACTTAGAACGAAACGAGCCAAGCCCACTCCGACCGAACTTGAAACATATACGAACAGTTGTTTCTCTCTTCCTTTTTGTGCGCATTTCGTGTTTATCTCTTCGCGGTACCCGATTTCACAGTGAGGTTTTCCATTTTTCGCAATCGATTGCAAACAACAATTTACATATTTATAACAATAAATGTCTGTACGCGAACGGAAAATTTAATTTAAACAACAATTCACGCACCGAAGTCGATCATAATAATTATACACGTCGAGAACCAATTACACGTAACGCGGTCGTAGGACCATGCACTTTTATATTGTTTCATATAAATGTTTGCCAATAAGTTTTATTACGATCCAATACGACAGGAAAATATTGGTGAACAAAAATCTGCACGGTACACATCATTTAAAAAATTCACTTCCGATTTCCGCCTTAAATCTCCGTCGGAACAGTTCACTTGATTCTAATACATATCGTTTGTCGTTTCCTACCATGACTACGGACTAGACATTTGAACGACGTATCATATAGAGGTTAAAAGTTCAAACATATTTTAATACTAGCTTATCGTAATACACCGCTGCAAACCGCGTGTACACGAGAATTTTAAGGGATTTAACTCTACCTGAAAATATTTTAAAAATATTTAAAAATGCCATTTTTGGTATCATCTATCATTGAAAGAATACATTTTTTCAACGATCGAAATGCTCTCTTGTGTAAGTGCACAAACTGAAAACTTCGTCTGACTTAAAATCATCTTCGCCTGACTTAAAATGCGTTATGCGTTACCACCATGTGAGGTTCGTTTGTTTGACGAAATCGTACGTAATGCGTTAACATTGACTTGCATTATTGATAAAAGCGAAGGTTCTGCAGTCGAGTGCATCGAGTGATATTTATTAAGATGAGCTTGCTTAAGTTTATGGAATTTAATCCCTTTTGCGTCGTCGCATTCGTTTTTGTTATTATTATTATCATTTTAGTTACCGTAGTGAATGAAACATTATCGTTAGAAATATATTTCACGTTGGCTTTGGAATAAATAATTGTCACTGATATGCGAAGACGTTTTCAATGTGCCGCGTAATACTGGCTGCTAAGGCTTGGTCGATGACATCACACATATTAGTAGACACCGATCTCCCAGTAGTAAACCACTCGTCACATATGGTTACGATTTCACTTCCACCGTTGATGCTGAAGTTGCCTTTTCGGTTGTTGTATCTTTCAGGTGTCATTAATCTACAGTTCCTGAGTTAGTATCGTAGGCAAGAGTGGTTAATATTATAATTTTTGAAACCGGTCTGGATGTTCTCCTTTTTCATTTTTCTGTCGTGCGTGTCATCGTCATTGTGTTATTTCTACATGTATCTATCTTGAACTACGTTGTTTTCTTTTCATTTACCACATTTTATGAATAGTTTATTCGTTCAGTAAAGTTTGGGGTACGTATATTACGATAGCCGCTTCGTTCAAAATTTTGGAATTTCTATATTTTAAAACTTAGCATGTAATTTAAATGAACGCCGAACGCGCGCTGATTGTTGGTTCATCAGTGTACTGCGACTGTGATAAGTAAACTGTGCGCGTTTGTATGGTGTGTCACTAAATTATTTAACTACAAATATTATATTTTATTTACCATTTGTACGTTTATGCACCACAAAATAAAACCCTAAATGTAGTATACCAAGAGGTTTTGACTTAAGCCATATTAGAATTGAGAAACTGCGTATCAATTGTAAATATTCATAAAAAAATTTTATATGTTAGGATAGAATCATTTTTTAATATTATTATTATTATTTTTTTTTTTTTTTTGTCTATAAAATTCAGCAGTTACTACTATTTTGTACTTGATAATAATGATATTTAGCACATTTTTTTAAAACGCAATAATTTGTGTTGATTTCAATTTTATTTTGATAAAACAAAAACTACACATAGGCGAAGCCGGGTAATTCAGCTAGTAAGAATATATGATAAGTGTCCCTAATTGCGATAATGTAAATTCTGTGGAAACTCATATTTCATAATCTAATTTGATTAATTTGTTAATTAATATTCTTTATTAAAAAGGTAAATTATTTGTTTTTAATAATTTATTACATATTTTTGTTGGATATCTGACAATTGAAAACGATAATTTAGTATTACGATTGAAAACGTTCAATAAATTAAACTGTTCTTCAACGTAGCCTTAGTAAAAAATATAATCGAATAGTCAGTCACGATCAGTTATTTCCAAAAACAGGAAATTCAACTTTTGGATATCATTAGAGACTATATTATCTAACTCTTTAATGATACGATTCAAAAACGTTCAAACGTTTTTTCTTCGCTCTAACGTCAATATTTTCAATACGTATATTTCATTAAGGCGAATAGCAAAATAAAAATTAAACTTTCGTAACGCGGTGAAAGTTTTGTACTATTGGATTCAAATAAATATCGATTTATTCGGAATTGCAAAGAATCACGGATCAAGTGGAAATATTCAAATAATAAATGTACAATAAGCATTCAAACAGATTTAGATAAAAAAGTATTGATTGAAAAACTAGGTAAGAACAATCATTGTAATATTTACTCTATCATAGAACGCTATTTGGAAATTGATATGATATAACCCTTAGATACTAATCACATAATATTTATATTATAAAAATTGTTATAAAAATGTTTGACTATAATCTTACATATATATATTTAGACTAGCTGACCTGGAAAACTTTGTTCCACTTAAGAATAAATAAATGAGTAGATTTTTGATTTAGTTTTTATTAGGATAATACATATATATAAAAAAAAATCAAGTATTTTAATGATTTTTTACTGGTCATGTATTTTGCTGCATGGATTTCACTATTCAGTAAAGCACCTTGTGATAGACAACATTTTTCGTTTTATTATCAAGCACAAGAACAAATAACGCAGATGGTCTTCCGACCCGTGGACATGTAACGTATAATTAACCATGAGAAAGACATGGATTTTCTAGATTCAGACCACAAACTTTTATGAATTGGCCTTGTGTCTATTTAATGGTTATGACAAATGCAAGACAGGTCAGAAACTGAAATCGTTTAAACTTAAATATCATATCGGTTGGGATCATCGGGATTCTCGGAATGAGAATTTCTTCACCTTCGAATTTTCCTTTGAGTATCGTGGCGCAAGTCACATTGTACATAAATTTACTAACAACCAAACGCGTTACATTGCACAGTTTTAATTGGTTTATGTTTCGAAGCATGATTACTACGAAACAAACCTTTAGACTTAAATTGTGCATTGTTAAGCCAGGCACATGCAATGAGTTTAAAAATTAAATTGGATAGTTGATGTAAGCATTTGTTACACAGTCAATAGATTTGAATGAATGCAGTATACCAATGATCTCATTCTGAATTATGTAGTTTTACCCTTTCGTTCCCATTGTCCAAGTACAAGAACATATTATTCTAAAGACTGTTGATAATCATATTTACGTTTATTTGTATCTCTTGCAATTTATATATGATAATATACATGTGTGAATGACGAAAAAACAAACTAAACATGATAATAAGTAGTATTCAATACCTAAAACGTACTTTATTGGAACAAGTTGTCATGAAGAATAAAATCTCTTATGTAATCTTATATTTTATAGTAATAAAATGTCGTAATACGGCCGGGAAAATTCTGATAATTTTTTTCGTCCATGATATAGTTTATAAACATGTGTTCAAAGAATCAAAATATTCGTAACCGTTATCAAACACCCGTAAAACGCGCGGGAACTTATGTCCTTCCTTGAGGACATGGGGAATGAACGGTATCATTGTAATGATTACGCTGACAACGTAAATACATCAGATCAACATCACTATTCATTATTTGTATTTTATTTTACTAATTTATATTACAGAATATTGACAGTTTTGCGTTTAGCCATTGTATTGTACCTATGTACTTATTTTTATTTCATTGTACATTTTTATTTATTTGGAATATTTAAAATATGTCCCGTCGTGTTAAATGTTGACTTTGTTTACTCCTGATGTACTCGTGGAAGGACATATTCAAATTCTAGGTAAAAAATAATAATAACATTTTTAAATAAATTTCTAGATATTACTTAGACACTTCTAAATAATATTCAAACAAAAAAAAAATTTTTTGAAAAAAAAATTTATTCTGGGAGTGAAAGGGTTAAGTCATCTACATCTTTATTCTTAGCCACCGAAATAACTCACTCAACCATTCATTATATTTATAATTAGTAATGATGTTTAGGAATACTTTACTGATGAGTTTGTCTTTTGATGAGATTAAGTTACATTAAATAGGAGGAAATTAAATCAATTCGTTCGATTCGTCATAGGTACTAGACCATTACCGATAGTCAGCAATTGCTCAGAGAAATCTTCAGCAGCAAGGCAACTTTCATATATGTTGTCAGCTGAAGTTCCTTCATGTAGCGCCATAGATTCAATGATTTGAGGCAAGCATTTATTTCGGTTGCTCTTGGAATTACTTGAAGTGTTATGCGAAAATCATCAGATAGTAAAATCATTGCGCCTCCAAAATATCTCGAGTCATTGCGTAGATCTTTCAATGTTCGGTTAAGTGCTGCCAATACACGTTTATGCGCCGTTGTACATTCGTTCCAGATGATGATTTTTCGATGCTGATATTACTTAAGCCATTGCGCCATTGCAATATTACGTATTGGTTCTTCAATAGTTTGAAGATTTAACGGTTATTTTAATGCTGAATGAGTTATACGGCATTCTTATATCAATATGACTGCTATTCCAGAAGAAGCAAGTGCAGCCGCAATGTTGGATCTTGCACGAACAGTGGCTAAAACTACTAACATGAGGAATGGCTTACCAGTTTCACTAGCGGCATCTAGGAAATATAAATCATAATTTCTATCATCAACTGCCTTCATTCATGTATCATAAACTTTCTTTTGTTGGAGATATAATAGGGGTACATTTGTTTGAACTACTAAATCTAATTCCTGATGATCATTTTTACGTTCCCGTTCCAATTCCTGATTAAATGCGTCATTCATTTCACGATTTGACGCTGGCATCCCTTACCTGACTAATAAACTACCGCATTGAAGGTAACACATGTCTTCGATCAAGAGAAAAGACCGATTATGTATTTCCTCATTCATATTAAAATCGGGATTTCTTGAACTGACACAATTTTTATATAAATTGTCTTTTGACATTTCATCCTTGTATTTATGCCGCAGGTTAGATAGATTTGGTGGAAAATTAAATAATAAATAAATCATAACGTAACAAAGTAAATTACTTAAAATATGAAATAACAATATTAAATATTATTAAATTTTTTTTATTCCATGTTAGTTGATTTTTGTTATACCATGTTTTACGTCACGGTCAATGAGCACGGGATAAAAAGTATCCTATATCATCTCCTAGTTCTTAGCTATCATCCAGGCACGTATTGTTGCTAACGGACGTGTTTTATTGAGCTCCCGTGAGATCGTCGTTTTCGTCGGGAAAAAGTGAACAGTTTTTTACGCTGAAGACACCAGTGGATTCGTCTCGAGAAGCTGCGTTCTCCCATACCGACTTCGAGGTAATCGAACCAAGGGTTGAGAAGCCGCAGCCGAAACAAGGGACAACACAGGTCAGATATATATTTTTCCATAGTGACAGAACGGATAGGGCTATTACTCCTATCTGGACGGACCTATAACTTTGGAATTTACAGGGAGCATACCCACGGTTGCTTCCTTTCTTCTGATATAAGAATCAACTCCGTAGGTTCAAATACGCACCCTTCAGGGCGGTTTGAACATTCGAAAATTTATATTTTTAAACAAAAATTTTTATTTACCAAAAATCAACAAACTCGTTAGCGACCCGCCTTGCTAACAGTTTGATTTTCGATAAATTTTTCTAAGTTCGGATTTAAATATCTCCGTTACGCCGTTGCTAATCGGAAATCAACAGGCTTTAATTAATTTATTTTTCGAAAATTTTACAAGTCTGAAATCAAAAGTAACTCAAACCCGTCCAGATAAGATTTGTAGCGTAGGTGGCGGGTTTCTGGGGATATCTAGGGTTTCAGGATAACAAGCAACATCCAAACATGGACGAAAGAGACAAACCAAGTACTTCAAGAGCTATAAAGCCCAAAAAGACAACAACGGTTAAGAAAACTAAAGAGCCACCACCTAATCAAGAATCTACATCGGATAGTGAATCAGATGATGGAATTATGCAAGAACTTAAATCCGCTTTGAGAAAGCAGCAACTGGAAAAGGAAAAAGGAAAAGAAAAAGAGAAACAAAAACAAAGACAGGAACAACAACAAAATCCTGCAAAAACAAAGAACACCTGCGACAAATGCCCAACATGCGTAAAAGATACAAACGAAAAAACACAGAATATAGACTCGCTATTAATAAATTTACGAGAGCTTCATAACCAGATAATTCATAATCAACAAGTCGAAAAAACTACAATGAAAAAATTTGAAACATCAATAGTATATGTAGAAAATCTCAAACAAAAGATGGCAACAATAGAATCAGATGATTATAAAACTTTTAAAACAAAATTTGACAAAATGGAGAAAAACATGGAAACATTGATTTCAAACAAGATAGAAACCATTATATCTTCTACTCGAGATGAAGTAAGAGAATTGAAGAAAATTATCGAGAAATTAGTAAACCCAACTAAAAAACAAGTAAACAATACAATACCTCGGACTATCAAAAGTCGCCTGGGGTCTAGACTAAGACCACCAAGTGCAAATGAACCACAAAACATAGTCAATAATGAAGAATTTATTACCGTTAAAAGAAAAAAGAACAAAAGACAACGTTCCAGAAAGCTAATTGAAAAAGCAAAAAAGGAAACACCAGATCTAGGTTACATTGTTAAAAACACAGAGAGTAAGACATCTCTGGAATTGAAAAAACAAGCTTATTCCGAGATATTAAAAAACAACCCAAGACCAAACATAATGGTGACAAATACTATCAAAAGAACCGGAGACATTTATATTAAACCGGCCGATCGAAATACAAGAGAAGCCTTGCTCAAAAGTAATCTCGATGTCGTTGAACAAAAAACATTGAAACCAAAATTATTGGTATACAATGTTGACAGCGATTTAACTGGAGAAGAAGTCGTTGAGGATCTCATAAGTCTCAACGCTGAACTTAGAGATACCGAAAAAGAAAAATACAATGCAGTCAACAAAAGATCTCCACAGGGACAATCATCTTCCAGAAAAGTATCCTGGTTACTGGAAGTTCACTCGAGTATATACAATAAACTGGTCAACGGACGATTCTTCATCGGCATGTCATATTGTAGAATCCAACCCTACGACCAAGTTACCAGATGTTTTATATGTCAAAGGCATGGACATATTGCAAAGTATTGTCCTACAAATATACAGACATGCATGATATGTTCATCACAGGAAAAGGACCACGATTGGAAAAACTGCAAGTTAAATCCAAAATGCGTGAACTGTGGTAAAAAAGAGCCATCTAATCACCTTGATTGCCCTTCACGTTTGAGAGCAATAATACAAAGGTGCAGAAAGACCAATTACGGCACAAACTCAACATGAACAATCTAAAAATAATACAAATAAATGCAGTGAGGAGTCAAATAGTAAATGACGAACTCCTGCACTATAGTATCAATAACATTCACTGCCTCGAAATGATTAAAGTATTACAAATTAACATAGATGGCAGAAGGGAGGCACATGATCTCATGGAAGCCACCGCCAACCAACTTGGGATCGACATTCTGGTTATTAGTGAACCAAGACACTCCAGAAGCGAAGAGGAGGGATGGTTCAACGACGCTAGCAGCAGAGCCACAATCGCAGTACTTAATAATAAAATCCCCATAGACAAGATAGGCTCAAATAACGAAATAGGTTTTCGCTGGGTACAGATCGGAGGAGTGACAATATACGCCTGTTACTGGTCACCCAATACCGAATTCACCCAATTTATCGACTTCCTCGACAGACTAGAGGCTAGCATTAGAACAACAAATGGCACAGTCATAGTCGCTGGAGACTTTAATGCTAAATCACCGGAGTGGGGCGATCATCGCGAAGACGCGAAGGGACGAGCTCTGACGGACTGGGCAGCCAGTCTAAGCCTCGTTCCATGCAATCGCGGTGATAAGCCGACATTTTCCAGAGTCTACAATGGTGGCATATCAAGGTCACACATCGACATCACATTCGTAACTGAAAGCAGAGTACAACAAGTACGTGAATGGAAGGTCTTGGACGAGTACACCGGATCACTTCACAGATATATATCCTACGAAATATCGGCATCGGCCAAAGAGCCAAGTCAACAAGACACCATTGCTACATGGTCATGGAGAAAGTATGACCACACTAAATTACAGAGCTTCCTATCCGGGTCGAACTTCAAAATAGTCGGACCTACAGCATTATTGAGTGCGAAAGAAGTAGGAATATACCTAGAAGAGGCATGCAACAGCTGTATGCCGCGAGGAGAGTACAAAGGAAGAAAGAAACCTACTTTTTGGTGGTCGCAAGAAATCGCTGATCTCAGGAAGGACTGTTTAAAAGCAAGGAGAAAATACAAGAGAAGCCAATATCGCCAGAATAATACGCAAGAATCAGACTACGTCAACTACAAGGAGACAAAAAAGAGACTAAAGAAAACTATCAGGAAAAGCAAAGAAGCTGGCTGGAAGAATCTATGCGCACAAGTAGAAACGGATCCCTGGGGCCTGCCTTACAAGGTAGTGGCCAAAAAGCTAATGAGCAGAAGACCGATCCCGGGAATTCATCTTCCTGGTAGGCTGATATCCATAGTCGACACATTATTCCCTCAGGTACCAAAAATCAGATGGCCAAATATGCCTGCGGAAACGAGGTTCCCAGAGATAACGAACGCAGAGGTAATAGAGGCCGGCCGAAAAATACCTACGGGTAAGGCTCCGGGGCCGGACGGCGTACCAGACTTGGTGATCAAACAAATATCAACCATCAAACCAGAAATGCTCAGGGACCTGTTCAACGCATGCCTGAGAGAGAGTACGTTTCCGAAAGAATGGAAAATAGCAAAACTGGTGTTGATTCGTAAAGGAGACAAGCCATTGGATAATCCTAAGTCGTACAGACCTATTTGCCTGCTGAATACGATTGGCAAATTTTTTGAACGCATTATCAAAACACGTATAGAAAACTACTTAGAGTCATCTCAGGACCTAAACACCAGACAGTTTGGATTCAGAAAAGGGCGTTCTACCATAGACGCAGTGCAAGAAGTAATGAGTATCGTAGAAAAAGCCACAACAGGACCACGGTATAGAAGAAAGCTCTGTGCCGTGGTAGCCCTAGACGTGGCTAATGCCTTTAACACGGCTAAATGGCACAAAATAGAAGAGTCCTTACATACTAAAGAAATACCTGCGTACCTCGTAGGAATTATAAGGAGCTACTTAAGTGAGAGAGAGCTCCAGTACGATAACGGCGGAAAAAAGGACATAACATGTGGCGTACCGCAGGGATCGGTGCTAGGGCCGGTCCTATGGAACCTAATGTATGATGATCTGCTTCAGATACAAACAGGTGGCAATCATCATGGTATATCATCTTCCACATTGGTTGCGTTCGCCGACGATGTGGCGGTGATAACTACAGGTCACACGACTGAAATCCTACAAGAGGTTACAAACAATGCGCTCACAGCAGTCGCAGAATGGATGGACATGGCAGAACTTTCATTGTCTGTAGAAAAGACAGAGGCCATTATTCTTACAAATAAGAGACGCTATGAGAGGCCAGAGTTCAAAATACGTGGCACGAGTATCCAGATAAAGGATCAAATTAGATATTTAGGAGTGGAACTTCACAGAATTCTCGGGTTCCGTGCACACCTCGTATCGGCGGCTTCAAGGGCGCAAAGCACATCGCAGGCATTATATAGAATAATGCCGAATATAGGGGGCTCAGGCCAAAAAAAGAGACGCCTACTAGCCACAGTGGTACTAAGCAAGTTACTATACGCGGCACCAGTTTGGTCGTCGGCTCTTGTGTTTAAGAGAAACATTCAAACTATACTTAGACCTCAAAGAACCATCGCGCTACGGATAGCGATGGCATACAGAACAGTATCGACAGCGGCGATTATGGTAGTGGCCGGAGTTATCCCCGCACACCTCCTTGCGTGGGAAAGGACGAGGAGATATGAAATTAGGAGAGATCCTAATAAAGCGGCGATAGAGAAGGAAATACGCGAAGAAGTTTTTAAGAAATGGCAGACAGAATGGAACAATGAAACTACGGGAAGATGGACCTGGAGACTAATCAGGGATGTTAAGAGCTGGTTTAACCGCAAGAGTGGAACAGTTGACTTCCATCTCACACAGATGCTAACTGGCCACGGATGTTTTAGATATTATCTGAACCGTTTTGGGAAATTGGAAGACCCTAGTTGCATTGACTGCCTCGTAGCAACAGACGACGTCGAACATGCAATATTCGGCTGTGACCGATGGAGGACAGACCGAAGGACACTGGAGGAAACATTGGGTCAGGAGCTGCGACCGGAAACGATCGTGGAGTTGATGATGAGTGGCCTTGACAAATGGAAGCTGATTAGCAATTTTATCAACCAACTCCTTTCGAGCAGAGAAGAAGAGGAACGGATCAGGCAAAGAAGAAACCAAAACTACTGAGTTAATGTCTTGTACGCCGAAGTCGAAAATTTAGAGGGATAGGGCTCTCTCTCCTTTTTTTTGTATGTGCACAGCTTTTATATAATACCTTGAAAAATGTAATGTTTATCCTCAATAAACAATAAACGATACGGAGGATGAGGGGGAAGGACGACCCAACCATGGGTGTAGTACCCCCCTCTTCCGCGCCGTGATTTAACACAAAAAAAAAAAAAAAAAAAAGTTCTTAGCTATCATCCAGGCACGTAGTTAGGATTTTACAACTGAGGTGGCTTTATTTTCCCCAATATTTTTCTTGAATGGCTAGTATTTGTCTTGTGGTCAACATATCATTGTAGCTGCCCCTCACATCATCTAAAAATTATATGATATTAAGTAAATTTATAATATTTTTTTTTCTTTTTTTTATATTTAATTCCTAAATATTTTTAATTCATTATAAGAACAAAAAGTAATAAGACTAAAAATGTATACGAAATAAATTTCACTATTATATTATATAAGTCTTAAGTATATCAAATTCATCATAGTTTTAATAAAAACTTAAAAATATGCTATACTTTAATATTTTTTAGATTATTATGGTTTACTGAAAATTTATCTTTCACTCCATCCAAGTTCAATGATTTCGCCAATTGTTTTTCAATACTCATCATAACTAAATTCGATAGACGTTCATCTGTAATTTTGTTTCTCATATATTTCTTAGTTTTCTTTGGCAAGAAAATGTCCTTCCACACGCAGCAATCAATATTGGAATTGTAATTGAGATTATAGCCATTTTGTATATTTTATTAAAAACGATTATGATCTAGCCTTTTAAACATTAATTAAATTATTTAAGCCTTAGGTATCTTCAAAATAAAGTGGGGGGGGCAGTGGGGTGACCTGTAAATATTTTGGATGACTGGGTCCCCCTGGCCATCTTTTAGCTACGTGTCTACTATCATCCCACCAATTTTCAGCCAAATCGGTTAAGCGGTTCTTGGATTATAAATAGTGTAACTAACACGACTTTCTTTTATATTTTTATATAATTACGAAACTGTTCGTATAAAATTATATTCTGAGATTACATATTTCGTGGTTTTCCGTCACCGACTGGCTGCGCGTGAAATGTGACGTGTCCTCGCGTACTCCGTCTACATTAACTGCACTTGTCAGAAAGTCTTTACGCCAATCCGATACCCTGTGGACTGTACACACGAGTTTAAAAGTCTGTTTCGCAATATGCCAACTTGTCGACATAATTTGGATTCGTAGACGAATGTTTTATCGAAAACTTCGATGACCTGTATCCCGAACGGTTTGGATCGCGCATTCCTTCCGATCTATCCGGTAGTTTATAATAAGATTGAGGAGGGGGGGGGCAGGGCTGGCTATTTAGTCGGACGAAAGGCAATGAGTGTATTCCTGATAGTTGACTTCCTAG
>JASXSY010000223.1:0-225907 GCA_034509805.1 Sipha maydis | reverse complement strand
AATCATTTCGATGTACTACTTTTATTAATAAAATTAATTATTTTTACTTATTTAATTATTTTGTATACTCGTAAAATTAATCTTATTTTATAAAATCTCACTGTACTTATAATCATATAACAACTAAATGTATTTGGAAGTAATAATCATAAAATTAATAATTGTAACATAAGTATAAAACGTTGAAATAATTAAAGAATATTCAAAACTACTTTAAAGACGTTATAGAATATTTTAAATTTTAATTCTAAAACTTTGTAGAGAGAGATTTTTCGCTTTGGACAAAATATAAAAATAATTTGATAATCATTCACGGTCCACAAAAATATATAACAATATAATATATTATAATTATTCTTACGATACAGGTTACTATAACTCAATAAGTAAAAGGTACATGAGATAATTATTGAGTACAATTAGAAACGATTTTACATACATCAAAATCTATTAATTGTTAGTTGTTTAAAAAAATCTTTGGAGATCTGAGTACCCGACCGGTATTTTAAATCATTAGACATTCAGTCGTCGGTAAACTTCCTCCCCTTAGGGTTATAGTCGTTCTACATCCATAACATTAATATAGATACTTGCTCTGTAAAACAAGAGAGTGAAATTTTTTTTATATCCAACAGAATATTAGTAGATATTAAATTTTCCATAGTATTTAATGTATTATTACATTATCAGTAGTCGGATATAATAGAATTGCATAACCAGCATACTTTTAACGAATACCAATTGAACCTTATGGATGATTTGTATACTCTATATGGTACCAAAATTGGGCATTTCCGGTGCATCTTGTTTTGCTTTTTATAGTCGTTAGCAGATATTAAATACAATGAGTTTTTCGTCCTAACTGCATAATATGACGTGTGAAGAACAACAATAAGTAAATCAGTTATTATAAATTTTTTTGAGCTTTGTGCAAATAATATTTAAAAAAAAAATCTATAGAACAATATATACATATATACTATACAATTGTGTGTAAATATATATTGTAATATATGGTACTAACAATAATACTATTGGTAATAAATATATTGTAGTGCAAGTAATTTAATATGAAAAACATTTTTTTGTTTATTTTTATTGAAATTGTGAAGAACAAACATTTTCAAGTTATCCTAATGAAATGTACCTATAATTTACAACTAGGTTAACTAGTTCAGTTATATTACAAGTTATAAATTTACAATCAAAATCAACAGTATTTATTTTCAAAATTATTTCTTGTTGTAATTTGGTACAGCAATAAAAGACTATGTTCATAATACGAGTATGTACATTACAAACATATAGATTCTATTACATAGCCAATTAATGATATATAGACACCGGAAACAATGTGAGTGAATTATGTGATTATTTTTTATTAGTCTTTAGTAGTACCTACTATGGTAGCTCAACAAATATAATAGTATTAATAATATTATGTAATTATGTAATTATAGTTATATAAATATTAAAAAAATAATTAAATATTACTTATTCAAATGTATTATTGATCTAATTTACATCAAATTGAAAAATAAATCATAAACGAAATAAATGCCCGAATCACAAAAATGTATAAATAATATCGTATTGTGAAAAAATAAAAATTAATACTTATTCTTTTACACTGTTTTCTGATTACTTATAATTAATTTAAACTTTTTATCAAAAAGCCATATGTTTGTGTACAAAAATAATCTTTAACAAATAAATTTCTAGATTGGTAAAAATTAAACAAATTATAGAACTTTGAAAGTAAAATTTTCAACATTTCTAAGAATTTTTCAAAAATCTATAGAAAAAAAATGTACGAAAGAATTTTTTTTTTTACCAATATCTATTTTTATCAACATTTATATAGTACTAGTTAAGATTTGACCACCGATTACGTAAAATTAATAATTTATACATTTAAATTTTTTTATTTATTAAATCATACACATTAATCTACTTACATTTAAAAATATGAAAAATAGTAAATATTTACAGCTTCAATTAAAGAAATTTTTATTCCATAAATACTGATCATCTGATAAAAGTTATTTGTGTATATTAACAAATATGTAAATATTTATATGTTTCTGGTAGTTTTAAGGACGAATCAAATTCAAGTGGAGTATTAAAAATAATTTAATAAACTAAATTAAATAACTAAAACTTTTACTCTCATTTACCCTTTATGTGCAATTTAATGAAATGTAATGCCTGTAATAATATTTGTATTTTACTATTATGTTAATACTCGATACACTATTATGTCTTATTATTTACTTTTTTTAATTTAACTCAACAACTTTATCTCCACATAACTATTATTGTTTTAGACATTCTTCCGTATTTTAACAGTTTAAATTTTGACAAAAATCATGTATTTATTTATTTATTGATTTATTTACATACACTATACTTTTTTTTATTTATGTAATTATTTAAAGAATTATTTCTTAAAGGAAAATTGTCTTCTGATGAATTAATTATATAAAAAATAAAATAAAAACAATCTTAATCATGTCACTATTTGTTATGAATTATGAGGTTATTGTTAATAATTTGTAAAATACGGCATGATTTTTTGCTTCTAAATGTAACCTCTGTAAATTATAATCAATAATGAAGATCTAAAAATGCAATACTATTACTATAAATCATATATCAAACATCAAAATTATAATTATATTACAATTCATTTTTAATATATTACTGTAATTTGGGCCTCGCCGGTGTTTAATTATATACAATAATCAATGAGCTTATATATTGGGGGGACGAGCTTATTTATCGTTATAACGTTGGCCAATATAAATTAAATTAGAAAGTTATAGAAGAGCTCTAAATGGCTATATGCGTTAGAGAAATGCTCGATATTACGCCAAAGGCCATAACACAATAATTTATATTAATCTCATAACAATAATATACAGGTCACCTACAAACAATTTTATTTTAAATTTTACGCTCAGTATATTCATGGTTTATCATATCTATAAGCTATAATTGCCAACTTAGTTTTCATGCATCTTGTTTTGTTTTAATTGTGCCTCTACTGCCTACGATGTTATTTTTACACGACTAAATTAATTGTTATAAGTCATTTCACAACATTTATACCATTACTATATCTACTTAAGTCTGCTATACATACATCTCCAACATTTATATACGTATACGCTCAGACTATCATTATTTTATTAGTTCATTGATTAGTCGTTTTTTTTTTTTTTTTTATGTATCTAATTTACCTGAACATAATCAATGCTGTATGGATTTCTGTCAGTCGACATAACAATCAAAATATGTGACACTTATATTCAAAATCAATTTCAAACATTTCGATAACCACTCTAGTTCACCCATTGCGGTGGAGAGAAGAGCCAGGAGTCACAGTTTCGTCTTCTGATTAGGTCAATCGTCTCAATCAGAAAATGTTACGTTTTACCGCTAAAAATGTTTAACTTCTTTGCGTTTCTCTTTACTATCACTAACAGCATTTCGACAGCAGATGCTTTGATAAAATGTATTGAAAAAAATATTTGAGGTTATGTTGATAAAATTGTTATTGCTATTCAATGTGCAATACGGGTAGTGTATAATATATATCTGTTTTATCCATAGAATTCGTAATAGATTTAAATATCTACATGCTTTAACACATTACCTTAATTTTGTAATAAATTGAATTCAAACATTTTGCATTTACTACTTAAGAAGCATTCTTTTTTTTTATCGTTTTCGTTATTCACTCCGGTATTGTTTTCTGAATTTAATTGTCATCATGAATACTTTAATTAGATCCTTAGGACATTCTTTAAAAATATCCAACATGGTCGTTAATAACTTCACTAGGAATATGTCAGTATCACCTATTAGCCAGTCGCTATTGCTTACAACTCAAAAGATTCAGATATATAAACCTTTCAATGTTCGGCATGCACACTCTTCAGGTCAGTATTTTCATTATTTGTTACAATACCTACTATTTAAATAAACTATCTAGATAATGTAAGCGTCATCAATTTTATATTGTCACGTTTTGTTAGTTGAAAAAGAACTTCAACAGTTTTTAGACAATGAAATAAAAACTGAAGAACAAACATCAGACAAGACCTACCTACCTAAAACATTTGAAGGATTCAAAGTAAATGCTGATGGCGCAGAAATTGAATTGATCAAGGAATCCTCTGATGAAACGTAATATATTTATTAATATATATATATATATGTGTGTTGACTTAACAAAAATATACTATAAATTCTTATTATTGTAGCCTTTTCAGCTCTTTAATTGTTTAAATCATAAATATAATATAGACATTTTCTAGTATAATTTGTTAAGTAAAACTAATAGTTACTTAATTTTACATTTATAACTTATGATTTTTAAGCTATAAGTAATGCAAATATCAAATAATAATAACCAAAAAATAATTATTTTCTTATTTTATTTCTTTACAAAATATAACTGGAAATTAATGTATTTTAATATTCATCAATAATTACTATTTTTTTTTTTACTTATGATTTTTTTAGGCTGAATTTAGTAGTTTTTTGCAGAATTGAAATCGGTATAAATGGTATTAAACCAATTTAATATTCATTATAATCCTACATACATATTTATATTAGAAATACCCATGTCTTTTAAGTTTGTAGTGTATATAATAAACTCGTGATTATCCGTGGAGTTAGGTTATGTGAAAAACAAAGGATAGTCCGAAAAAAGCTGAAAATTAGCATAAATATGCATTCAACATTTAATATTAACATTAAATTCTTATATTATTATTATAACTACATTATTATCATCTTTTTTTAAATTTATTTTCTTATGAACATTTTTGCACATTTTACTTTGATTTTACATGTTGAAACATCTTTTTAACATCTAAAGTTTTTTCAATATTATGCTACAAAGTCTTTCATCGTCTTCTTCCTCCATATCTTTAATAAATCTGTAAATATGTGTCAAAGCTGCATCTTGGCTAATTCACTTTTGTTTCTTACAAAATTTCTAATGCTCCAATAATTATTTGTTTATTAATCAGATACTCAAATCTTTAATAATAATAATAATCTTGAACTCTATTATCTTTGTCATGATTTTTATGCATGTACATAATTTGTATTTCTAAAATTAATTGTACTCCATAGAAAGCCGCAAATAATCAAGAGCCTATTACATTTATGTTTATACATTCCTTATGTATACTAATTTTACTTTAACAATATATAGTAGTATATATGTAGTAATGTTTTTGGCCATCTTTAAGTGATTGTCTATTAGCATAGTATAGTATCTTGATACAACTATAATGTAACTTTATTTTTTTATTTTATTTTATTTTTTTTGTAGAATTGCTATCAAATTCAACATTAACCATTCAGTATCTGAAGAAGAAACTGAAGGTGAAGAAAAAGTTACATTAAGATCTAAGCCAGATTTTGAAGTAGATATCACTCGAGGCAATACTATTCTTGGTTTTAATTGTTCTTATGCTAGCAATTTTGACAATACAGAATTAGATGAAGAAAACGGTACTATTAATTTAATTATAATTAGTAAGTTTTTAAAACTTATTATTTTTAATTTTGCAGAAGATGTATTTCATATTGATGAGGTAACTATTTATGAAGACAAATACTCTGACAACAAATATGCCCTGGCTGGAGATACATTAGATACTGTGAGTTCAATAACAAAATATTTATGTATTTGTTACTATCAGTTTGCTTTTTATCCATTTGATGTGTTAAAAAATATTTATGTATTTGTTACTATCAGTTTGCTTTTTATCCATTTGATGTGTTAATGTAATTAAATTCTAAATAAAATTAACTTAAATGTTTTAAGAAAATATTTATATTAAACCCAAGGCTAGTAAATTATCTAATGTTATAATAAGATATGTAATGTAACTTTGATTGAAAGCTAATTTCAACATTTATAGATTAACCAAATATTTATTTAGCTATTTTTGTTGTTGGTATTTCAATCTAGAATCTAGATCTTCCCTCTCCATCACACCTTTACAAATCATAACTTTTTTTTGCTAAACATACAAATTTTTGAGTTAAACAATATACTATATGAATGTCATATAGAAAAAAGTTGTTCTTCAAATATAGTTGCATTTATATAGCATTATATACGTTCATTATCAATAATTATTAGCATTATTTCTTAGTTTGTTTTTTGTTATTTATTCATCTATGATGTACTTAAAAAAAAAATAAAGAGTATTATTTAGCTATTAATTTTAAAGAATTCCTTAATTGTTTTATTATGTTTGATATGTTTTGTACTATTGCGATAAAGTTATTTTTAACAAATTAAATGTTTTGATATCAAATGGAACATTTAGTCAATAGAATATAATTTTAAATATAATTAACTAGCTGTTTCTGTGCACTTTGTTGCCCATTAAAAGTGCCAACTACAATATTATGTTTTATTTTATATAATGAATTACTCGATGTTGCCCGCCAACCAGTAACAATGTAATTTTTAATTTGATTTTTACCATGACAACAAAAAATTTAAACAATATTGGCATTTATTTTTTCTAATTCTATATATATAAAAATGGAGACAAAAATTCGAAATTGCATCAGTTGAGAACGGCTGGGCCGATTATCTTGATTTTTTTTTTAAATGATAGAGAATGTCGTGGAGCGGGTTTATAGAGTTTATATATGGACCTAACTCCACCTCCGGGAGGTGGTCAAACAGGAATTTTGAGATTTACGATAGAAATTTTTGTTTTTGTTTATAAATGGTTGCTATGGGGGTTATAAGATTTGAGAATAATATTTATTTATTAGTGGTTAATATAATGAATTACCCGACGTTGCAAGGTAACCAAAAAAAAAACATAAATAAGTACTTTGAATATTTTCTATTTTTAAATGCCAAAAAGACGCCAGAATGCCAATTTTTGTCGTAGAACAAATGCAGCTACAAATATGAGAGATAGAAGAGCGCAAATAACAGACGAACAATGCCAATCCGATAGTGCAAATGATTCGTAGTTGACTCACGCAAAGCAAATGACCAACTACGCCAACAGGTACATTGAATATTATGCTCATTCAAAAGTAGTAATTTGTGCTATGGACAAGGAATGCCCGCACTGCTATGCTTTCAAATTCAAAAATGAGCCAGTCTGGATGTGTTGTGCGTCAGGAAAGATTCAACTACCTGAAATTGAAACACCATCTGAACCATTTACTTATCGGTAGAGATCCATATTCTAACGTGTTCCTGAAGTCAATTAGAACATTCAATTCATGTTTTCAAATGACATCGTTCGGAGCAACAGAAATAGTTCGTAATACTAATGCAAATGGTCAAAAATGCAATTCTATACTACGGATTTTAGTATGTTAAGGTTAGGTTAGGATTATGTATTAATTGATTATATTAATCCACTGGATTATGTCAAACTTGGTATAACTTTGATACTTTATTAGATTTAAATCATTCACTAAGGTATGTACAAACAGCACTAGGTCTGCGATCTACCGTAGGTAGATTGCCTACCTGATAATATACTGCTGTGAATCGGAATTTTTATTCCGGAGAGAAAACTTAAGATAAATTTAGAACATCATCCACCGAATATTAAATAACGAGTTGAACAAAGTTAGAGTCATATAGAGTTAGTATATTTAACGAGCAACTAAGTGCACGGGATCAGCTAGTAATAATTATATAAATTAAACATTCATGTTATAAGAAATGCAGGTATTAAATAAATTATTGCTAATTAGTAAAATGAAATAAAATAAAATTGTACTCTCGCAGTTTTTCTGGTAATGCCAACAACGGAAAATGGAAAATTAAGTCGTAATAATAGAATTATATTTTATATAGATAAAACCTAAATCTTATGACTATTGCGTTCTATGTAAGAAGAAGTTACTTAAGGCTATAAATAAAATTGAACGGAATAAAAATGATACGAAAATTATCACTTTACAAAATTTAAACTTTACTTTATATAGTGAAACATAATATTAATACCTAATATTCAATACATGACATATTTCTCCATGTTTATCCATTTTTAAAATGTTGGCCAAGGGCTCCATTTTAACGATTAATTATGTCATATGGACAATTTTATCAGTTAAAGTTTGCTGTAGCTTTTTCAATTCGAAAAAACATTCCAGAAGTCAAATAATCTATCATCAGAAAAATTAAAAACAAAGTGTTTTTCCAAAAAAAAAAAAATTGTAAAAACCTTCTGGAAATTATGAACAATTATAAAAATTTAATCCAAATTGGCCCAGCCGTTCTCAATTGATGAATTGTTATGCATTTTTAGCTCCATTTTTATGTATACAGTAATCCCTCGTTATCTGCGAAGGTTACATTCCAGCAAACCTGAGCTATTAATGATTTTTTAATTCATCCAACTAATTTATTTATTATCTATTATTATTGTTTATTATTATTTATTCAAACATATTAAGAAGGATGGAAAAAATTAGTATTAGATGTTTGCTTCTTTTTATTTTCTCCATCTTTGCAAACTTCTTCGTATGGCACCAAAAATTCTTGGATTCCTTTTTTGAATTTTAATGCTCTTTCAGTGAGTGGATCTGTTTGCCAATGAAAAACAGTAAAACGTTATCGCAATCGCATTAATAATATGTTATCGTGAACCCAACCATGGATAAAAAAAACTCGAATCACGAGGGATTACTGAATATGATTTAAATATTTCTATAAGATAAAAATCTGATTCATTTTACTAACTAGTAAAATAATTATATGTTTTATTTTAATTTAATGAGAATTTAAATATTTGTGTGTACATAATTATTTAATTAATATTAATTTAGATTAAATATACTTATGTGGTCCAAAAAATAATTAAGTATACATCGAAAAATAATGGTTTACATAAATTATATATTACAATTATTCAGTACTCAACCTAATATTTTACAATAACATGTTTTTACTGATTTTAATATTATTAATTTTTTGATTGATTATTTTCTATTTTTCAGGATCTCTATGATTTATTAATCACATTCCTTGCAGAAAAGGGTATATCCAATACATTTGTTGAAAATCTTTCAGATTTCAGTACACAGTATGAACAAAAAGTATATATCAAATTTTTAAGTGACTTAAGAAAATTTTTTTAAGATAGATGATTTTCTCACTATAATTTAAACATTAATTGTATGTATTATTTTAGTCTCGTGTAATTGAAAATACATTTAAAAACTCCAGTAACTTTTTTTTAAAAAAAACCTATATTTCCTTATTATAATTCCTATTGATTTATTAACCCATGAATGTAGACTAACTTTAGAATTATTTTTAATTTTTGTTATGTACAAAAAAAATGTCATGTGTATAAAATACATAAAAATAAAAATAAATACAAATAAATAGTAAATAAAATAATTGAGATCAGAAAAGTATAGATTAATATTTTTGTTTTTATTTTGATATTTTTTATAAGTTTATTCCAATTTAAAGTAAAAATGTTGATGATTTTATTTTTCAAATATAAGTAGAACAAAACAGTTAAATAATATTATATTTTTCTTGGAGTTTAGTTCAAAAATAATAATTGTGATGGAAATGTAAAAAACAAAGCAATTCTTATAATTACTTATGAGTCAACTGTACTTTAAACTTATATTAATTTTATTATAGTTATAGTTTATTTATTTTCTAAACTGTGAAAAATTTACATTCAATTTTATAAATTAATTATTATTGTTTGCACACCCTCTTTAAGCTAATAATAAGTCATCAGGTAATGAGTTAAAATAGTTGTACAACAATTAAATCTGAAATTATATATATATTTACTTATATATTTAGAATACATTTTTTAGTACAATGACAAATTGATTATAATTTAAAATAGTACTTTATGTTATTTGAAGCATTAGAAATTAGATTAGTTTTAATATGCAATAATTAAAATTATTATTACTTTTAAAAAGTTTAATACTAACTTTTAATAACAAAATAATAGCAGTATTTAATGAGCTTTTTATATCAATTGATATACAAAATCTAGATATAGTTATATTAACATATTTTTAAATCTAGTATTTAAATACTGTTAGTGTTTTGGAATAAAATTTTTATATATAAACATTTTTTAAATAACTTATCAAAATCAATCACATTTAGTTTTTTATAAATTACATCAGTCAAAATTGTAAATACAGTTCTTTTTAGTTTTTTTAGATGAATATCATAAACATATCCTCATCTAATAATATAAGCAATAACTGATTGAACAAGTGAAATATATTCTTCTTCTTCTTCTTCTTGGGTATTACTAGCCACTAGGATCATCACGTCGAACAACCAAACCCCAGGTCTCTTATTTATACTTTTTAGTTTTAAATAGTTCTGTTAAACGTGTAATGCAAGTGGAATTGATCAAAGTCTTAAGTAATTCTGTTGGTAGTTCATCAGGTCATTCTGCTTTTCTGTTTTTTGATTTATTTATGGCTCTCTGCACTTCGGTTACCATTATCGGTGGTTCACTACCACCGAACGTTATTTTGTGTTCTTCTGGCCGTATATAGTGGAAAAGTTATTTTTCCAAATATTGTTGCCATATCTCAAATTTATTCTCTAGATTTGTTATTAAATTCCCATCTATATCTGTTAAAGTACTTTCTGTGGATTTTGATACTATTCTAGCTGTTTCTTTAATTTTTTTATGTAAATTGAAACTCACTAACCCTCATATAATTTTCAATTTCTTTACATTTATTTGCGAAATGTTGTTCTTTTGCAGTTCTTACTTCTCTTTTTATTTAAACTTTGAATTTTGCTAATAGTAGGTTGTGATCTGAAGGAAGATCTGCTCCTGGGTATGTTTTAACTGATTGAATTGCGTTTCTATATCTGTTGTTAATTAAAATGTAGTAAAATGTATTTGATTTCATATTACGTGTTCTTTTGTATCAGCAGGAGATTTCCAAGTATATAATTGTATTTTTGGGAGTTTAAAACATGTATTCATTACTGTTAATATATTCTCCACACAAAACTGAATTAATTTTTCTCCGCGGTCATTTCTTCCTAATCCAAACTTTCCGACCACTCCTGATATTTCACCTCCAATTTTAGCATTGAAGTCTCCCATGATTAGATTAGTGTCTCTACTTTTAGTATAATTAAGGTCTATGTAAAAAAAATGTGTTAGGTCTTCGTCACAATCAGCAGTCGGAGCATAAGTTGCTATGATATTCATCTTGTTTGTAATTGCTTCCAATTGGATTAATAAGACTCTTTCCGATATTGGTATAAATCCGTTTACTGATTTGTTCACATCTTTATTAAATATTATTCCTACTCCGTTTATATGTCTGTTATCATTCTCTTCTCCATTATAATATACTGTGTGTTCATTTATTTGATATTTATCTGACTTTGGCCTTCTCATTTCACTTATAGTGAGAATATAAATGTTAAGTCTGATCATCTCGTTAATTGTATTGTGAATTTTTTCTGCTTCGAATATACTTCTGACATTCCATATGCCTACTATTGTAATGTTGCTGGTCTTGTAGGGATTTCGCTGAATGACAACCGAGGAAGCCCTACTTCTACTTCCACTGCCGAATCTGGAGTTCCGAGGTTCGTGATTAGTAAAATTTTTAATTATATGATTATTTGCTAACATGACCTAAACTAGGGAATTTATAATAATGTAATGGTTTCCCGTTGCCTTTTACATCGCGATATAACTTATATGAAGTAAAGTGACTCGTCGCACCGAACTATCAATATTTGATTTACGCCGTGACGTTCTAGTGAAGTTGTCGTTGCCCAACCACACTCTCTATTTGGTCCACGGGTATTTATTGGCTATTCATACCTATCCTTTATATCTAAAGGACATTCGTGTTGGAGTTGAAATTCTCCTGTCTACTGAAATCGTCCGCCTGAGACTTTCCGCCAGTAGGAGCTCGGGGCCCTGGGTTCGCTATACCCGTAGCATTGATTAAATATATTTAATATGTATATTTAATCAATGCCCGTAGTATAAAAACTTCCCCTGGGGGTTATTTTCTAATCTTATACATTTATATTATATATTTAGGTAATTCATCATCTCATACTTTTATTGATAACTGTTAATTTTCTTCTTTTTTATTAGTTATTATCAATAAAAAATAACCAGTCATTTATTCTGACTGAAAGAATTCAATTTATTTTTTGACTATTATTCAATAGCTATAATAACATCAGTTATTATTATTTTTTTACTTCATGTTCTTTTATGAATAATTTTTATATTCTTAATTAATTACATTGAAATTATGATAATTCCATTCAGAATATCATAAAAAAATCAAATAATTACAGTGATTTATTAAATATTTTAAAGTTTCAATTGTTGAATTGTATTTTATATTAAATTGTTTATTCAAATAAAAAACAATCCACAATACAATGTTAATATTTATTAATATTATTTGCATATATAATATTATATATATTAGTTCTTCACTTAACATCAACAAATTAATAACATTATTACTTTAAATCATGTACTAATATAATTGTATTTATAATTAGTTAAAATATAGTTAATTATTTAAAGTTGTAAACTGTATATCATTAATAATAAAGTAATTTCAATAATTAAAATGTTAGTTTATTGTATGTAAAATATGTATTGTCTGGTGGTGAATAACATAAATTGTTGATCGAAAATCTCAGAACTTTTCTTAAAATATATCAAACCGAGTGGTTAATATCAAAATGTCATTGCAATAATTAGTTGACAATTATAACATTCAAAAAAATAGGACAACAAATGGAATTATAATTAAAACAATAATAATAAATTATTATAATTATAATTATTTTTCTTAAAATTTATAATTCCACTTGTGTACAAGTGCATATTTTAATACAAAATAAATCAAATTATCTATATTATTGATCACCAGACAATACACATTATATAGATATATATAATGAACCAACATTTTAATTATATAAATTGCTTTATTATTATTGATATACTGTTTTAATACTTTAATTTAATTAATTAGTTTTTATCTTTCTTTTAACTTAAAAACTGAACATGTAGGTATGTATGGACTATAGAGGATTTTCCTTATTTATGAATATTTGTGATTTCTTATGGTTCAATATTTTGGAAATGTTAAATTACTTAATTTTAGTAATAACAATGTGTACCTGAAATGCCTATATACAATGCTGTCCAAATTGTACTATCTCAAATAGTACAATAATTATTAATTCATAAATCATAACACTATTTTAATGGTATAGCTATATCGGGAGATAACAATAATGATGATTATCGGTTTTTTTTTATTATTATAATGTTAACAATAAAGTGTAATATCATACATTCACACCTTAAATTAATTCTATAGGTACTCAAAGTCATATAATCTATCGATTTCCATTTTGTTAAATGAACATTTATCACACCTTTAGAAATAAATTGTACTTCACCATTGCTCGAGTTAACTACCAGTTGCAGAGAATATTTAAGTAAAAAATACACATCTTCCAGACAAATGTAATTTGCCAATTTCAGTGATAAATTGTTGGTATTTTTCCTAAATCATAATACATAGTTACTCCAATATTGGATTAATAAAATTGAAAATATTTATAAGTATTATTTTAATGTATAGAAAAAAACTACCTTACCAAGAAATGTCATTAGTACAATCACTTAAAATCACATTCGGTGTCATTAAGCTTACTAAACATTGAGTATTTAATGACATTTGATTTTATATAAGTTCATAATTACCTTATACCAGTGGTTAAAGTGGGAAAAATGTTGAAAGGGGACTAACGTCACCAAAAATTGAAGAGCGTTCTCGAGTTCTTCATCCAAAGTCTATATCTAACCACATTTTTAAGAAACCACCAAAAACAAAAAATTAAAACTCACCAACTGGTAAAACTAAATAATATTATTTATTACCTAGTCATTACTTAATAGTTACTATTGTTTATCATAGCCATAGGCAGGGATTTGATTGAATTTTAGGGGGGGGCTTAAATGTTTCTTTGCAAAATAAACCGTGGGGGCTTTGCCCCCACATCCCCACTCTAATATCAATATTACCTTTACTCTTCCGTACGCATTAAATTACTGAATTTCAAAACTACTAAATACATATTACTAACTATAAACTATACACTTGAAAAATCATCAATTTATAATACAATATTCTTCTTCGTCTTCTTCTTTTAATTTATAATACAATACATATTTTATTATTTTAGTACAATAAACCTATTTTTATCAGCAAATTTATCAATAACGTTCTCAATACTGATATTGATATCTTTTTTAATGTATAATATTGAAGAGTTATTACATTTTTCTTGCAGCATACTCGTGCGTTGCCATGTCTTAACTTTGCGCATTGCAGAAAAGCTTCGTTCACATGTAGCCAAATTGATTGGCATTGTTATGGCTACCTGTAGTCGTTAGTATACATTGGGCAGGGCCGGATTTAGAGGATTGGAGGCCTCGGGGCAACAAAGAAGTGGGGGCCCCCTGGCCTCAAATTATTTTCCAAATAAAATGAACAATTTTTTTTAAAGTAGACTCTTTTCATTTAATAGTATTTAATAAACATTTATAAATATGTATATAATATGTAAACATTTAAAAATTAATATTGAATAATAATAAATAATAATCTCGCACCACTCGCACATATAAAAAGAAAAATCGAATAATATTATTATCGGCCCATTCCACTTTCGACAGGACGGCGGAGTGACAGTGCAATTGTAATTTGAAAGATTTTTCTCTCCGAAATCTCTATTGTGGAGGCCTAGGGGCTGTCGCCCCGGTTGCCCTGCCCTAAATCCGGCCCTGACGTTGGGAAACACTCTTTTAGAGATATTTTGTTTTATTGTTTCATAATTTTTTTCATTTCCTGATTGCAAGATGCTGTTTTTTGCCACAGTCATCTCTGACTGAATATTAATTTTTAATAAATCCAATAATCCCTGAAAACAGTTAAAATGTACTATTGTACTAATGACTTTTATCTTTAAACTAAAAACTGAAGATTTATTTGACAATGATCAATAAAAATTTGACTTTCTTCAAATTTTAGTTGAAAAAAATTATCAACAGATATACCCATTTGTAAACTATCATTCGAAAATCTTTCTTTTAACTTTGTAGTTAGTGTGTCAAGAATCACATAATCACATAGTAAGCATTTATTCTGTAGAAATCTTCAGTTGTCTGTACGTTACTTTGTGTAAGTTCTGTATACTGTGCACTAGTTCTAGCAGTGACAATGACATTTTTAAGATCATTTGGTTCTTTCATATTTCTTTTATTTCCTAAATTTTAAATTAAAATATAATTAATACAATAATAATATTTAGTTATAACAAACTATCATAGCTAAGTAGTCAGTTAATTAGGTATACCTTTGAATGGATTTTAAATAGATATATTATTGACTGTTGAAAATGTATTTATATCCAACCAAATTTCAGCATAACATTCAATGGTTTTAAAATCCTCCAAGGATTTGATTATAGATTTAATAATAATTGCTGAATTCCCAAGAGTTGAAGATTTTTCTTGCAATATGCATGTTAAAATATTAATTATTGTTAAAAATGTATCTAAAAGAAATAAATATACAATGAATTGTCCTTTCCTCATATTGGTTAAAATTCCTGAAAAATTATAATGAAGAGGTACACATTAACTTCAAATTAACAACAAGTATCCATGTTCTATAATCTATATATTAAAACATTAAATGCAATAATCAAAATATTTACCTATTGCTTCATTCACATCTTTATCAGATTCATTTTCAATCTCATTTAGTAATATATCTACTATTGCTTTATAACTGGGCATTTCAGCTTCACAATTTTTATAACGATTATTGGAAATTTTTATTTTTGTCATTACTATAATGCGATAACAATCCGTCGCAACGGTCAGCCGGTGCGCACCGATGACGATTAGGTATAAATATAATATGGTATAATAAATAATAATTATTATATTAACATTTAACAATATTTCAAGAAAAAAAAAATATTTTGTAAATTTCCAAGATTTTGGCAATTGTTGTAAAATAATTACCTATTTTAATAATTTATACTATGCAAAATGTTTAATACAATTTAATGTTCAATAAGGACTATTGGTAATCGAATAGATGTGAAAAAAAGATGGAAAGAATATTTTGAGAAATTACTGAACGAGGAGTACCCAAAAGAAGCTTTAGAGAGTATTTCATGGAATGAAGGATTGATTGGTCAAGCGGGTGAGGAGGAAGTGAGAGATGCGGTGAAGGCGATGAAAAAGCAAAAACGGTAGGACCAGATGGAGTACCTGTAGAGGTGTGGAAAATGTTAGGGGATGTAAGCATTGGGTGGTTGAAAAATCTTTTTAATAAGATACTAATAGAGGGAAAAATGCCAGAAGATTGGAGAAAGAGTTTTATTGTACCAATATTTAAAAAAAAAGGAGACATACAAGAATGTGGGAACTATAGAGGAATAAAGCTCATGAGTCATAGTATGAAGATCTGGGAAAAGATTATAGAGAAGAGGATAAGAAGTGAGACGTCGATATCAAAAAACCAGTTTGGTTTTATGCCAGGGAAATCGAGAATGGAGCCAGTATTTTGTGTTAGGTAATTAGTAGAGAAGTACAGAGAAAAGAATAAAAAACTATGCGTGGTGTTTATAGATTTAGAAAAGGCGTATGACAGAGTGCCAAGGAAAGTTTTAAGGTGGGCATTAATGAGGAAAAATGTATGTAAATTTGATCCAGGATATTGTATGAAGGGTCGAGTACTAGTGTCAAGAGTCGGTGTGGAGTATTAGAAGGTTTCAATGTAGGAGTAGATGTGCACCAGGGGTCAGCTCTAAGCCCCTACCTGTTCTCGGATGAGGTTTCAAAGGAGATACAGGGTGAGATACCATGGTGTATGATATTTGCGGCTGATATAGTTCTGGTAGGAGAGAACCTGGAAGTTGTCAATAATAGGGTAAATGAGTGGAGGTTAGCCCTCAAAGAAAAGGGATAGAGAATTAGTAGAATAAAACAGAGTACCTATATAGAGTATGATTTTGGATAAAGAGACCAAGAAGTTGTAGGAATGAGGAGACCAATGACAATAGATGGTGATGTGATAGGTGAAGTTGAGAGCTTTAAATATTTAGGATCTTTTGTTCAAAAGGACGGGGACTTTGACATGGATGTAAAACATAGGATTAAGTGCGGGTGGATGAAATGGAGAGAAGCATTGGGCGTGTTATGTGATAAGATAATTCCAATGAGGCTGAAAGGTAAATTTTATAAAAGTGTAGTGAGACCAACTATGCTGTATGGTTCAGAGTGTTGGGCTGTTAACAGGAGAATAGAACAAAATATGAGTGTCGCGGAAATGAGAATGCTTAGATGGTTGAGTGGAGTGACAATGGAAGATAGAATAAGGAACGAATACGTGAGAGGTAGTAATGGTGTATCGCCAATTGTGGACAAGATGATAGCCAAGAAAATAGGCTGAGATGGTTTGGGCATGTGATGAGGCGAGAGGAAACGAATGCAGTAAGAGTGGTTATGAAGATGGACGTTGAAGGGAAAAGAGGAAGAGGAAGACCAAAAAGAGATGGTTGGAGACTATGGAGAATGACATGAGGGCTGTCGATGTGTGTATAGGAGATGTGATTGACCGAGTGAAGTGGAGGTGTAAGATAAGGGTGGCCGACCCCAAATAGTTGGGAGGAAGGCGAGGCAAAAGAAGAAGAAGAAGATTTTAATAATTTATACTATGCAAAATGTTTATTACTTTTGGGGGGCTAAGCCCCCCCAAACAACCCTCTATATACGCCTATGATCACAACCATTCTCAATAGCACATCAATATTATTTGTTAATATTTAATTAACAAATAAATTAATATTAAATTAAACATTACATTACATTAATTAAACATTAATATTTAATTAATTTTATTAATAAAATAATATACTATATTATTTAATAGTCTCCACCATTAGATTGACACTCCGTCATAAATCTACATTAAACCTATTTAATTTAAATTTCTTCTTTTTCTTCTCCTTCGCTTTTCTCCCAACTATTTAGGGTTTGGCCACCTTTGTCCTAAACCTCCACTCGTCTCGATTTTTTACATCTACGCAGACACCAACAGCACTCATTATTCTCAATCGTATCCAATCATCTCTTTTATGGTCCCAACTTACTTTATAATTAACATTTAACATTTATTTTTAATTAGATACTCATTGTATTTATTTGCTTTGTGTAATGCTGTATATCTAATAAACTCGCATTCCGGGGCGCTAAAAAATATTAATAAAAATGAATTAAAAAATCTAAATATCAACACTATACGTACAATGTAAAATGGTGTATTTCGTGCAACGCGATTCATCACTACTTCGAGTACGTCAGTACGCACACAGATACGCTGTGAACCATAAACAAGACGTTCCAAGGTAAGTGAAATTAGTCGACTATGTGCGTTACACCTGATCCAAAAACAATATATTCTATACATATATATACATATTTATGATTTTTTTTTAATGATAAGTATTTTTTAAAATTACAATAGGATACTTGTCGCGAAGTAGTGCGCAAATTATATAATTATATTGTTTTGACGCAGATACTAGTTTTCATTGCCAATCGCCTTGAAACAAGCTCTATGGTGTGTTTATACGTTTCAACATGTATCACCGGTCGTGCGTTAATGTAGTTATACGTGGAAGTATAATACAGGCATATATTTATAAATGCATATATATATTATGCGTGCTAATAAAATAAAGATGACTAGGCATTGGTGATTAGTTCATTTGTTTTTATAGTTTTCTTTATATATTTATATACTACCTAGTCGATAATTAATATTGATGTATTTTTACACAATTAGTAATGGGTAATACCAACATTAAAAAGCCAACCGTTGTATATAATATCACGTACCATGTTTGTGATCAAAACGTGTGGTATAACTAGTGTTTGAAAATTTCATGAAATGTTTCATAAAATATTTCAAATGAGTGAAATATTTCAGTATTTTAAAAAATTTGTTTTACTTTTATACAAGTAAAATTTTTATATATATTGCGCATTTTTTTGGTAGAACAAATTAATAAGACCCATTAGTGATTGTTTTCCTTGGTACTACACATTTATAGTATTTACAATTTTTAAAGGAACAAAAAAATTGTATAGGATATATTTATAGTCTACCTGGAATTTATGTGTTAAATAACTTTATAATATAACTAATATAATGACTTACAAAAAAATTCGGCGATTGTAAACTGCGCCCAAAATACAGGTAAACACAAAATCACACATGTAAACTGCGCCCGAGTTTTTATCAAGAGTAAAAAGGTGACATGTAAACTGCGCCCGGGTAAAATACTTAATTCGTTACAGCCGTTTAATTAAAATAATTATAAATATTACAAATAATTAAATATGGTGGATCATATTCATCAATTGGAATTTGACTACTATTATATTTATTATTTAAATTTTCTAACTTTTCGCGTTTTTTTTTTTTTTTTGTTTTAGAGTTTTGGAATTTAAACGGTTCATTTATACTATTTAGTTTAATGTAAACTTCTATTTAAATTCCTTATAACTTTTCTATGATCATGAAAATATTTGGATGAGTTGTATAAAAGCTGGAATTAAAGTGAGAATGTTCTATTGTTAAAATAACCTACTCATTAACTTTATTAATAACTGTAAATTTAATTAATTGTGAAATTTTATTGTAATAATTGTTGAGCTATAATGGTTTTGCCGAAAGCTAATAAAAAAAATAAAAAAAGTGAGAATGAAAAGACTTACATGCATTTGTGGTTAAAGTTGGCTCTGCTGATGCTTGAGCCCATACTTCAGGTGGATACTAAGCTTCTTCACTTATATAAACGTCTACCAAATAAAATGTCTCTGATATACTTGAAAAAGTACACAATCGTCAAACATAGAGACTTTGATAAGTGAAAATTTAATAAGTTAATAAGTCTGGCACAGTTTACATTATACCTTTTTAACATAGATAACATTTCGGGCGCAGTTTACACTATACCTTTTCAACTAAGGTAAAAATTCGGGCGCAGTTTACAAAAAAAAAGGTTATTTGGGCGCAGTTTACGTATGCCCAAAAAATTAACTTAATTCATATAATAAAACATTATTTTATAAATTTATCATATTCATAAGTTCATCTATTTCAGCACTATCTATATCAAAATGTGAACTTTGATCTTCTTCATTTTCCAAGTTTACTTTACAGTTACTCTTAAAAATAAAATCAATGTTTCACGTTTTTGTGAAATGTTTCACCGTGTACTGAAATATTTCAAAATGAAATATTGCAAATGAAATATTTCACATGAAATATTTCCTACTTCAAACACTAGGTATAACCAGTAGCATATTTGGGATAATTTTTCAAGGGAAAAGGGTAAAATCTGTACATTTGATTTTGATGTATTAACGTTAACTTTAATTTTTCTAAAAAAAAATAAAATATTTTAATCAATTCGAAACTCAAACAATAAAATTGACTATAAGCTAAAAAGTAAAATAAAAATTAACTATTAACACAGACTATTGATTACTTAGTTATAATTATGGATACCAAATAGATTTTTATTTATCCACACACGTTCAATGTTTGGTTCAAAATTGATTAAACGTACCAAGATTTTCTGACAAGTCGTGTGTTTACGAAAACTGAAGACTCGATTAATCTCAGGCATGACATGAACGGAACTGATCGCACTTGATTTTTCGACCACGTGAACGTTAAATCATCGGTAGTGGACATTTAAATTGTAGTAATCACACTTATTGATAAACCATACTAGTAGTGTGCAGACAAAGAAAAAAAAAGTTTTTTGCATTTTATAATGATTAAATAATTAGCGGAGCACGCGTTTGTTGTAATCCAGACGGTCATATAAAATTTAGTTAATAACTACGTAGACACGTCGGTTAATAATATATGATCGTTTGGAACATTATCAATGTTTCCACCAGACTTATTTTTATCGTTCTGCGTATTGCATCGATCGTGGAAACAAATTTTTTTGTTTATGTTTCATATACAATAAGTTATTTTTTTCTGATTTATTTTTATTTTACCGTGATGAAGAGCTTAAAAAGCTTAAAATATTAAATGCTGATAGGTACGTTATGTACCTATAGATACCTATAACAATACGCCTATACAGGCATCTTACAAATTATTTATGCTCAACCTTACGCGAATCTCAAGAGTTGCCACTGACTCATATCATGAATAAGACATAATATCCTCAAATAATCAAGGGCTTAAATTTAAATAGGTGGCATTGATAACCACTGTTAATCTACCATCTTTAGTATATTAATTGAAAACACTACTGCCTAATATTTAGACATACATGGTTTCATACACTGGAAGTTTTGCTTCGATAAATCTTAAAGTACCTATAAAATGTATTTTTATCTAGTGGTTAAAGTGGGAAAAATATTATGGGGGGGGGGGACTAATGTCACCAAAAAAGGAGCAGCGTTCCCGAGTTCTATACCCAAAGATTCTCATTACTCATTATATACTATTGTTTATTACAGCCGTTCTCAAGATCACATCAATATTAAAATACTAAATATCAATAGTATTACGAATTATGATTTATGTTATATTATTGTGTTTCGATGACCGGTATTTCCAGTGGCGTAGTTACGGGGAGGGTGCAAGGGGTTTTCACCCCTTCCAAATTTTTTTTTTATTTATTTACCTACACATTATAATAATATTATATTTTAATTTTACTATGATTCAGTATATAATAAAAATTGAGTAACAAAATAATTTTCATTAAAAATGAGATATAATAATAATACCATTATAAATTTAATATTATTAAATAGGAGTTCGTATTAAGATTATAGACCTGCAAGGGTCGATACGGCCCGTAGTGATATTGGATCGGGCCGGGCTGTAAAATAAAATAAAGGGTTGGACTGGGCTTTTTAAGTCTTGAAATTTTATTCCGGACCGGACCTGGGCTTTTTTTCATAAAATTTTTCGGGCCGGGCTGGACTTGACTTCGAATATTAAATCAAGGGTTGGCGGGCTTTTTTAAGGATTTTTCTTCAACGATAATTAAAAATAATAATTATAAAACCAATACTGGTACAATTAGGTACAATCATATAATAATAAATATATAATATAATGATATCTTGATTCGTGGGTATAATAATGCTATTTCTTCTTCTTCTTCTTTTGCCTCGCCTTCCTCCCAACTATTTGGGGTTGGCCACCCTTGTCCTACACCTCCACTTTACTCGGTCAATCACATCTCCTCTGCACACACCGACAGCCTTCATGTCATTCTCCAAAGTCTCTAACCATCGTTTTTTTGGTCTTCCTCTTCCTCTTTTCCCTTCAACGTCCATCTTCATAACCACTCTTACTGCATTCGTTTCCTCTCGCCTCATCACATGCCCAAACCATCTCAGCCTATTTTCTCTCATCTTGTCCACAATTGGCGCTACACTATAATATATATGTCAATACAAAATAAAACAACACACTACTAAAATCATATTAAGGTATCTGCGGCATTATTATTATAAGATGAAATAAAAACGGTAATTTGGAATATTTATAGAAAATTTGTTGCGTTTGGCTAAACAATACTAAAAAAAAAATGTTGGACTGGACCGGGCCGGGCTTAAGGATAAAATCGATGGATCAGATCGAGCCAAAAATAAATGGCCCTTGCAGGTCTATAATTAAGATATCCTAAGAACGTCGAAAATAAAGGTCTTAACCCCCCCCCCCCAGAAAAAAAATGTATCTACGCCACTGGGTATTTCCAAGTTTGTATGTTTCTACGTACAGCCCGTTTACGAATTATCAAGTGATCTACACAAGTGATCGGGTATCTATAATATAATAATAATATAATATAATATAATATAATAATATAAGACATAGCGTGAATGTAGATTGCACACTACTACATAATAATTTATTATTTAATTATTGCTTATCACACTAAACTTAGTTAAACCATCTTCAGAAACGTAAAGATTATTCACGCGATTTAAAAAATGTTTATATTCAATGTTTAATTAATGTGTGTGTCTACGTAAGCCAATTAATAAACTATTAAAATTAACATGCAACATAAAATTACAATACATTTTTTTAAGCCGTCTCCCGGACTTTGAAGACTTAAATTAAAGGTGACGCATAATCTTACCATAAATAAGAAGGGGTACTCCGTTCCCCTCCACTTAAAAACTACTTTTATCATATTTTCCTTGTTTCTTTTTTCTTTTAAAGCTACATTATAATACATAAAAAATTTGGTTTTTCGTATTTCTTATTGTACTGAAATCAAAAAAAAAAAAAATTACAGTCTATTATTTATGCGAAATAACTAATGTAACATAAATAGTGCCTCGTTATTTTAGTTTAAAGAAAAAGAATAAATATTTAGAAATAAAATTTTTTTTAGTTCTACAAAAATAAAAACTATTTCTTTTTATCATTTAGTGTATTACTTAATCTTTAATTTTAAGTCTACATGTATATTTCATTACCTACATTAGTTATATGTTACAAAGTAATATTTAAAAAATACCGTATGACACGTACATAAGGTTTTAAGAAACTAATCTACATATATTTCACGAGATTATAACTGTAGATAATTTTTGACGATTGTTTGTAAGTCATTTAAAACTGGTTTACATTTATCGGTCATGGCTTTGAAATTATTTGTACAAATTGGTAGTGTTAGTAAATTGTTCTAATTTATCATGAATGCACATATTATGTTAAAAACGTAAGTATATTGTATATATACGTATATACATATATATATATATATATATATATATATATATATATATATATATATATTTGTTATTGTATAATTAGTATTCTCGGAAAAGAAACAAATTACCTTCCTATCAAGTATTGAAGTATTTATTGTTAGAATAATAATTATGTAACTTATACAAATTAAAAATAGTGTAATACAAAAATTATAAAAAATAATGCTGTCAGAATCATGTATTATAAGAGCAGGTTTAGTCTTCATTGGTTGTTTAAATTTAAAAGTGGTAATGAATCATTGCATTGATAAGACGATTCTAGTGAAAAAGTTGTGCAATACTAAAAATATTTAATAGGTATAGAAAAATTAAAAATGTCCATTAAATGTTGTTATAGCTTAAACTTTACAATATATTAATTTAGCCATGTATCATTAAATTATAATTCAATGTAAGTTAAAGGGTTGTATACCATTTCAATGCTAAAAAATTCGAAAATACTAATTTTAACAAAAATAAATAAAAATAAAATATTACAGAATATAAAAAATTAAGTTAACTAAATATTATTAACGGAAAGACAATTTTTCTAAGTTTTCCCTTGATCCTTAAAAAAATTACTGAGAAATCGAAAAATAACTGTTATATGGATTATCGATAAAAATTATATATTAGGTATATTGATAGAGTCAAAGCTTGATATAATATGGTTATTTTGTATGTTTTATTAGTACCGCTCGCCAAAAAAAAAAATCGTTTAAATTCTTATTTAAGAGGGGAAGGGTGAATGAGATTTTAGTAAAATTACAAGGGGGTCGTAGAATTAATAAGGTTGGAAAACACTGACCTATAGTATGAGCAGTGCTTAATTTATTATTATTATGCTTTTTCGGATTATTTGCGCTAGTGCAAGTAAAGTTAGATTTTATCTTTCATCTTAAAAACAATGGGCTTGCCTGACCCTACAGGGGCTCTGGCGCCCTACTGTTAGATTCAACAATCATAAAAAAATTGTATATAAAAATATGTATTATCTATTAATGTACAATATATATACGACTATATCTAATATAAATATAAATACGACTAATATAAATATATAATAATAATTAAAATAAGATATTTACTTTTTAAAGTTAACTTAGATAATATTATTCATACAGCTTATGAATTTGTCTTCAAAGTTGAAATTCTATTATATAAATATAATTTTGTTTTTGTGTGACTAATAATTATCATTTATTGTTATGTAGTTTTAAATGTTTCAATAGTTTTATAGTTTATTAGAAAGATTCCCACACGTTAATATCATATGCTAATATATTATGACCTAATATCATCAATTATAAATAATACTCATCAACTATAGTTATATCCATAGTAAAAATAGTAAAAACCATAGTAAAAATCTGAATGTGGTGTTTCAACAAAATGTCTAGTACATTTTTTGGAGGGTCCCTAAAAAAAACTGACCCATAAGCCTTTGGTGTGCCAGACCGACACTAGTTGTCAGTAATAACTAATAAGTAGGGCAGAGGAATTGTAGCTCTAAAAAAGCTCTAAATATGCAAGCACTTATGCACTTAAAATTTTTTTCAGCCTTTTTATTTAAAAGAATTTATAAAATAAATAGTGTTAAAAACAAGTCAAAACAATTACATAATTTAAATATATTATATACCATAGCCAAATATACAAAATACATTTTACTTAATTTTCTTAATATTTTGTAAAGAAACGACATTAGATCATTATCGCTTCTAGGAAAAAAGTGTGCTTGCAGACAGTCAAAAACCATATTATACGGCAAAAATTAAAAATAAATACATTTTTATGCAAACATTTTAACTGTATTGTTTGAAATAAAAATGTTACTTTGGGAAAAATCGCATTAAGTTAAATATGTCTCAAAAAGTATAAAATAGCGTATAAAAGTGTAAAATATGCCCTAAAAACAAAAAGAACTAAAAATATGCATTTATATGCAAAATAAAATTTCAAAACTAGCTTTATGAGAACATAAAATGTATTTGTTTCGTACTCTGCTATTTTTGTGACTATGCAAAACAAATATGCAAATGCTTCAAGTCCTCTGCCCTACTAATAAGGAATAATCAAAAACAATTTTATGTTTCATTTAAAGTCATATAATATAATTTACTTCCAAAGTGTAAACTTAATGTTCAAGAATTCTTAACGCCTAAATGAATGATTTATTTAACGTATTAGTCGTTCCAGTCTTATTTTAAACCGACAGCCATTAAACGAAAAAAATAACTAAAATTATAGCGTCACTCAATAATGACTCAATAAAACGGAATATTTCGAATATATACTTTGAAATATTTAACTGAAATTAACTGTTACAAAAATAAAACTACAATACATAATTATGAAAAGAAAATGAAAAATCTTTAAATATTATAATACGAAAATTTAACATAATCATTCTAATTGACTTTTTTTTATATTCTGAGTGAACGACTTTATTACATTTACTATGATGTGTTTTTTGTCTGTGTACATGATTTAGACCAGAGAGTGTTTCAAACGTCACCAAAAAATAAAAATAAAAAAAATATTACCTAGTCTGTACTTTAATAGAAGTCATTTTACGAATAGTCTTAACTGTTTACAAATAATTGCAAAATAGCAAATTGCAAAAAACTGACTAAAAGTTATAAAATCACGGCAAAATTTACGAAATATAATTTTCAAAAAAATCGAATTTTTTATTCCTTTAAAACTCAAAAATAGAGAAATGGCATATTTACTGAATGCATATATCACCGTTTATTATAATGTTCTATGAGTAAATGCCCAACAGGTAGGTATGTATTTTGGGTATTTACTATGTTAATATCCAAGGGTTTTTTACCTAGCTAAAATTTGGGTAAATATTTTTATTTGATATTGATATTGTTCTACTATAAAATATGTATTATTATTTTTATTACTTCATTTGAAAAATATGATGATTTTTTTTTTTTTTAAATTAATATCAATTTATATATTTCTAATATTTCTTTTACCTGCAGTACGACGATAAAAAGTATAAAATGTAGTTTACCATTTATCTACTTCACAACTAATTATTTTATATTTAAGTACCTACTAAGAATTTATGATGGATCGACGGTTGTTAAATATTATCCTTTTACATTGTGTATTTACATAAATATATGATAGGTACCTATTTCATTAATAACTATATGAATTCAAAATACCAACTATCAAATCTTATTAATGTATATTTTTATAATAATTTCTTCTTGATATTTTATAATTTGTATAGTTAGAATAAATATTAATTTATTGTTCCATAAAATCAAAATTCAAAATTACTAAATTTACCCAATATACCGGGTAAATTTTTGGTAAATATTGGATATTTTCCAATAGTTTTATTTACCAAGTATCTACCCATCACTGTTTGTTTTATATGGTATAATTTTCATAAATATTTTATTCTATTTATTTATAGAAAATTAAAATTTTTATTTTTCTAATATGTCAATAAAATAATTTTAATCAAAGATTTAACAAAAAAATCTTGAAAATGTAATACATGATATGTAAATTATGTCCCAAATGACCTTTTCTCGGCGAATGAGTGGTGTTTTTGTGATAGTTTAAAAACTTAAATGTATAACATTTTGAATTGATTGGTAATGTTGCCACCTCCTGAAAATATATAAGTATCATATGATCAACAGCAGTGAACGTATTTAGTTGGGCTTGAGCGATCCTTGGTACAGCTATCTAACTCATGAGTCTCGCCACATATGACGCAGCGAGATGGGCGATGGCAATAATTTTGTATGTGATCATGGTCTTGTTAAAACATTGCGGTGAACCGTATGTGGTTTTATTTGGTTTTTCTATAACTACTTTCGTATTTAGCAATGAAGTGATGCTACAAATATAGTTGTTTTTATCATTCCGTTCAAGGTTAACAAAAAATATTGGAAGACGATGGTTATTTTTTTCTTACATATTGGATTTGCACCATTATGTCAGCTCAGAGAGTTGAATGATGGAGGTTTTTGATAATGATACTATAAGATACTCAGAGTGAACATAAAAGTATGAAAACTAGCGTTAGTTTCTATCAAATGCTTAGCTATTGCGTTGATAGGCTAGACTTACAGGTAAATCCGATGAGGGCTGTAGTCTTCTACTTTACATCCTTGAATGCGGAGAATTTTGCAACATTTCTGATGTACATAATACAATAGGCTCAAACCAATCCATGGAGTGAGGTGAATGTATGAGTAGTATCGATTGCGGAGAGGACAGCGAATTAATTAAATGTGGTAAACGTTTAACCTAATCTTTTTTTCCTTGCGAAGAGATATTGAACTTTTAATATTCGGTATATTTTAGTTATATTAATCTATTGCACAATTTTAAACATTTTTGGATATCATTAAGATTTTTTGACTCATATTTTACTCTTAAATGTACCTAAAACAATACATAATATGAATAAACCTACCGAATAGTTTAATTTTTTAATTTTAATTTTATAATACAATTGTGCCATTTTTTTACATTTAAACAAAATCTTATTTTTAAAACATAATAATTAAGTATGGGGTATGGGGTTTATATATCTACCTACTTTTTTCTCATTATAGGTATTATATTAATAATGCAATTAGTTCTCCCTTATTTAAATTAATGTCATTGTTTCGTAACAGATTAAATATAATATAATAGGTATACATTACATTTATTTGACATTTCTCATTTCTACAAGGACATTGTAATTTATATTTAATATACAATTGTATACAACGCATTTTATTTCATGATTGCAGTATGCTCAAAGAAATATACTTTTATCACTCATTTTTTAAAGAGTCATTTCATTCATAGTGCGTGCAAGTATGCAATTAAATCTATGAAAAATCAACCAACATGAGATGAGAATTTTTTTGGTGTTTTAAGGGCACTTAATCAGTAATGCTTCTGACCGTCAGTGACCATGAGTATATATCTACATTATTTAAAACTATAATTTCATTGGTAATTAGCAAGTTTTAATCATCAAGGTAAAAAAAAATTATTATGAAAATGATTTATTGTAATAAAAAATAAAAACTATTCAAATTAACCGCACTGTTTCGTTTTATTCGTAATTAATCATGTATAACAAAATTGAACAGTTAAATGATTTTTTTTTTTAACTCAGTTAATTTTAATTTATATGTATCAATAAGAAAAAGTTTTGAGTTCATTAAATATTTGTTGAACTTAGTTAAGTTAAAAGTTAAATCACATGTTTTTTAAACTTTTTAAATTAATAATAAATAAATTTAATAATAATAATAATAAATAATTATAAGTTTTAAAAAAAGTTAATTTTTTTATTATACAACGTTAGCTTACTTTATTTCTTAACAACGTAAACTAAATTATTTACTATAGTGCTTATACTTCGTACAGGATTTCCATTTAAAATGTATTTCATTGAAGTTTTTCATTAAAAAAAAAAAAAACAAAACAACACACCCTTTTGTTAAACAATAAACATCTCCTTCAAATTCAATAATAATTGTTACTTACCCTTATTGATAAAAACTATTGAATAATGTGATGAGTATATTTAATTTTAATATTTTAGTTATTGATGTGCTACAATTTCTGTGAAACAATCTGTATAATAATAAATAATCCGAGCTGTTATTGTATAAGTGTATAACAAAAATTCATAATTGAAACTGAATACCGATACAATTATACACCCATATCATCGCACAAAATTGTAAAATTAATATTTGATTTTTATTTTTGTTTATTTTCAGAATTTAGTGGTGGTATATATTTTTTCCCGAAATGACGACGTCGTGCTTTTTTATTAAAAAATTAATTTAGTAAGTTAATAGTTAAGTAAATTAAAATCTAAAAGTAACTAATTAAGTAAAAAAGTTAAAATAAAAATTAACTTTTTAACTTGTTAACACCCAGCCTTATGTATTAATAATTTAAAATTGTTACGCCAAGTGACGACAACCACTAAATGCAGTATTTTATAAGTGAATCACATGATCGTAATACTGTTCATTTCATTTCTCATAAATTTATGAGAGCATTAAGCATTCCCTAAACCACTCTCCATCCCACAAAAAAATCTCATCGATAATTCTAATATATATATAATTCCTATAGATTCCCTCTCGATCGCTTCGTCAGATTCTTACACATCGTAAGAGGCGCATTACAATAATAAAATCTCGGAAAATTGGTTTATCTTCAATTATTATACTAGTAAAATTACGCCTTATTTTTTATAATATGAGACTGACAACAATTTTAACTATAACTACTGAATTTAGTTTACTTACCTCTCATTGAGGCCTCGTTGATGTTTAGTAATTATAAGCTTGTGTAAATTATTCTTTTAATTGAACTTAAAATAAAATTAAAATAAATACAATTTTTAGATTTGTAATTTAAATTATTATTATTTTTATCTTAAATCTTGTGCAAATTTTTAATTTCTGTCTTTTTATCAATCAATACATTATTTTTCTATTATATTATCAAAAAGAAAGGTTATAGATATATCAAATCCCTTTGAAATTTAAAAATTAACAAAAGTTTGATGTTCAAAACCATATATATATACTTTATGAATTATATTATTTATATATTAGTATAAATATGATATATTTTATTGTTAAAATAGTGAATATAAAAAAAAATAAATATAATCAAGTATCTTCATCACTGAATTTAATTATAATTTTTACTATTCTACATTTATTATATACTATATACTTTTTGGGCTTATTATGATTTATAACATCAATTATTTTCATCGTATTACTTAGGTTGTAATAAAACAAATTTAGACATTAATGATGAAATTATAATTAATAATTAAAAATTATTTAAATTCAGGTGTGGTAAGTTTTTACAGCTAAGAAAAAATAATTTTTTTACTGTTCAAAGCTCCATTATTTATGAATAGTGTAATTATTTAAAAAAAACCTGTATTAGATAATGAGATCAGATTATTTGTCCTTCATCACTTACTCATCGAACAAATACTAGTATTTGATGCATATATGCTACAGTGTATTAAGGAGATATTTCGAAAATCATACAGATCAGTAAAATGTACATACAAATATGATCAAAATGTGTAATAAAATATAGTTGTGTCATGTTTATAAATATACGAGTACCTTTGAAAAGAACAATTAATTATTATATTCAAAAAATAAATTTGAGCGAAAAATGCATTGCGTTTATTATTTATATGAAACTAGACACAAGTCTATCTCAGATTCATGCATAGACATTTTCGGACTTTGATGGCCGAGAAGGCATAACAAATTTTTTTTATCATGAGATTTGAGACTTATTATTTTTTTTTTTTTTTTTGACAAAGAAATATTTATTTTTTATGTTAAAAAACTCGCAATTATAAGAATATTCTTTAGTTAAAACCAAAGTATAACCATTAGTGTGTTTAAACAACAAAAATAAATATTAATTTAATTTAAAATTAAAATAAATATACAAACATTACACTACTATACTCTACTGGTATTGTTGATCTAAGGCGGATATAGAAGTCATAAATGGGGGGGGGATATATATAAATAAATAAAATAAATTAATATGAATAGCTAAGCATAGAAATTGTCTCATTATTAGTCTAAGTTCTTATAAGTCTTATTATTAGTTGCAATTTTAAAATATTTAATAATTACAACGTAAATGCTCCGATTATAATAAAATATAATATATGTATTATAATTATAATTATTATAATAAGTACCCGCAGTAGTAATATGCTTTTTATACGGTGTAATGTACAGGTTATACGTTAAATAACAGGTTATAGATAAAATGTGCAGCGTGACAACTATCACAATAACATAAAAATGGACAATTTTCGATGGAAAAATAATTAAGTTCATGGTAAATATAATAACGACCCTCTCTTGATAACTCTCATGAACCAAAATTGTAGCCATAACTAATTACAAATAGAATATCTGATACCTTTTTTTGTGAATGGAAGGGGAGGGAAATTGCCTCTATTGCCTCCCTATTGTATCCATCCTTGTTGTCGATACTGAGTACAGACTGCACGAATATTTTTTTCTTTTTTTTTATACGAACATGATTTTGTTGGTGGCATAGTCTGCTGGAGGAGAGGGAAAATGCTCTCCCGACCCCTTTCGTAAACATGCCTATGGAATTATTTACCATGTATTTATACCTAGTGCTGGGTCCGGACAAAACGACGGAAATCGGAAAAACTTGAAACTCGCTCCTTCGTGGCCTTGCTGACCTTTTCGTTGTTTCGATGTGCTGGTTCACGCTACCGGACGGGTCCACAGGTTGTGGATAGCAATATTCAAACACTCCCTTGTAGTGGAGGAGAAGAGCGAATATATATTAAAATGCCTAACCTGGGCTGACCGCCTGCGATCGGCCGAATACCTAATACGTGACAACTTGCCTTCGGGCTGACTAAGTTGCGGGTGACGAGTCGTCCCGCGAAGCCGCACGCACCTTAATTCGATAGCACCGAGTCGCCATGTATCGGGTCAGTCTGACTTTAGGTAATTGTGCGCTCGGCCATTAACTGGCGTTTGAAGCCGGAGCATTCTATCGGGCGTCAAATTAATCGGAGGAAGGGAGCCCGGGACCATCAATCGTGAAGTAGTTTGCCGGAAAACTGAAATCGGGCTGAGCACCAGGCAATAGGTGTGCTCCGGCAGCTTACGACTGCCGGCCCCTTAACGAATGGCTGATCATGGTTCGACACTCCGGGGAGAGCGCGAGGAATGTGCACTCGTCGCTCGATGTTTGCAATTGTCTCGGAATCCGTAACCGGAGTGGAACAAGATACCATTGGGTAGACTGATGTCGCGCCTTTGGAGCGGTCACCAACATGTAGGCCGAGGCCACGGTGAGAGGTTGTGCCGAAGTCGTGTGGTCAAATACGGCGGTCGTTGCTATTAAAGTGAGATAACATCGTCCAATTAATCCCAAGCTCGCTGATAGCTACGTGAAATTGTTCGGCCGGAATGGGTCTGATCAATGGTTGAAGCACTCACCAGGGAAACCTGTATGACGCCAACCAGGGCGTTTAACCTGATACCGCTCGGCGGACGAAATCGTCTCGGGAAGCTACGAGAGGCCGTCGCTTGTGACTTCGTGCGTTCAACCGACGGATACAAACCTTGGGGTGAAACGGGGCGGTAGCGGCAACATAAGTTGTCGCACGGCCCAATGGGTGCCGGCGCTCTCGAAAAACCAATACGCGAAACCCATGCCACGAGAACTCAGAGATGTCCCACTTTCCTTTACCGGACGATGCTCCGAGGCTGGGGCGCGTCCTAATTTTAGGATTGTGCCGTGCGCTGAGGTCGGACTTATATTGATTCTAACAATATTTGTTTTATTTAAAATATTTTTACATTTTTCTGAATAATAAAATAATTCACAATCGTATAACTTAAAATACAATGCCAACTATTGTTTATAATATGTGCCTGTTTTTAGTTACCAACCATATATATACCAAAATAAAATAATTGAAAATTATTCAAATATCTATGTTTGAAATTTAATCGAATAATTTTTTAATTGAATCATCATAGTTGAATATTTTTTCTTACAATTATTTTAATAATGTTTTCAGATTATTCAAATAGATCTTTATTCGAATAAAATGTTATCTAAATAATTATCTAGATAAAATTGCATTCGAATAATACCCGACTCTGTTTATACCTATAACGTTACATTTATAGTTACAATACCCAAATATTGTTCGTAAACAGCATAAACTTACTATTTATATTAAAAACTATAATTATATATACTTAAAAGTAAAAACCAAATATTATATTCTTTTTTTTTCTATTATTTAAAAATTTACAATCTATATTAATAAAAACACAATAACTGAATGTGGTAGTATTTACAACAAAACAATATATTATAAAACAAAATGGCACGATAAGGAAGACATTGATAGAACCCTTCAGACTTAAATTAAATATAATTTATTGATTTTTTTTTTTTATATCATAAAAGATCTAATCACCAGCGCCTTTTCGGGCGACGAGGGGGGTTGTCAGATAGTATAAGAGAGGACAGGTGGAAAATAAGAGGATTTTGGTGTTACTGTAATTTTTTATGAAATTTAATGTAATATTGTTTGGCTAGTTGTTCAACGATTTGTATTTTTAAGTTCTTGTGGAATGCATTATTTGTTATATACCATGGAGCGAAGGCTATGAGGCGGAGGGATATGGACTGAAATGCTTGAATGATTTGTATTTGAGATGGTTTGGCGCTCTTCCAGATTTGAGAGTGATAGGTTGAGATGGGTCTTAAAAGAGATTTGTGTATTGTTAGTTTTGAATTTGTAGAAAGTTTGGATATAATTATTGGACGAAGTTTGTGTAGGCGATAATTTAGTAATTTGCGTTTAGATTTTAGGTGTAGGCCCCAAGTTAAATTGTATTTTTAAATTTTAAAATAAAAATGTTCGTAATATTATGGTTTTAAAATTATATCAATATTTTTATTTTACTAAAATTCTACTGAAAGCTAAATAATAAAACACAAATCCCAAGTTAAGTTAAATTAAAGATTAAATTAAAAAAAATAAATAAATAAATAATAAATATTTTTATGATCTATGAAAAAATCAAGTGATAATACAAATTCAATGTGTTTCTGAATTGTTGGTAATTTTTTTTTTTTTTTATTGAAACTTTGTAGGTTTACAATTTACAATTTATTTCAACATTTACAAGTTATAAGTACGATTGGTATAAACTAAAATATAATGTTACACATTATATTTAATATAGTAGATGTAATTAAACGGATAGACCAGTCACGTGGATGAAATATAATATTTGAATTATAATAATTTCAGAATTGGAATTAAAAATAGTAGAAACGTTAGTTGATGTTTTGAGATTTTAAAAAATTAAAAAGATTTAAATAATTAGAGGATAATGAAGGACAACTAAATATAGTAACGGAGATGTCATAAATGATCTCTTTAGGATGTTTAGTAGAATAAGGAGAATCGTTTAGAGAGAGTTTATAGGAATGGGAAAGTAGTAGATAATGACCAACCCGTAAACGGCTAAATTGTATAAAAAACGTCCTGGATAGTTTTAGATTATTAAACCAAGTTTTTTTTATATGCTGGGAACAAAACTTTTATATTTTGAGGTAAAATTGGTCGGAAATCCATTCCAATAAGAGGATCAGGGACAACTAACATATTGACGCAGAATTGGGAGGAAGTCAGAGGAAGGAATTCTATAAGATACAGACAAAGAGATGGTATAAATGGACCTAGTTATCAGCAATTTCATTGCCAAAGATACTGCCAGAGTGGTTTGGCACCCAAAAGAATTTGATAGTAAAATTAGCTTGATTGAAAAAGAAAAAATATTTTTTATACGGAGAATAAGAGGAAAAAGAAGGGGTTTGAAAGGATAAATAACCAATGATTCAATACTTGGAATTGAGACAGAAACAATTAAAGAGCTATAAGGGGGTAGATAAAATATGAATGTGAGAGCTTCAATAATAGCAAAACTTTCGGCAGAAAAGGATGAAGAAGTGAGGGTTATAATTACTGAAAAACAAAGTATGTTGAAGAAAATCGATTATCTTCATTTTTCTGTATACATCAATTAGATAATGCGAAAAGTTATAGCACACGGTAGTAATAAAAAATCGTTGTGAACTCAGAGTCTTAAGTTTTAACTACTTGTAAACTGAAATGTTCAGCATATATTTCACGACTAATAGAAGAATACTACCTAATATACATAACTATAGTTATATATAGTTAAGCTATATATAACTATAACTATAGTTATATATAGTTAAGCTATATAAATTTCATAACCTATTATTGGATGGTAAAGTATAAGAATAGATAGGTAGATTACTGAAGATTAGAAATTGTTATTATATCAAATACTTGTAAACAAAAAATAAACATATAGAAGTGCCAAAACCCAAAATTATTTGAAAGAAATTGATATTTTCCATAGTAATAATAAAATATATAATAAATATGTCTATATATATGTTACGGTAAATTATGTTATTTCGGAAATTAACGTTTTTCGCCGGTTATTTACGTTATTTACCTACGTAATAACCGTTGTGCCTGCCGTGGGGCTGAAAAATTATGTAATAGTAAATTTCATGGGAGTACAAATTGTATAAACAAATAAAAAATAAAAATGCATTTTTTCTATTTTTAAAAATACCTATTTTAAAAGTGTAGTAGGTATTTGAGATTCACGTGCATATCTGGTCTATAATAACAATTACCTGTGTATTTGGTAAATAACGTTAATAACCGGTGAATAACGTTAATTTCCATTTAACATCATTTACTGTAGCATATACGAGTATATATAAATCAGACATTTGAATAAATTGTTATCTGTCTCATAAATCTACCCGTAGTAGCCATATAAGTGAAGTTTTAGATTCGTAAATCACTATTCTTCGTTTACAGATATATTCTAGTAAAATGTATAGGGATTAAACTGGTTTGCCTAATCCTATGAGTGCGGAGCAAGCTAGATTAAATTTCCAATTATTATTTATTGTATTATATATCAACCCTTGTTGCCCTGATACTGTCGGTATAAAACTGCGATTTCCATACATGAACACCAGAGTACGAACCTTCCTTCGTCAGATTTTAGTTACATCAAATTGGATAGTTGATATTGGAAAATACCTGAACTGTATTTTAAGCAGACTCGTTTAAGTTTTGTTGTAACTAAATTCCAAATTTAACCTATGTAATACACGTGAACTCGACCTACATACTTACTGGACAACTTTTAAACAATCCGTCCGGTATATAATGAAGGTGTATGCGAAGTTGACAGTAATAATTAATTATTCTAATTCTAGTACAATAAAAATTCGTATTCACGTCAATGGAGTTCCTTCTTCTTTACCCTCATTAAGCATCTGTCCCAGAATTCACATAGAGTCAGCCGCACTCGTCGACTACACACAGTACATCATCAACAGTCATCACTTGCATTTTTATAACTCTCAACGTGTCACCGATACCTCCTTGCTCACTCTTTCTCCGAATGCATAGGTACACCGTTACATACCGCGCTTGTGATATACGAAGCGGTAACCACAAATCAGCCTTAAAAATAGCATAATCGTCGACTCAACAAAACGTTTGAGGGAAACCCCATAATGATTGAGTCTTTTCTCCAATAACAACAAACACTTAATAGTTCCGTATTGTACGCCCGATAAATTTCTACACCACGTTGTTCCGTTCGTCATCGGATGAAAGAAGAAAAATGTGTCTCATACGTCGTTCAGAAAACAATTTCGCGCAGCGGTGGTCATGTCGAAAAGAAACATATAATACATAACATATAACACGTGTGGAGACTTGCCGACATTAGCAGATTTGGTTAGCAGATAACATCTAATACACGCGCCTGATACTTGTAACATATATTCTTGTTATTATTGAACCTATGCGGTGGACGGACGGACGGGTACCTTACACGGCCAGTCGCTGTGACCGTACGAGGACGAGGAATGACATTACAGCACTGGCGATGGTGACGTGCTCGCGGTGGGGATTCTCTTTATGGCTACGGTCGTCCGTCGTATATCTTTCGAGCGCACCACCACCGCGCGCGCTCGCACGACCGATTTCTGTTCCGTTTCTAGATACCTGTTAGTTACTTCGCGATTGCGTGTGCAACAGTTGTCTTGCTGAAGTTATCGCTGTAGTTTGTTATCATTATCACACCCGTATTATCCGTATCGTGATCGTCGTTTTTATCAATGTTACGCGGTTTGTGAAAAGTAACTTTTTTTAATTCGTTTCCTCGTCAAGTCGTCAGTACTATTTGAATCCGAGACGGTCTTTCACGTGGCTTTTGCGTCTTGCGTGTTCTCCGAACAAGCCGCTCTCGTTTCGTCTTCGTGTGCGATCGGTGCGTGTATTTATGTGCGTACCTATTATTTTTTTTTTTATTATTATTTTTTTTATTTGGTGAAATTTTGTGCAATAAATGCGTTTTTTTTTTAACATCCGAAGTAGGTCGTCGCCGATAGCTTTTTTCTTCGCGGCACACATCAACAACAGTGTTTTTAATATTCTACAAACGAACATCGAACGCGAAACGAATTTACTGTCGACACGTATCCTATTATATTTTGTTGCATCTTCGCTGTAGGATAATGGATTAATCGATTTTGGTGAGTACTGTTTATTTAATAATTGTTTGATTATTATTTTCGTCATTTTTTTACCGTTTACGCACGATAACCACACACAGAACTTATAAATAGAAAATTACTTTTTACAACATATAGTTTCGATGATTATTGATCAATTTTGTTAACCATACCTTTCTATTTTTTTATATATTTATAAGTGAGTGTTTCCTGTTGGTACTAGGATTATTATTTTATTTTTATTTTTTGTTTTAATTTTCTATATTTTCTACCTTTATAATAAACCCTCAAATACACCTTTTGATCTTCTAATTATAACAATCAGACTACATGTCCTAAAACTTTAAAAAACAAAATGACATATATATATATATATATATATATATTTTTATTTATTTATTTATATCTTTTATCTATAGGTATTATGTCTAAATTCTTGTATTTAGTTGGTTGTAATTAACTACTCAGGTACTTAATTTAATAAATAACTTACTGGTGACTTGTTTATTTGACCAAATTAAATTGACAGAACTTACTTGGTATTAAACTAGTATGCTACCTAATTTATTGGTACCTACTAGATATTATACTTATGGATTGCTTTTTATATAACTAATCAATCTTACAAACTATATAAATAAATACATTAATTTAATATGTGATAGAATTTTTATACTTGAAAAGAATTTGTAAATAAAAATGTATTTCTTAAATTTACCTTTGTACTTATTTTTGAATTATATTTATCGCAAATGTACTATTCCATATTTGTTTACTATTATCTCTTATATTCTGACTAGAAAAAATATTAAACTTAAAACTATGATTCAGCTATTTTTTACCTATTATTAATGAAAAATTATAGTTGGGATACTGATCAGTAGCAATAACTATATAAACAATAGTGATTCAATGTTAAGTTCAGCTACAAAAATATCATTCACCCAACTTGTTTTGATTGAAAATTATTTAAATATAAATAATAATAACCAAAAAAAAAAAAATAAAAACTATCTTAATGGAACAGAAGAGTATTTTAAATTTGCAAAAATAAAAAAATTAAATTTGAAAGTATATTATCAGATATAACTTGAGTGCCTAACAAAAAATGCAGCTACCGATATTTATGCACGTTGAATTCTATATGTTGAAATCTTATAAAACTTCTGAACTAAAGAATTAAGTAAAATAAAAATGATAAGATAATGGTGACAGAATTTCGTACTCTGTCTTTTTGGTCTTCAAACTGGATAATGGTTATAAGTGATTTGAGGTTTAAAGAAATTACAACCCATTTCTTTAATAAAACGATTCTGGGCAAAGCTTCAGTATAAAAATATTTTGTTTATAGTTTTTACTATATTTAGTCTTATTGTTGATACATTCTTTTTTTTTCATTAACATGTCTAACATTTTTTTGTTTAACGAAAGAGAAATTTATTTTTACCAAATATTCAAAATATATTGATTTATCTGTATTCAAAATTTCATTCTGGTTGAATAAATCAATTTAAAAAAATTTAATTTAAAAGTATAAAATTGATGTAAAAATAGTAAATTTAAAAAAAAATGTATAACAATTTACTAAAACATTTATAAAATAAAATTTAAAATGTTTTCAATATTGTTAGGTAAGCATCGTGATGAATCATGGTGAGTGAGGTAATGTTATATTTTCCAAGTTCTATATTTAAACCAAAAGTGCTTAACTTTTTTTTGAAAATTTTGTCAAATATGAAAAGAGATGTCTGTAATATAATGTATACGTTTCAAGTTTTTTGCTATATTACTTTTAGATTTATGACTAAATAACAAATCTGAAAAGTGAAATTCTCATTTACTGTGAATTTTTATTGTTTTTTTTTTTTTCTTCGGTTTTTAAACAGTTTTTCCATACACCTGGAAAAATAATCTCTCTAAAGTACTACTGCAGATCAATTTTGAATCTTTAAAGTTGCTATATGAAAATTTTAAACCAATATTTCCTCGAATATTTCTATCCGTGTATAGGTTTAGAGAAAAAAATAAACATTAATGTAAAACCTTAAGATCCTTTCCTTCACTCAGAATTTAAAATTATATTTTAGTTACTTATACATATGTAAATTCATCTCTATATTTTTACATATTTATAAAACAATATTATTAAATCACATGATTAGAATATAAAATTTACAATTTTTGTATAATTAACATAATACATTTTGTTAAATCTACGTATCTTTTATTGATATTATCAATATTGTTTTGATAAAAATTCTAGCAAGTAGGTAGATACTATTATCTTTTAATTTTTTTTATTTAATTCGCTTTTATTCGCACATTACAGCAAACTTTATATCTGTCTATTATCATCATGGGTATCATCGTATAGTTTTATCTAATAAAGGGAAAAAATATATTCCTGAAGTATTAATTTATTTAATGTCTCCGTATTTCAAGGGTGGTTGGTCAAATGAAGTATAATCTTTTTAAAATGTGTTACTTGTATAAAATGTGAGGTAAAATGATACTAAATAAAATTATTATAAGTGTTGTATGGAAAATAATTATTTTATTTGATATTCTATGAATTTTAATATAGAACATCATTTAGAAGATGACAAGGTATATATGTCAAGCTGTATACTAACACTTCTTTGACTTTTATCAATACTTTAATCATCTATTCTGGAGCTTAATGTAAAATGTGATGTTTTCATTATTAATTTTCCTAATGTTTTTGTGACATACATTTATTATTATAAATGTATGCAATATTACATAGGTATCCTTTAAATGTTGAAGATTACCTATGTAATTTTAAGCCTTAAAATATTAACTTAACTGTAAACAATATAGTTTTTGCAGTAATATAATATAATAAAATTGCTATACCTATTTTAAGAAAATGCAATTTATCAGAATATATCAGCATTTGCACAAGAATTTGTTACTGATTACAACATTAAAATGAAAGAAACAAATTGGCCCGCCTTATATTACATTAGACAACCCTTAATATAAACTTAAATGGTTTGATATTATGAAATAAATCAGAAAATATTATAATAAATTAATTCTTTATTTGAAATGTTTAAAATACACTTATAATAATATTTATTGCCTCTTGGTTATTAATGTAATAATAATAGTGAAACCAAAAGTGTAATTATAATATTTATCTCATACACATATATGTTTTTATGTATATTTAATTTTTTAAAAATATAAAATACCTATAACTTAAAATAAATTAATTATAAGAAATAGGTGATGTTAGATGTATGTTGTTGATAAAATCCTCTTCGATAAGGTAGAATATTTCCATTGTTTAGGATTTTTTGTTTAAAATATTATTAAATAATGTAAGTAATTATAACATTATAGTATATTATATAATATATCAAAGTAGTAATGGGCTGAAGGATTTAATTTTGAAGTAGTTGTCCCAACTTTTTTAAGGAGATAGTGTCACCCTAACCTGTGGTACCTAATTATATGCTTAGACTATATTTTTTTTATCAATTATGAATACTTTTGTAAAGAGTAAACTGTATATATAAGTGTATTGTACCTCATATTATAATTACTCCTCGATTCCTTGATTTATACAATAGTTTTAATTTCAAATTCAGATGCTTATTGCAATGACTACTCAGAAAATCACCAAATATTTATCTATCTAAGACAAAAAGTATTATAATATGAATCAATTTGAAAATTGTAAAGGTGAAGAATAGCCCCACAGAATATATATATAATGTATATAATAAAATAATATATGTAATGTATATATATATGAATGTATACAGTTCTTGCTACGTCCACTATTTTTTATAAAAAAAAAAAAAAATATTGTAATAAATAAATATAGGTACATCGTTTGTTTTTAATTAAGTCATAAATTGTATATTCAGTTACAATAGTGTTAAGCATTTTGTGTATAAAATATTAGTTGGTAATATTATTTTAATCATAATCCAAAATCAAAATTAAATTTATTGTAGCTTTACATTTTTAATAATTACACTTAGGTAACCATGAAAATTATTCAAATTAATTAGTATTAACATTCAAAAAAATGTAATTTTTTATTCATTCAATATTATAAATTGAAATCAATTGATTCAACTAAGGGTCTTAATTAAACCTCCTGTTTGTAAATTAGAACCTTTACAATTTTGAATTATTTATAAATATATAGGTACATAAATAAATGAACAAAAGTGTATCTCCATTAAGTTTTAATTTGTTGATACTTTAGAGTTGAATATTAAAAGAATAATAATAGGTTTATTCCTTATAAAAATTTAAACAATTGTTTCATTGTGACTTTTTGTCAGTGTTTGACAAAATCTATTCTATAATATTTGTATTATAGTTATGTGTATTGTAAATATTGATTTTTTTTTTTAATTGTAGTTAAACTATATTTGTTGATTAGACTATATTTTTTACCATAAAATGTATCTTAGATAATACTTATACATAACTATATGTATGGTAAATAGTATTTTACTCATTTGTTTTATATAATATTAACTTTTCAAGTATTAAAAATTGATATACCTACAGTTTTTTTTTTAAATAATTTCACAATTTCACATATTTTTTATCAATTTAGCTTGTTTTAAAGTAACTGTAATATAATGAATATTTATATCATTGTGCAAAAATGTTTACAGTGATTTATTGTACAAATACTATTTATACAATATAGATATATTGCTATAATGTAAAAAATATAAATAAATAACAGTTTTTTTTTAAAGTATTAATTTTTTTATTAATTTGAATCATGTGTTAGAAATGTTAAAAATTTTGTTGGTATCTGCTAGTTGTAAATTACAACCTAGAAGTTTATTTTTAAAAATAATAAGTAATTCTTCAGACAATGTTAAAAATACTTTAAATTTTTTAAAATCCCAAAATCTTTCTTAAACCAACTATTCAATCTGATGTAACTCATGATTGTTTTTTAAATCTTATTATTAGCACTTGTCTTACTGACCCAACCAAACAAGTTATGTACCTTATTTATTTACTTACAAATTGTGAACATGTATTAAATAAGTATTTTACATTCTTTAGCAAATTATAATTATTTATTTAAATGAAAATAATTGATATTCAAATCATTAATGTTAGGTATTCATATTTCAAAAAAATAGTTTTAACTAATAAATTATTCAAATTAGCAGTATCACAAATGTTTATAATAGAAAAATAGTTATTTAATTAAACTTTAAAGTATTGAAACAATTTGTACTTTTCTTTTTCTTATATGACTACATTGTACCTATTTTTCACATTAGACTTTTCATAATTAAAGAACAGAAGTATAAAGAAATTCTAGTTATTGAATTAGAATTTATACATTTTATATCAGCTTAATTTATTAAATTGTACAATTTTTTATTATAATTACGGCTCATGACTTTTAGATCTTAAAATCATTAAAATAAGTGCTTTAAAAAGCACTTAAAAACATCATCATAAGTACTCAAATAAGAATTTAAAAAAAACTTAAATTTAAACAAAAATATTTAATTAAAAAAAAAAAAAATGTTCTAAAATAGGAAAAATAAGCAAAAATTTCTAAATTTTCTTTTTAAATCAACACGATAAATTACTAGACATATTTTGAAACTGTGTTTAATATAAAATTAAAGATTATAAAAACTATTAAAACAAAAAAATTTAGTCTATATTATAATTTTTTTAATTAAAAAAATCAAAAAAAATTAAAAATCCTTATATTATAAAAAAAGTTTACCTTGACTTTCGAGACATTTTACTTTATTGTTTATTGATTTTCCAATGATATAAATTATATTTATAAATAGTTGAAAATATCTGAGAGAGGCCAATGGCCTACGTCCTCGTTTATAATTAAGTAGAGGTATACAAAAAAGGAAAAATTATGAAAAAATAATAGGAAATAAGCATTTTTTTTTAAATCGACGAAAAAGCAAAAAAAAAGCACTTTCAAATTTTATATTTGAACGTGTTAAAACATGACATACACATCCATAATTCACTGTTATATTTTATGTCAAACAATAAAAATAAGCAAATGCTATAAGTCCCGAGCCCTGGTTATAATAAATAATTTAATCATCTTCGTTTTATTTTAATTCGTCTGCTACATTTTACAATTAAATTACAGAAAAAATAATTTAATGTTACAATTACTCATAAACATTTAAGTCCTAAATGTACTTTTATTTGTTTAGTGATGGATGAGTGCTTAACTAAGTAAAATTTTTCGAATCAAATTTGAGTACTCTCTCGACTCGACAAAAAAATTATTGACACTCGTAAATACATACGAGTATTCGATTTAAATCAAATATTAAGTTTATTTCGCTATTTAATAAATGTTAATACTAGGTATTAATTAATGCTTAATAAACCTTGGTTAAATGACTGGGAGCCAAATATTACCGACAGGAAAAACCAGAATGGTTGATGGGTTAAATTAATAACAATAGTTTGTTATTGCTTTGATATCTTATTATTTTGGTAATGATATTTTATTCTGATTGGTAACTTTTACTTTTTGCTCAAGTAGGTACTTAGATTTTGAACTCGACTCGACTTGACATAAAAAAACAATATTCGCCTAACTTTGTTCAGGACCGGCGTAAGACTAAATATTACCTCAGACCTAAATACCAAATGGCACCTTTTTCGTACAACAATTTTTAAACTCTAATACACTAAAAAATATTTTTTCGTAGACAGAAATATGGAAAAACTTTATATACTCAACTTGTTAATAATTTATCATTAACATTTTAATTTATAAAAATTAGAAGCAACTTAAAAAGAATAAGCTAATGTGGTGGCGACAACATATATGTTATATATATATATATATATATATATATATATATATACATATATATATATACTAATATATTTATAAATATATTAGTGCGACGTAATTTTGAATAAAGAATAAAAATACTTAGACTTTTTTCAAACAATTTTATTATATGTATTAAATATGAATGTTATACATTTTATTAAAAAAAAAAAAAAAAATAATATTTTTATAAAAATTTGTAAAATTTGAATTTGTCGTTTCGGCGCCTCTCTGAGAATGGCACCTTAGGCAACCGTGTGAATCGCCTTGCCCTCATGTCGGCCCTGTCTATGTTAGATAAAAAAAAAATATATATCTTTAATATCTTATAATTCTTATTATTATTCTTTTTTTTAACATTTATTAGAAATATACAACCTGTAAAATATTATTTACAATAAGCATATGAGCGTATAGGTAATACAAAGACTATGAATACATGTGGTGAGTAGTTACCCAGCAGTAACACTCGACTTAATTATTATTAAAATCAAATTTAACCTCTTCATCGATCTAGTTATTTTATGTAAACAAGTTATTAGAATAATAGCTTATATATTATAAGCTAGACTTGAGGTTTCAAAAATAATGAGCTTTACTATTTAAAGAAAATTTGCATTAAGTATATAAAATGACTAATCATTACTCTGTATATATATATATATATATTCTTATGTTCGAGATACCTATTTTTATTTATTTTAATTGTATACGAAAATATTTTTTAATATTATTTTGACAAGTATAGTAAGTATTTAATGTTTAGGTATAATACAAAATCTCAATACTACGTAACTATCGCTATGTTGGTATGACGTGGCGAGAAAGTGGCCAACATTCAACTGTATTTTATTTTCAAAATGTACAATAGTATTCTACGATGTAATTATGTAATCTATCATAGTCACATATTTTATTTGAAAAATATTTCTTATTTTATATCTACTATAAATACTTATTTATTAACTTTCAATATTAATATTGCCTTTTTATCAAATACTTTTTATTGTATAAATGTAGTCATATTTTAAATGTTTATATAGATGTGTGAGTACACGCGTATTATACGTGTCCTTTGGAGGTGAACACTGATCTAACAACTTTCACAGTAGCACACCCTTCTCTCGCGAACACGTGATGTAACTATGTCATCAACATACACATTGAATGTTTATAATATTATATTTATTATCATCAAATTCAAAAAACTAGATTAATTTATTTCTGAACTTATTTGTCTTAATACATTCGATAAATATTTACAGTGAAATGTACGTCTAAAAAAATTTTGATTTAATCAATTCATCATTTCATAAGATTGTTATTTAATCTCTCTATATTTACTATTTATTATTTTATATACATATATATATATATATATATATATATAAGTATGATTATGTCTAATAAATTATTAATAATATATTTAACTACTATTAGTGCTTAAAACATAATATAAATATTTTAGTAAACTATAAACATAGGCGCAATTTGAGGGGTGCTTAGCACCCTCAAATATTATATTAGCACCCCCAAATTTTTTTAGTAGCATCGTCGAATTTTTATTGATTAAATTTATTATTTAATCTTAGGAATTGATATTTTGTGATAAGCTTAGGATAAATTTATTTTTAAGACTTTCCACTTTCATAATAATAATATATTAGATATTGGTAATTTATTGTTAATTTTATGATTAATAAATTATTATGTATTTAAAACATAAGAACATTTTATAGAAGACTAAACAATAGACGATACGATTACGCCGAAACATCTATTGTAGTATCGACTATTCGCGTCTCGCGATAGAAAGCTTATCAATATTTTTAGGCTGGTGCGGGTTGGTCTGTAACGGGCCACATGGTAAAATAAATATAATAAAATATACACAGTGTACCCGTAAATATACATGTCTTTAATGTGTTTTATTTTCTTTGGTGTTACTTTATTATAAATTATTTATAAGTTAGTATGATGAATGTATGAATGGTGCTGTGGTAAGGGGGCAAAGCTTCCCATGGGTCACTTTGGTCAACTTTAATCTAGCACCCCCATATATTTAAGTCAAATTGCGCCTATGACTATAAATCCCACATGTGTTCATTTTTTGAAGTCTATGATTGCTTTCACAACATTTATAAAAAACAACCCTATAATATTATCATTTATTAAGTGTACTGCAACAAGTGCTAGTTGTAACCAAGTTTCTCTATTTATTATTTGCATAATTATATTTACTTTTTTTTTTATAAAGTAAAAATGTTTTATGCATGATAAATTTGAAAATATTAAACTTTTTATAAAAAAAAAATAAATATAATTTAAAATCTTGTACTTTTAAAAAATATGTAACTTAACGTTTGTAAAGCAATTTTTTACATTCTACTTCCAGCTATTTCTAAATAATTACTGATTTTCATAAAACGTTGTATTAGCTATTGTGTCCTTGATTCTCTCTTAATCTAAATTTAAGTTCATCGAAAAAAGTTTATATTATCTCGAATAAATAATGGCCAAAAAATAGTAGTACCTTGACCTTGCATCAATCTGACAGTGACCACTAATCAATATACATTTTATGTTATCTGGTTTGCTTCCACTACCCAATCATGATTTGCTGATTAGTCACTCAATCCTTACTTTGAAGATCGAATGCTTTTGATTTTCCAAAAATACGTTATTACCAGGGCTCGGAAGTTATAGCACTAAAAAAATTAATTTTTAGCGCTATAAATAGCATTAAAAATTGGAAAATATGCAAAATAAAATTTTCAACCAATTTTTTAAACATGAAATTTAAGATATATTTAATAATTTGCAGATTTTTTTAAACATGAAATTTAAGATAAATTTAATTTGCAGATTTTTTAAACATTAAGTATTTGATTTTTTTAATTTTACAGATTTTAATGTATTTCATAGAATAAGGTGATAGGTATGTAAGAACTATAGGTACTATTTGAGAGTAAGTACAACGGTTCACGATCAATGAACACGTGACATATCTAAATGATGACGGAAAATAATAACTTATTACATATGGATATATATTTATTAGAGTATTTCCATAATTACATATTTATTGGGATTTTTAAATAAAAAATGATGATTCATCTATCTATCTTCACGCTGTTATTTCTAAAAGAACATTAGCAAACATTTATATATAAATATATACATTTATATCACTTAACATGACTAAATTGAAATTCCCCATTTAACTTAGTTTTACATACAATTAGTGTACAGAAATTATTTTTATTTTTGCGAAGTATATGTTAAGGAAAACAGTTATTTTGTATACTTAATATAGTTATAATGCTCATTAAATGAAATTATGTAGGTATAACTTATCCTATAGAGTGATAAAATATAATGCATTAACAAGTTCATTTTTTAATTTTTTTGATAATATTATGTAATATAATTTTTTTTTATATGCATATTTGGATCAATTTCCGGAGGCTCTCCTTCATTATCATTTTTTTTTAATTTTTGTTTTTGGAAAATTACTTTTAAGTTTATGTTTCAAATATATTTTCATATTTAAATAATAGTTAATACGTATTTAAAACTAGTTTGTTCAGTTTCATATTATTGAAAATTGTTTTTCAACTTGTAAAATTGCGATATCCATCACCAGAACACCAACCCTCAATATTCCACCATCTGATTTACTTCCCTTTCTATTTAATTGCTATAAACAAACAACCAACCCTCAATATTCCACCATTTGATTTACTTTACTTTCTATTTAAGTTCTATAAACAAGCTTGGCAAAATAAATGGTTCTCTCTCACAATTAACTTCCCTTTCTGGTATAGACATATCAACCCCTTAATCCTTTCATACTCCTGGTTTCATAATCTACCTCTATCTAGGCAACAGATAGCTCAATTCTCGCGTCTTAGATTTTGTCAAAATCTTCTCCCGTTTCATGCATTTCACCTATCATTAAACCACTCTCCTTTCTGTACTTGGCATGATGGCGATGTTAAGTACAATTTTTCGCATATTCTAATAGCATGTTCCTCGCTTGCAGACTCTCGCCTCAGATTATTTACATTTCTCCACCATCATAACAATAATTCTGTAGATCCTTCAATTCTCAATTATAATTCCATTTCAGTAATTTAAGTATCCTAAATTTGATAAGATCCGCTGGATTCCTAATTTAGTTTGAAGTTTATTATTCTATTTATTTATTTATTTATTTATTTTTTATTTTAATTTTATTGTTTGTTATGTTTCTAATCTTTTTATTTCTTATTTTCCGTATATTTTTTTCATATGCTAATTTATTTTTTTTTATAAATAAATGTTAAGCTGTAATAATTTAGAAATTAAAAGCTTTATTAAATAAAGAGAAAAAAAATTGCAATAAATAGCCCCTATGGTAACTAAAAAGTATATTTTTTTGGAGATTATTAGTATTAAAATATTGAATATAATTTAGTACACATTATAGATTTCGAAGGCCGTAACACGTTTGAGTACATTGAACCAAAATTTAACATATTTATAAATAAATAAACGTTAGGGTGCATCGTGATTACGTTTGTCAAGTAGATGGGAAATATATAAAAAAATATTTTATAAGCTAATATTAATTCTTTAGTTTATATGATTGAATTGAAAGCGGATATAGGAACTAATCGTTTTATTAATATTTATTAATACAAATACTATATTCTTTATTCTGCGATTTCTCTATAATTTGTAATGTTAATATGTTATATTTAGTAAGTAAAAATAATAATATGTCGTTGTAAAAAATCTATTGTCTATAATCTTATGTTATTTTTTTCTTATTGACTATTTGTTTCATACGCATCAGTTATACTCGTTTTTATAATTGATGGTGTACCTATATCACATATATATAAGAGTTTAACATTGTACGTAGTAGATTTACTAAACATTCTTAACTAATTTAATTTTGCGTATATTTCATGAACCCAGATATGTTTTGCATCTCTACCAAATTATATTTTGAATGTCCTGGTAAAAATAAGCCATTTGCCTTAATGTTTTACTCCTTGTAAACAAGGTCGTATTTAAGAAAGGACAATGGGGAAATTTACCCAGGGCGGTTAACTTTTGATCCATTTAGGAGAATGACTTGGCACTGCTGTAACCCGGTTTAGTATTGTTTTATAAATATTAAATTATAAGTAATAACTCCTATATTTTAATAAAAAATAAAAAAAATCTTATGGCATCATCTGCGTAATTAACAAATTAAGGCTAAATAAAGAATTATAACTAAAAATGAATTTAAAAAATGTATTTATTTTTTTTGGTAAAAAAGTAGATAAGAGAGTTTTAACAAATGATGAGGATGTGAAAAAAAGATGGAAAGAATATTTTGAGAAATTACTGAACGAGGAATATCCAAAAGAAGCTTTAGAGAGTATGTCATGGAATGAAGGATTGATTGGTCTAGTGAGCGAGGAGGAAGTGAGAGATGCGGTGAAGGCGATGAAAAAGAAAAAAGCGGTAGGACCAGATGGAGTACCTGTAGAGGTGTGGAAAATGTTAGGAGATATAAGCATTGGGTGGTTGAAAAATCTTTTTAATAAGGTACTGATAGAGGGAAAAATGCCAGAAGATTGGAGAAAGAGTTTTATTGTACCAATATTTAAAGGAAAAGGAGACATACAAGAATGTGGGAACTATAGAGGAATAAAGCTCATGAGTCATAGTATGAAGATCTGGGAAAAGATTATAGAGAAGAGGATAAGAAGTGAGACGTCGATATCAGAAAACCAGTTTGGTTTTATGCCAGGAAAATCGACAATGGAGCCATTATTTTGTGTTAGGCAATTAGTAGAGAAGTACAGAGAAAAGAATAAAAAACTATGCATGGTGTTTATAGATTTAGAAAAGGCGTATGACAGGGTGCCAAGGGAAGTTTTAAGGTGGGCATTAATGAGAAAAAATGTCCCAAAAATGCATGTTAATTTGATCCAGGATATGTATGAAGGGTCGAGTACTAGTGTCAAGAGTCGGTGTGGAGTATCAGAAGATTTCAGTATAGGCGTAGGTGTGCACCAGGGGTCAGCTCTAAGCCCCTATCTGTTCTCAGTGGTAATGGATGAGGTTTCAAAGGAGATACAGGGTGAGATACCATGGTGTATGATGTTTGCGGATGATATAGTTCTGATAGGATTTAGATTCTGAACGGAGTGATGGAATCTATTGGTTTTACAATGATGTGTGTTTTCTTTTTTATTTTAGATTCTGAACGGAGTGATGGAATCTATTGGTTTTACAATGATGTGTGTTTTTTTTTTATTTTTTATTTTTATTTTTGTGTCTGACGACACCTTTTTTGGCAGTAAAAATGCTTCGATTTGCTTATGTAGCAACTTTTCTAAAGGAAAGTGAATCTAGTTGGTACTTTGGGGGGTCAAAGTAAAATATTTTCAAAAAAAATGAGGGAAAAACTGGAGTTTTTACGTAAAACCAGTTTTCGACATACTCAAATTTTTTATTTTGCTATAACTCAAAAACTAATCTATGTAAATACTTGAAATTTTCACCAAACGTTAAGATTAGCGTTCTCTATACACCGTTAAATTTTCAAAGTATTTTGACTTTTATTGAGCTATTTATAGACAATTAAAATTTTCAATTTTTTTAGTTTTTTTTTTTTAAAATAACGATGAAATTTTTTTGGCCTGCCAGAAAATCTTGAAAATTTAATACAAGGTTTCTTATAAGTTGTTCATTAACTGATAAAAAAAAATCTAAAATCGTAAGTCACAATTTTTTTTTATAAGTGCTCAAAGTTCAAATTTATACGAAATATGTAAAAATCGCGAAAATTTGCAGGTTATTTTGTAGATAAAAATTCATAAAAATGTTTCTGTTCATACTTTAGGTTCAAAATTTTAACACTAGGTTATCTATAAGCTACTCTTCAAAAATCTTTAAAAAAATTTCTACCGGACTTAGAGGAAAAAATTGTATGATTGTTTAAAATTAAAATATTTACGAAATTGCATAAAACAGCGATTTATTCTCAAGCGATTTTTAATATTTGTTATAATTCAAAAAGTATAAGTCGCAGATTTTTAAAATATTCGACTTTTTTACATTTTTTTTTTATAATCGGTGATAAAAAAAATTTAGCTCGTATAAAATACTTGAAAATGTAATAGAAGATTCCACAGAAGTAGTTCTTATTGTCATTCAAAAATTATTAAAATCCATAGGCACAATTTTTTTTTATAAGCGTTTGAACAGTGAATATTGACATAAAATTACATGTAAAATATAATATAATGTATAATATTCTAGACTGACAAATGATATCGGTTTTTTTAAAATGCTCTAACTCAAAAATGAAAAACCGCAACAACTTGAAATTTTCACCAAATCTTTATATTGACGTTTTATTGTTTTACTTTATTTTATTTATAAAATAAAAACGTCTATTCTATTATATTACACAGTCATAGTAAAATATAAATATATTCATCAATAGTTCACTAAACTTAAGTGCTGAAACTATCTTCCATAGTGATCTTGGTGAATTTTATTTTGGCGCTTATTTTTTACAAAAGAAAAAGCCAAATTTAATTTTATTCAAATACAAAACCTTAATTTTTTGTTCCTTGACAACCACCCATTTCACCATCTTCTAGTGACGAAACTGTTAAATTTTTATTCACATATTGTATTTTATTTTGAAATAATCAAGTTGGTTCTCAAATCTAGAACATGTGGGTTATTTGGTTTCAAATGTATTTAATCAGTCAAGCCAAAGTTTTATTCCTATCAAAACGAGAATTTAAATGAAGAATTTAAGATTATATTAAAGGAAATGTCATCTAACTTGACGAGTTATGTGACATTAAAATGCCACGTAACAAAAAAATAAAATAAAAAACATAATAATTGGAGTAGCGTACTATCAACTTCCCCTTTAAAATACTATAAAATATCTATAATATGTATACCATATTTTTTATCATACTTGTAAATTATTATTATTTATTGACTCGTCTGAATGGCCATTTCGTAAATCACAAAAATGTATATTAACGTTCGAAAATTAAAACTCCTTCAAAACAAAATCCTGGGCACGCCCCTCTTTTAGTTGATACTTATAACTTCTTTTGAATATTTTTAGTGTATGGAAACTAATATTATTTTACCGATCATCAAAAATCAAATCGTGAACAGTATTTTTAAATTTATTTGAAAGAAAATTTATAGTACAATCTACTGTATTCTAAATTTATATCTGTCCTAGTCGACTTAATACATTAGCAATTGAAAACCTTATCAAAATTTGTTTTATATGTTATTATAGAATTTAAACAATTGCAGCACCAAATCCGCGGTGATTAATTGTAAAATAAATATATTATCTTACTTCAGATTAACTTAGAAACATTTCATTGAAAATCATTCTTCATTTATTAAAAATAAATTCTTAAATCTTTATATCTAAAAAGTAAGTTATTTCTTAAGTTATTCGAGTATATGTCGAAATTGTATTTATACTTAACTCTTTAATAATAGTTATTTATATAATTTATTTCTAAAAGTCTTCTGGAAACTTTATCTCTTTGATTTAGAATTCAGTCTTCGAAATAATCTTGTGTCATTCCATTACTAATTACAACTTATAAGTATTATAAAAAACGATATCTGCATTCTATGTTTAGCAGAAATTTGATAATGTTGACACTTTAATTTAAATCAAAATCATTCTTAACCATTTTCAATGACTTCCATAAAACAAATTATGCTATAATAGATAATAATAATGTACTTACAAATAATTTAAATTGTTTAAATTTTCATTTCAATTCTTTAAGTTTTTAACACTACACATTTTATAATAACTAAAATAAGTCATATTTTGATATTGGTTTATTAAAACCAAAAAGTATTTATCAAGCATTTATTTATGTCAAATTGTATTTATTTTAAATATAAATACATGAACAATTGCAAATAAAAATTCACGGTATGACATTTATTTTCATTTTTAGACAGTTGATATTTTTCTAATCACTACATGCACACGGAATCGATTATTATACAAATTATTTTTAAAAAATAGGGCTAATTTTTTTGGAAAATATAGACAATATAATTCGTTAAGAAATTATTAATTAATAATTATTATATTTTAAAATAATATGACCTAATGGTAGACATAGTTTTTAAAAATATATATAATTGAGTATTATGGCTGATAGATTTAAACACATAGAAATTCTAATTTATTTTGTTTAATTATTTGTGTAAAAAGTTAACTTTTTTGTTATAATATTATTATATTATATGTATCTGTAGTGTTATACCCAAGTTCATATCAGTTCTCTAATTAATACGAGTATTATATTTTATCAGCTCATGATTTATGAGTTGTGTGAATTAAACTATGTAGTTCACAGAATGATGATTCATTATTACCTAAATTAAACATAAAGTTAATAAAACGTTATTAAATCAAGAGTTGACTCGCTGAATCAAATCATTGAAATGAACTGAGTCAAATGAATTTAATCATTAAATTTAGTCGAAATTCATATCTCTACTTGTTTCCTATAATGCATTCTAATATCCAATGACTGTATTTTTAATGGAAAACTAAAATAATATTTTTTATCTAACTGAAAATATTGACTTGTGTAATAACCCAAAAATAAAAGGTTTAATGGTGATAATAGTGAGAGAAAAGAAAAGGGTATAGTGGGTTAATTATCTTCCTTCTTGTTTAAGGAGGGGTTTTGGGGTTCCAAAGGTTCGAGAGCCAATTAATGCAACTGGCAAGCCAAATAAAATAGTACTTACTTGTTCCTTAGTAGGTATTCGGGTGCCGACTATCTGGACACTTATAATTACTATAGGAGTTTGAGATTGAAATGATGGGAGACAGACACAGGAGTAGATGAACTGAAGCTGAACATTTTTTGAACACTCGTACAGAAAACATAAACCAAAAAATTAATTTAAAAGTGTGATAGTTGCACGTAATAATCACTTATCATAAGAAACTTCTTGATTAATCTTACGCACAGACGACCTAAGGCCAAAAGCTCTGGGAGAGGGTCCTTGTTATATAGAGACATATGGCGGGATGTACCTTGAACCGGTCCTTTGAAGGTTTGACCTAGGTACTTATTATGTCAATAGCGTATTGTTGGGTTAAGTCTTTATTATTTTTGTTGTCTGTGTGGGTTTTGGAAGAACTGTTATTTATTAGTTTTTAACATTGTATAAAATCGAATTGTGTACATCATTACAATTTTAAATGAGAAATTTTTTAATGAGAAAAACTATTATCAAAATTCAACACTTTTAACACTTATAATTTAAGAAATTAATCAAATTGATAATTGGTAATTAATAATTAATTAAGTTTATAATTTTTTCCTAATTTAATAAGAATTATTTCTCTCACTGTTAAAATAACCATAAAACTGTTTTAAATATAAAAAATAAATATTTGTTGAAAGATGTATTTAATTAAAATAATGAATAAAAAATATTTTCTTACTTTTTTTATCTGGATTTAATTAGTTTATCACAGTTGTGGTATCATTGTTGAATATATCCTAATATTAATAAATATAATAATATTTCGCACTTTAATAGAAAGTAAGTATAGTTCAATAAAGATTAGTTACGGAATTTATATTTTCCCTTTTGTTGGACGTGCTTGAAAAATTATAGAAATATATAATTTACATTCATCTATACTGTTTATAAACTGTAAAAATATAATTAATTTTGTCATTGATTTCTTTCTAATCAAGTTTTAATATTTGTTGATCAAAAAATGAAATGATCTATATTGTGCCTAATTTCACTTTTTATTTTCAGATGCAGTAATTTTAAACGTTATAGAACCGTTAAAACAGCGTAATATGTATTATGACACTCCAAGCTAAAGTTCAACAACTAGAGGTAAAATTGTACAGTATTTATGTAATTACCATACATAATTTAAAAAGTTATATTAACAAAAATAGTTATTACTTATAATTCATATAACAGTATCACAATCGTTATATTTTTAAATTATTCTCAGAAAGGTATATAATTTAGGGCCCAAACTAATTAAACTAATAATAATTGTAGGCCATGTATGAAAAAAATCAACCCCTTTACAACATATATATATATATATATAAATATATAACGAATTAGAAGAAATAGTTTAACAAATTGATCAATCCATCTCCACATTTTAATAGTATATTCGTATACCAAGGTTAGTAATATACTCGTATAAAACGTTTTATACGTTATATACGTATAATATCCCACGTATAAAATGACTAAAATGTATATGTTTTGTTTTTGAAATTCACTCTTAGTACATTTAAAATACTTTCTATTTCAGATATTAACTTAAAGTTTTAATTTTTATACTTAATAAAAATATATTTGGTAGTAAAAATTATATATGCATGCTATATAAACAGAGTTGGTAATATACTGCATGTATAATATTCCACGAATAATATGTATAAAACATGTAATATTTTGGTTTTGAAATTTACTTTTAGAAAATTTAAAATACTTACTATTTCAGGTATTAAGATTTTTATTTTTAAACTTGATAAAAATATATTAGGTAGTTAAAAATTATATATATATATATATATATATATATATGTATACAGTGGCGGATCTAGGATTTTTTTATGGTGGGTGCTTTATTACATAATATCATGTTTTATGATATCATAGATAACTTGTTCTAGCTTATAAAAAATCAGTGTACATCAAAATTCTGCAAGATCGCCGACCGGTTTTTGCTACGACACGGCGCGCGTTCTGGTAGTCCATACCAAAATTTATCTCTCGGGGATTATTAATAATTTTTAATAAAAATAAGCGGAATGGTGGGTGCTTCAGCTCCCAAGCACCCCCCCTAAATCCGCCACTGTATATATATGTATATTAAATAAATTACAAAAAAATATTTTTGTTCGTTATTTTCTTCTCTCATTTTTTCTAATCTATCTAAATAGAAAATAATAAAAAATTGCTATAGTTACAGAGTATAATACATATATTATTACATTGATATAAAATAAAACTTAAATGTTGCCAAAAAATAATTACAATTTTATAAATATCACAAGTACAATGAAATTACTATAAATACGTCCACAACAATATAAAGTTAATTATTAATAATAAATTAATAGTTCCACACTTATCTATTTATAATTTATATTTCCTTTTTTTATAGTATTAATTATAAATATATTTTTGTTTATTAGTGATTTTATTTATATACGTTTTATACGTACGTATAATAGTGTTTTATACTATACCGTATTATACGTTTCAACCCTGTGTAATCTGACAATACTCATTTCAAATTTATTAAAATTGTTGATTTATCTAAAAGAGTATATTTTAATATAGTTTTAAGAAAAACTCGTTTTGTTATTTAGTTACAATTATTAACTCTGCTGCATAAAAACGTTAACGATATTCGTATTAGGCCCCTTTAACACAGTCCATTTTTTTAACGGCATCGGAAACGGATCGGATAAAAATAGAAAACGGAGTAGATAAAACACAAAGTTATTTATACAATCCTTTCACACTATCCGTTTTTACCAATGGACAAAAATTGTTTATATATAGTAATATTATAAATATTATATATTTATAATAATAAGTATTTTTTAATTTTTTTATTATAATATTATATATTATATTGGCCGACCCCAAATAGTTGGGAGGAAAGCGAGGCAGAAGAAGAAGATATAGTAATATTATAGACGGACATTTTTATCCGTTCCGTTTCCGTTGCTGTTAAAGAAACGGACTGTGTGAAAGAGGCCTTATACGCATTATAGTAGTTACGAACTTAAAAATAGATTTAAATTGCATCATTTTTTTCATTATATTATTTTTATTTTTACAATCGTGTAAAGAGTTAAATTTAAAAATCTGTATCTTGGCATTTCAAAATCGAATTCAATTAGTTCTAAATGTTTACAACCTTGGAAGTGTTATCTTTCAGAAATTGTTTTAATAATTATACATTAGGAAATACGATTTGTTATTTAAACTTAAAATTGTATGTACTTTGCAAGCTTATTATACACCGACTATTATTTAAACGCTTAATATTTGCCAAATGAGACATATCTTTAAAATATTTATTTGGTTATATTGATTAATTATCTGACTATCATAGAAAATTCTTAGAGCATAATGACTATTCTCAAATAATTTTGTAATTAATTATCCTTCTCTGAATAAAGAATGCTTATTCTGTGTATATTTGAGTCAAGGACTCGATATTTTTAATGGCATAACGTTAAATTAAATAGTTAAACTTTTTTGTTTTTACACATAATTATATAAATGTACTTATTCTTTACATTTTTCAGTATATTTCTCATTAAAATTGTATGTAGTATACATAGTAGATTAAGTCTTGTGTTTACTGTTATCACTAGTATTTTGTATATTTATGTTATACGTGAACTACGCGAACTTATAAAAAAAAAATACGATTTAAATTATTTTGTATAACAATTACGAAATTTTACATTTGTTTATTCAGCAAATCTTCTAAATATATATTTTTAAAATAAGGTCTAACGTTTGCAAATGAAGTGCTTAATTATATGTATGTGCTAAAATTCAGAATATTTAAATATTTATTTATTTCTGACAAATTGAATGTTCAAGTCAAACACAATAATATTTCATGACATGTATATTTAAAAACAAATACATTTAGTAAAATAAAATAGCTTATAAAAATAAACAAATATTAAAAATTGATATTGAATTACCATACATACATTTTTATTTCTTTTGATGAAATATGTAGTTTTATGATTCATTGATAGGTATTGCAATGTGGTAAAATATAAATAATTTTATTCATATTCTTTTTTTTTTTAATAATTACAAAAAATATCCATATTCTTAATATGTCAAAATTAAATATTGTTATTTTTTAGTAATACTTACTTACTATTACTTATTACAGTAAAACACTTTTATGATTATTAAAAAAAAAAAAAAATGTTCGATAAATTTATACTAAAAGCCTTATTAAATTGTTATTAAATAATATTAAATTTAATTATTACCTATTAGGTATTACATAAAACATTTATTCAATTTTAAATTAATATCTATACTTATATAATTTTGATTTAAGGATACATACCATTCATAAGAATAATTTTGTTTGATTATAAAATAATCAGATATTTATTAATTTTACGGTTAAAATTATATTATATGACTAAATATCCATTAATTTATAATTTATTGATTATAGCTTTACTTTTAAGTTATAGATTATAAGCAAACTTAGTTTGGGGCTAGTGGTATTTTAAATTTCAATATTTTATTCGATTTTTGTTTATTTATTTTTTGTTGTATTATTTTATGTAATAAAGATCATACCATTATGCCCGAAATATATACATTATAATCCATATGGCGATAACCGGAAAAATAGCACACCGAAATATATAGTTAATTGGTATACTAAATTAAATTTTGTTTTATTAATTTTACTATAAACATTTATTGAAGTTATTCCAACCAACCGTTGATTATGTTAAATTATTCAACTTAAATAAAATTACCGATTAGTATTTACATAATATGTATATATTATACATATGACTTTTGATAATAATATTTCATAAATAATTTTTGTTCAGTATAATTTTTATTTTTAGAAATGTGAATCATTGATGCATATTATTTAAGGTTGGGTGAAAATAATAAATATTTAGATGGTAGAATACTTTCTAAGACGATTAACAATTAACAAAAATAACAAGCTATAAATGGGTCATTTGTAGATGATGTATGTGCGTTTTAGATAGTAAAATGAATAATAGTTTGTAAACTAGAATTGAATACATTACCTATATATTGATATTATGATGTGTGTGGATGTATGTGTTTTATTCATTTATTCATTTTTAGAAAATTGTGTCTGGTTGGTTCATTAAGGAACTCATTTTTTAAAATTCTCATAAGCTTTCCAAAAAATTATAAATGTAAAAGGGCTATATTAGGAAAAACCTGACGAATAATTATTACAAAAAAACGATAATAGGTATAGTATACCGATTTTCGAAAAAATCTATTTTTTTACTGTCGTAACTAAAAAATTATAATCGTTGAAATTTGACCTTTTCACAAAATGCTTAGATTACTTTACTCTAAAATTGTTATAATTTTAAAATATTTTTATTTTTTTGTTGTGTATAAATTTAATAAGAACAAATATTTTGTTGTTCAAAGAACAAAAATGAATTACATTTAAATAATTTTTAAGGAATACTCCAAATTATAATTAACAAATATATGTATAAAATAAAACTATTGATTTAAAACGTTCTGTAACATTTGTTTTATATAAATTATTTTATTAAACGTTTAGGTAGATCAGTAAATATGTAAGTATGAATTAATTTTTGTTTTGTTACATAAAACATAGTTATATAGAATATTTTGGTATTGTCGCCTGTTACAGAAGGATTACAGATAACCAATATCTAAATATTGCTTTATGTCCTTTTAACCACTTATAAATATTTTTTATTTATAGGGCATCGAATTACCACGATGCCGTCTATGCAAATGTTTGGACGTAGATGGCTCGCCGGTACAGATGATTTAGTTTTTCCGGGATTATTGGAACTTTTAATGCGGGGAATATGGTAAGTCAATAATATCAAATAATTTGCTCGATATTATTTATATTATATTTTGAGTGTAAATTATTATTTAAATATAAAAGGTGTATTATTATTGAGTGTTTCTTTTTAATCAGCTTCTAAATTATAATTATTTTTAAATCATTGAATATACTATTTTTGAATAAATAAAAATTAATAAAATTCAATAAAACACTTCTCAACCTATTTTTTACATATTAAATAAACGACTTCTTGCATAAACTATAAACTATCAATGTAACAGAATATAAATTATTTTATAATATATTATACATTTACGCTGATTAAAAATAATTTACCAGGCACTTACTGTTTAAATCAACGTTCTCCAAACTCTTCCTTAAACTTCTTATAAACTTCATAAAGATAAAAAAAATGCTTGAAGACTATTTAACAAGAATAGACAATCTAATAGATAATCATATGACAACTCTATTGCTTTATACTTTTAATTTTACTGAATGTATTCGAAGTATTAATCTTAATTCATTCGAGAAATACATTTTTTTCTTTTTCTTTTGGAATACCCATATAAGATTTTATATATCCTTTAAGGTATACTCAAAGACTTCTAGTAGCCCATAGACCTACATTTAGTTTAAACTAATGTCTTCAAATCAATTTTTCAAATTTTCAAATTAAACGTTTTTTTTTTTTTAATTTTTAATTTACTTTTAAGTATAATTTAAACTTATAATTATACTATAGCATTTTAATTGAAACACTCATCCGTCATATTTAAAGGTTTATTATTGTATATAATTTATTTTATTTGTTTTAAAATCATTAATCTTTTATTACAAAAATGTATCACCTTTTTTTTCATCACCAAAATATTTTCAAAAAAGTTCTTCTATATTAAAAAATAAAACAAATTAATGGAGTTAAATTGGTCCAGCTTCAAGTACGAGTACTTAAAATGTTCACAAGATTCAAGCCATATATACAAAATTAATTCTTACATAAATACGTATATTATGGATACATTTCTACTCCTATGCAGTAACAGAATATCACTGTATTTTATATTTAAACAGTTTATGTTAATATAAATGGTAAATTATATAGTAGTCAAGGGATGATTTATTTATTAAGTGATGTTATTAAGGAAGCCATTAAATCCCAGGACCTTGAAATTTAAACTTGAGCTTTGATCGATTTTTAAATAACTGTAAACATTAGAATAGTATTTTACAAATATTCTTAACAATTTTTTATCCTCATAACAAATATATACACTTATTATTTCTACGTTCAACTTTCTCTTTTAATGAATTGGTTATACGTTTTACATACAATAGCGTTACTTTAATAAATATAATTAATTATATTTATTAACTAAATACACTTTATGCATCTCTAGTTATTTTAAAATGTTTTCATATACAATTGATAAAATTGTTATGATATTAATGGATTTAATTAATTTATTGATTACTTATTCTAAATAATTGTGTCTGTTGTAACTTAGAGTTTATACTAAAATGCAATCTTTCATTTTAAGTTCAAAACACAAGTTTTCAAAATGTCTTAAAAATAACTGATAAATCGTTAATTTTTACTCTTAATATTTCATATTCAAATATTTTCGTTAATTTTTAAAAGAAGTAAAGATATATTTAAAAAAAAAACATTTAAAATTATTGTAATTTTCTTATTTAGAAATCCTGAGTACTTTACAAATTTTCATATTTAAGTCTTTATGTTTATGGTAGTTGTATTATGAAAATTAATTGAAATAATGAACGATATTAAAGATATCACTTTTTATAACGTCATTATTTAGTATTTTATCCACCGGAAATTATCCGAATATTTCAAGGTAACCATCTAATTTATACTTTTGATACACGCCTATTATACCAATTGTTACCAACGTAATTGCAGGTAATTTTGATGGTAAACGTACATACAACCATAATGTTTATTAACCATATTAACTCTAAATATCCACAATATTATATTTTTACGTGCATTACGCATATAAATCTACTATCCTTGTCTTATAATATAATGTCAATGAAAATGTTTGAAGAAAAAACTCAATGATCACTGTTGTTATTTAGGTACGAAACTTGAATAAAATTATACGTTACAAGTATGTTATGGAAGTTTTCCTCGATATTTCACAATACGTATATGTATAAAATAAATATTTCTTAAATAATAACTAAAGCTAGAAATATAATGTAATAATTTTAAGTAACTTCTTATTATTAATTTTGATGTGAATCCATTTCATGTAACATACGAGTATATCTAACAAATTTATGAAGTGTAATATAATAATTTTTTTTAAATTAATTTAAAGAATGTACTTTGATCGCTATAATCAGGGCCGTATTTAGGGGGGGCCCGGGTGGGCAATTTCCCTCCCCCTTGTGGAATTTTGAAGGCCGTAAATTGTTATTTATTTCTATTTTGTATTTAGCCAATTTTAAATTATTATAATAATTATAATACAATTATTGTATGGATTCCGAGGTTTAACAGATAATGACATTACATAATACGCAAAAGCCTGAATACAGCCTGCATTTTAGAGTTGTTGTTAACCACTACAGTTGTATTTTGTACAATACAAAACGATAAAACAATAATATGATTAATATGTTTATTTTCATCCCCCCTCCAGCACCAAAATGGGGGGCGACATTTTATAATTGCCCCGGGGCGCCTGAATTCTAAATACGGCCCTGGTTATAATATATAATTTTCCATAGAAATTGTCTAAGATTTCAGCGGTGTTATTATAGTTTCTTTATATTTATAAATACAATAATATAAACAGTTCTTTATATATTTTGCTTATTTTTTTTAGTTCATTAATATATTAAAAAATGTAAACAATTTCAATCAAATTAAAATGTTATTTAATAGACAGATAAAAAAAATTTAAACCATCGCCATAAAATTTTATAGAAATTATCAGAAGTTCAGTTGTATAAACCATTGAATTATATTTGAATTCAATTTGTAGTCTATCAATGTTTTAATCATGCAATTTAAATTATGCTAATATTTGAACTTCCTGTTTTATTCGCTATATTCATAATTAAACGTTTTGTTTTAATTCATGAGTATAATACTATACTACTCGTGTATTGCTTAAAATTGACGCACAACAAAATATAAATAAATTTAACTTATAAACATTTCTAATAGTCTTGTGCTTATTGAAAAAATATAAATTATTATGTAAGTTATAATTACATTACAACATAATTTTTTTTTTGAAAATTAGAAAATTAGTTACATAATTTACTCATATCGACCATTAAATGTAATTTTTATATTTATCATCAATTGATTTATAATAAAATATATTTATCATTTTAATTATTATGTAAATATTACATAATTTCATTATTTTTATTGAATATTTTACCATTAAATTTATGTATTTTAATTATTTTGCTAAATATTAACCTTGACCATATTTCGCATTAAATAATTCATTATTTCATATAATATTATTACATTCTTTATTTAAAGGTCGTCTATAAACTATAATTTTAGTGTCCCTATTATTATATACTGTTTATTTACAAATTTATTTTTAATCAAATTGGTAATTTTTTAATATTATCAATAGTCATTAGAACTTGTAAAAAAATTATACACCTTTGAAAAAGTAATACAAGTTTTAACTGATAACTGATTCATTATTCATTTTTATACAAAGATGTTTTCTAAAAAATAATTCTATTACAAAAATCAAATGAAAAATATATTTTGTATTAGAAAAATAATTTTTATTATTATTCTTGTAAAAATCTGAATTTTTAAGATAAGTAAGATTTCCAAAACGTAGATAATTATATAATTTTTAGTTTAAAAGTAGAGTGAATATACTTTTCAAATCAATTTGTACATATACGATATTTTACAGCTTTATAAATTAAAAATGTATATTTATTCATTATAATTTGTTTTTAGTAGGACATTTTGAATTGGTAGTTAAGGTAAATTAGTACTCATATAAAGTAAACATATTGTGTTTCTTAATTTTGTATAACTTATAAAAAACTTATAAAAAACTTATTAAAAACTTATACAAAATTAAGAAACACAATATAATATAATATAACTTATTAAAAACTTATATTATTTACTAAAATGTAAGAAGAACCTTAATAGTACTGAAATAGTACTGAATTAATACCAATGAAAACATTGATATGTTTAAACATATTTCACACTTTTCAACCTCATATGAGATTCGAAAGATTCAGATTTGAATCATTGGAAATAATTTGTTTTCAACAATTAACTTTTACATAATTTACGAGAATAATTACGGTCTTGGTTTGTCTGGTTAATAGCAATATTGTAACAAGTAATAACGATTAGCATGTGCTGACAGGAGCGAAGTGCGGACGGATATTTGCTCGAGGCTCCGCTTTTTATTTAGGACCTCGTACTCTAAATAACAAATTATAAAATCAAATTGATCTAGGTCGTTCCATTTCATATTTAGTTCACCGATTTGTTTTAGAAATGCATGTTGCAAACACAGGGGAGAACTCCCACAATTTGTATGCAATGCCTTCATTGCAACTTACAATTTCGACTACTCTCCAAAAGTTATATTTTAATTTTAAAATGTAAAATATATGTAATGAAATAATTTAAGAAAAATTACTATTAAGTAATTTATGTTTCTATTTTTCCAACTCACTGATATAATTATATTTCTAATTATTTTATATATTTTAAAGAAAATAGAATTTATAACGTAAGTTGACAGCAGATATAAGTAATTTGCAAGTCAAGGTCAAATGAATTATAATTTTAATAGTCGAAAACAGTCTAGAAATAAGATAAAGGATACTTTAATATCATAAGATAATCCATTGTATGTGAGAAATATTATTTTCTGATATTTAATATATTTTAATACTAATTAAGGAAATTGATTACAAGCAATGATTTCCTATCTCTATCTATTACACATATATATGTTGTATATGTCGTATCCATATCGCGTTATTCTACGTTTCGCGAAATGGAACCGCGGTTTCTCCACTTCACGTAATTATACAATATGGATAATATTTTGTGAAATGGATATCTAAACCATCATCGACGGAACTTGTTCCGTCAGTTGGATGTACATATAGCAAAAATTATAAAAAAAAATTTTAATTTCTATATATTATAATATATTATTATCATATATTATAATATATTATTATCATATATTATAATTATTTGTAATAAAATGTTTTACAATTAGGTACTTAAATATAAACTATTATTATTTTGTTGTTATTGCTGTTTGCTTGGAATGAAAACTATATATTATTTATTTAGACAAACTTGTGAGTTATGGCAATGAGAATTACATTTTAAATTACCTTTAAAACAAGCACATTTTTTAGTTTGACATTTGCCTTTACAATAACAGTTAAAAATACCTTGATCTCCAGTTAAAGAAAATACAATTTCTCTTAAAGACATTTATTTTGTCTCATTCATTTGCTCGGTGTCAATGAAATTTGATATGGCTGGTTACATATTTCCAGAACCATACCAATCTTTTAGTATGCCATATTCAGTTCCCAAACGATTAAATTTATTTTTCTGGTCGATAACTACGCCAATAACGTTAGCTGGGTCTGCAGGACCTCTATCCGCCTTTGGAATGGGAATTACAACACAGTCTCTAACTTATAATCTTGATGTTTTGATCTTACTACCCTATAGCATAATGAAATAATGAATTATTTTAAGTAAATATGAAAATCAAAATTATTTTACTTGTAACATTTTTTCGGCTTGCTTTTCTATTCATATAGCTCTTGAATGACGTGCTTCCTTAATTTTTATATTTCCCTTACATAAATTATATAAAATTGCTTCGCCGGAGTCCGTTTCCATACAACATTCTGTTCCGCAAACATTACATTGAACAATTATTTTTTCGATCTCACTTTGAATTTATTATTTTTAGATTTCTTCAGTCTTTTTCTGTTACCGATTTTTGTAAAATTTCTTTTGATAAATTGGATGTAGCTAATCCACGTTTCTGATCGTTCCCAAATAAAGCTTTATACGATGACCTACCAATCACACGATGATGAGAACTATTTTTTTGAAATTGAACAAATTGTAGTCCAATTGACAATTTATTTGTTTTATTATCTTTCATCCAAGCTCTTAACATATTTATATATTCCTGATTGCTTCTTTCAATACTTCTCTGGCTCTACGAGTGTTTGGGTCGACCGTGAACAATAACGCAATTTGGTCAAAGTTCTTTCAGTTCATTGATAATAGAATTAACAAATTCCCTACCGTTATCGCTCTACAGTATTTTTGGTGCGCCAAACGTAAGAAAAATTGTTAATAAATAATTAGCTACATCAGATACGCGTTTAGACTCGAGAGGACGTAAAGATAAGAATTTAGTACTTTGATCTTGGTAATTCAGTATCCATTAGAATTTCCCATCAAGAACTGACTGAAAATCTACCAGATCTACTTTTCTTCTTTTATTAAAATCTTTACTGAATATTGGTATAAAAATAATAGTTTGTATTAAAGTACCTAATTGTAAAACATTTTCTTAAAAATAATTGTAATATATGATAATAATATATAGAAATTATATATATATATATATATAAATTATAATATATAGAAATTAAAGTTTTTTTTAAATTTTTGCTATATGGACATCCAAATGACGGAATAAGTTCCGTCGATGATGGTTCAAGTATCTATTTCACGAAATATTATCCATATTATGTAATTACGTGAAGTGGAGAAACCACGATTCCATTTCGCGAAATGGATGCAAACGTTGTCCATTCGTGAAATGTAGAATAACGCGATATGGATGCGACCTATACAACATAATGATTTAGACGATGATTAGTTTTCTATTTTTAATGTACTGATTGATGCTATAAAAGTTTTATAAACTGATTTTAATTAATTCTATAGTCTATTTTAGAACAACTTTCCTACATTTTTAATTTTATCTCTTAAAATTTCACAAAGTAGAAATAAACAAATTAGAAGTATAGGAATCAACAAAAGTTTATTTTTTGTTTGATATGTTAAGAAGATGTTGTTAAGAAAAACATTAATAAAAAAAAAAAAAAAAATGGGAAAGTCATTCTAATGTTGACAAATTTAAATCAGTGTTCATTCAAAATACTTATCGCATTAATTTAACGATTGTTACGTTTGAAATAGAAAGCATCTAATTCCCTATAGTACTCGTGTAATAGACTGCGATATAAAATAATGAATTGAAATCCCCCTTAAATATTTTAATTGAATAAACTGTGATGTAAAATATTTCTCAAGTTATAATTATTTGATAATATAAACTAACGATTTGTTTCCAACAAAATTAGAATTTATTAGTCACCGCTGTTAGTTAACTTTGCACCATCTATAGGTAGTTACAGATATATTTTGCTCCATATCGTACCATCTCATCCTATAGTCAGCACCACTATATACTCAATTCAGAATGGTAATTTGTTCCATCACCAAATAAATTGTTACATATTTTATATAGGTTTATTAATTTTTTGTTCACCATGTCAATATTTATTACAAAAGTATACATTTTTTTAAGACACGTTTTTTATAATAAAATGCTATGGTAAGTTTAATTGTATAATACTTATTGCATACTATACTATTTAATATGGGTAGGTATAATCTTTGAATATAATAAATCTTTGTCTTTTATGTTTTTGATAATTTTTCCAGTATTGCAATTAGTATCCATTACAATGTGAATTACAAATTTAACTTCTTGTTCTTCTCACCTTACTGGTCTATTATGGACCGTTGTTACCTTCAAGAGTACTCACCATCCATTTTTGTTGTAAGTCAACTCAAAAGTTACATTTTGGTCTATCTCTTTCAAGTCAAGTTAAGTTTTTATATCGATCTATCAGATTCTTGGTCTTCCTAGAAGCCTTATTTTATTTATTTTTCATAATAGTACTTTTTTTATTATTTGTCCATCTGTTCTCTCAAGTCTGTACATATCACTTTAATCGTTTATTCCTAATAAACGCTAAAATATTTAATTTGTTATATAATTTCTGTAATTCCTCGTTTCTTCTTTCATAGGTTTCTTGGTTGAATCATGACTCAGATATGTTCTGGATTATTTTTTAATTTTAATTTTATTTTATTATTGTAACATTTTACAGCATTGTTTGACAATGAAGAGTAAAGTAATATAGGTACTACTTGTATTATATTACTTATATCTGAATTTACTCAAATAAATAGTATAAAGGTACATAATTAACTATACTATTTACTTTTTAATAATTATAATTATACACTGTAGGAATAAGAATACTTTTTATTTTCTATTTTTTAATTTTGCCTTTGTTAATAATAATATAACAGCAAATTTAGGGTACTTAAACTAACAATAATATTATACATATAGTAGTACTTTGAATTCAATTTTAATCACTTTATAGTTCTTATGTTATGATTATACATATATATCCTTTAAAAGTAAATTAGTAAAAGGATTTAATGGATGATATATATTTTTATTTCATGAAATATTCAATAAGGTACAACAATGTGAAATATTTTTCAATACACTTTTTATGTATAAAATTAAATAAAAAAAGAACCGGATGGGCCTCGCTCTGCTGTACAGTTGGGGGTGGAGTGTACCTTGTTTATAGGATAGGTCATTATTACAATGGATTTGTTAAATTTGAATGCAATGATATATATCATTGTATACGAATAATGATTCTGAACAGAGTTAATATGTTTGTCTAGGATATAATACTTTGTTATTTATAAATAAATAAATATTGTAAAAAGTATATTTTATTTTGAAACGATAAATATATTTTTCAATTAGGATGGGTTGGCAGTTGCATACAGCGACATAGTTTGTCAGTTTAGAATATTATACATTATATTATATTTTACATGTAATTTTATGTCAATATTCGCTGTTCAAACGCTTATAAAAAAATTGTGCCTATGAATTTTAATAATTTTTGAATGACAATAAGAACTACATCTGTGGAATCTTCTATTAAATTTTCAAGTATTTTGTACGAGCCAAATTTTTTTCATCACCGATTATAAAAAAAAAAAATGTAAAAAAATCGAATATTTTAAATGCCTATAAGTGGCTTAAAAATCAATATAATATTTTGACGAAAATATGACATAAAAGAAATGCCAATCTTAACAGCTGGTAAAAATTTCAAAAATCTGCGACTTATACTTTTTGAATTATAACAAATATTTAAAATCGTTTGAGAATAAATCGCTATTTTATGCAATTTCGTAAATATTTAAATTTCAAACAGTCTTTCAAACAATTTTTTCCTTTAAGTCCGGTAGAAATTTTTTTAAAGATTTTTGAAGAGTAGCTTATAGATAACCTAGTGTTAAAATTTTGAACCTTAAGTATAAACAGAAAAAATGTTATGAATTTTTATCTACAAAATAACTTGCAAATTATCGTGATTTTTACACATTTTATACAAATTTGAGCATTAAGGGCTTGTAAAAAAAATTTGAGTAAACCGATTACTGATATTTTTTAGTTACGATAAGTTTAACTTATTGTAAACCTTGTATTAAATTTGATAGATGTTTAAAAACAAAAATTTTACAAAAATCGAAAATTTAAATTGTCTATAAATAAGTCAAAATATGTCAAAATACTTTGAAAACTTAACCATGTATAGAGAACTCCATTATAAAGATTTGGTGAATATTTCAAGTTGTTGCGATTTTTTGTTTTTGAGCAAATCGAAACATTTTTACTGCCAAAAAAGGTGTCGTCAGACACAAAAAAAAAAATAAATAAATAAAAAAAAAAACACACACATCATTGTAAAACCAATAGATTCCATCACTCCGTTCAGAATCTAAAAATTATTATACTGATTAACACCATTTAATTTTTATACAACTTGTAAGTATGTTTCTTTTGATATAAAATGTTCTTTAAACTGGCTGAAACCCTAGGTGGAAATGTAGGTTTTTGGAATGCTCATAGTGGCATCTATTCTGAAATAACATCTAAAAGTAATTTTTGTAATAATTGGCTGACTGGTCCGCATTCAAATATACAATGTTCCATCTTATAATTCTTTGGTCTTTGAGTATAATTTACATATGTAGAGAATCATGTATGGGTATAATTGATGAACATAAACAAATTATAGTAACAGAAGATTATATATATATCACATAAGATTAGAGTATTGGAGGACTGAAACAACTTAACTTAACTTGAGCAGCACTATTACTAAATGAAATTAAATCTTGTAAGAACCTATGGGTATTAGAAACATTATTTAATTAAGTAGACTGTACTGATCTCCCATTAGGCGAATTTTATCAGTGATATTCCCATTATATTCAATGTCAGAATCATTGTTGGTTGAATTTATAATGGATGAATTGAAGTCACCGCAGACCATCTCAAGATCGAAATTATTAGACAACCATAAATGGTCCATAAACATTGTATAACTCTAATATTTAACAAAATCGGAGTTATGAGTAAAATAGAAGTAACTTGCTCATATATTGAAAATTTTTCCTATAGAAATTGAAACAAACAACTGTTTAATAATAATGAATGGTGAAAAAATAAATGTTATTTGAAATGAATTTATATGGCTCTTCCACGTAAATTTTCACAGATATCTTTACACTTTTTGCAACTAAAAATTGTGTAGGTTAAAAGCCCCAACTTGGCATCCAAAATATCACTTATTAGTAATACAAAGCCATTTGTACGAAAACTATACAAATTCTGATAAAACATTTATTAACAATTTACAATCAGACTTGAACCATTTGGTTGATTGGTGTCTTGTTTATGATTTTTCTATTAATACATCAAAATATTATAATTTTTTAGTGATTTAGTTCAATTGTATTAAGTTTTTATATCCCCTCTAGTACACTTAAATACGTAACTAGCAATCTAATAAGCTACTTGCCTAAATCGTGTAACAAACTTCTTACTTTTGACTTTAATTTTGATCCTATATCAAAATTAAAATTATATGTATATACTAACTGCAATGTGTAATTGTAACTATTGTCATAAAATTACTGAAGTATTATATATCTCTACTTTATCTTTTACGGGTGTAATTAATAAACAAAATTTTAATGAACAAGAATAAATAATTTAATGTAATGAATTCCAATGTAGAACTTGAACATTGATTTTTGGTGATATGATTAACTTTAAAATGATTAAATTCAGTAAGAAAAGAGTTTAAGCTAGAATTATTTTAACTGCAAAATATATAATTATCTAATGTTTTAAAAATAAAATATTTATATATACATTTTTATGATTAATTTTGAAAACTTTAATATTTTCAGGCTTACTTTAATGAGTTGTGTGCTATGTCGTTATTATCAATGGACATTCAACTGTGTGACTGGTGGCTTATTAGTTAGAATTTATCTTATTGGGATAGTTGTAATGCATTCTATTATTATTCTGATAGTTATGATTTTGGTGAATCGGAGTGCTCAAGGAGCAATATACGACACAAAAGCTAGACGTTTTGTTCCACATATATTAGTTACAAAGTAAGAAAAAAATTATAAAGACTTGTCAAAACTCATGTTCTTATTTTATATAATTAATTTATTAATACATTATATTCTATAGGATTATATTACTCTTACCAGAAATTGGATTAAACGTACTTGGAACTATATGGACTTATACGGATTGTATACAATGTGACCATGAACATTTTACAAATACTGTTGTAGAAAGTAAAAATAATCAATTTAAGTATTTGTTAATATACTAATTTATTTATTATTTTTATTAGTTGGAGTACTGTTCAACTGGGTTATGTTAGGAGGCTTAATATTTTTATTAGCTATGGTGTTAGATCCAGTTGGTTCATTAAAAATTCAAGAAGGAGCTAATGGTAGTGTAGATACAGATACATTGTTACATCGTAAAGTTACTCGCATTTGGGTAAGACGCTTCAGATGGTTCTTTTGCTGGTTAATTAGAGACGAACACTCACATGAAGCATTTTCTCAAGCAGCAGGTCAGTAATATTAACTACAAATGGCATAAATATAAAACAATTGTTAAAAAATATAAATTATATATCTAATAATATTTTCTTGTATTCAGGACTAATGAGTTCTATGTTCCGAAACACTGATATTGTCCCATCAGACTTTATAGCTGGTTTTGTATTGTTAAGAGTAAAGCAAAAACGTGAGTCTAGAGAACAAAGACGACTTGCTCTCTTAGCGGAACAAAGATATAACTGCACTTCTAGTATGTAAAAATTAAATTTTGCTAACTAATATTTGCTTAAGTACTTAAATATTTGTGTTTTAGTTGTTAGTGAGTGTTTTACTGGAAAACCAAATTGGATGTGTTTAAAAAAAGCCAGGCATTATTTACAATTATCTGTTGCTATTTATGGTTGGCCATTTCTGATTTACCGTTATTGTATAACAGGATTATTTAAAATGATGCCTAAATTTCTTTGCTGCGCTTGCTTTAGGTAAACAATTTTATTGTGTAGGAATTTAAGCATATCAATTATGATTATTTTATTCATATAGAGCTAAACCAACTGTGGTTAAAGAAGATAATTGCTGTCTATGTAACTTTGCAGCAATTCGGTACATGTCAAAACTACATTCTAAAGATATATTATTTGCTTCATTTGTCAATCATATCTTTGAATTACCATTTTTTGTTACTGCTGATCACGAAACTAGTAGTATAGTCATTGCTATTAGAGGATCATTGTCAATGCGAGATATATTCACAGATCTAACTGCTGTTGTAGAAAAATTAGATGCCTATGGAGTTCCGCCTGACAGCTATGTAAAAAACAAAACTTTTAAAACTAACAAGCCTATTCAAAACTTAAAATATGTTTTTCATTTATGTATAGGCTCATAAAGGAATGTTGTGCAGTGCAAAATACATTAAAAGTGAATTAGAAAATTATAATGTTTTAGAAAAAGCTTTTACCAATTTTCCAGATTACAATCTTGTAATCACTGGTAAGATTAGACAAATATCTATTTTTTACTGTTTAAAAGTAATAATTTAAATATTTATGATGCCTAGGACATAGCTTAGGTGCTGGAACATCAGTACTTTTAGCATTTTATATGAGACCATTGTATCCTAATCTTAAAGTATATGCATTTGCTACACCAGGTAATCAAACAACCATAATTATAATATTATTCTTTCAAAATATTAATTTTAGCTAATTTTTTCATGAAACATTTATATAACAATCTATGTAAAAACATTTTATTGTTGATTTAATTAATTTTAATACTTAATTGGTATACTACATTTTTTAACCATAATAAATGTAAATTTATCATAAGAGCTACCTGATAGAATTTGAAAGAACTTGTTTGTTGTACTAAAATTGCCGGATTATAATTAAAATGTTGGTTATAGCTGGATTACTCAGTCGGGAAGCTGCAAGAATAGCTGAAGATTTTACATTATCTGTTGGTGTTGGTGATGATATGGTTATGCATATGACAATCGATAATGTTGAAGATTTGCGAACAAATATGATTCAAGTTCTACAATCGTGTAGATTACCAAAAGTAAAGTTATTTTTAATAGTACCTTCTATTATCAGGATATATAATTTTATTTGTTTTTCAATAGCTAGTAGTTGGTAGTTTCAACTAAAATTCTTTATTAAATTAAATCATTGCCTGGTCAAACTTTTTATTTATTATACAAAAAATGTATCATAAATATTTATAGCTAAGATATTGTGTGATGTTAGTAAGAGGGCATTTGATAGAAATGCAGGATTATTAAAGCACATTTGAATAATGAATTACATAATAGGCTAAATTCAACAATAATAGCTGTAATTATATTTTTATTAAAATATTATAGCAAAAAGAAATAAGTTCCGGTATAAATTTAGTCCACTGCCATAAGACCTATTGATTCCATTTAAATAGAACTTTATTACTTAACTTCTTTGCTTAAAACCATTTTCAACAATTAAAATGTAAAATAATTACTTCTATTTACAATTTTTAGTGCTAAAACAAAGGAACATTATTTTTTATTAATTGAAAAATATAAATTTTAAAATCTAATCTAAATATTTTATGAAAAAAATATGTAAATTGTCAATACCTAAACAAACTATTATTATTTTGCTCAAGATCAACATGTCTTAATTCAAAATGGTTTATTTCTTAACTGTTAAAATATATTTGTTTATTTATTTTTTTAGTACAGAGTTTTTCTAAATGGTTTTGGCTATGCATTATTTGGTGTACCATCTCGAGACCTTGAATCTACATGGCGTCATCGAACCCCTTCAGAAATGCGAAATTCTCCACTACTATCAACACATTCTCCCATTTTATCTATGATTACACAAAATGATGGTTTTTCAACTGATATAATTAGTAATAATCAACAACTTGTTCCAACTACATCGTCATATCCTTACGAACAACCAATCACCGTGTCATCTACTTATAATGTAATTATATGTTTTCTGTATATTTAAGAATATATTTGAGGCATTTAATTTAGTATTAGAATGAAAGACGAATTTCATTATGAATATATATTGGTTTTCGTTTTAGGAATTAGTTGTCAGGAGGTACTCAAAAATTCGTTTGTATACTCCAGGTCACATATTACACATTACTAAGAAAAAGAAAAGTAAAGAACAAAAAAAAGCTGATAAGTATGTATCTTACAAAATTATTGTTTACAATATAAAATATATATCATATAGATGACATGTACATGTAATTTATGTATCCATAAATATATATTATTTTAGAAAATCTGGTACAGACAGTAATGAATATAACTATGAAATGCGTTGGGCTACTCCTGAAGACTTTAAAGAACTCCGTGTAATGCCTCGTATGCTGTTAGATCATTTGCCAGAAAATGTTTTAAAAACTCTTGACAATGTGCTTAATGAACAAAGAACAGAAATTGGCTTTGATTTAGCTCAATTAACTATGATCTAATAAGTACTTAAATATGATTATTTACTTCATAAAACTAGAACTTTAATTAGTTCATGCTCAAATTCCTCTGTCCAATGATAGTAATTATTATTATATTAAGTTTACCTATTAAATAACGTAATTATTTTTAAATTTGGAGTATTATTTTAATTTTTAATAAATTTTACTAAAAGGGGATGGAAGCATAATATTCCTTTATGAATTGATGGTCTGATTTCTGTGTGAATTATGGTTGTTTATCATTAATTATTAATAGTATATCCTTTTATTTTGAACTCTTTTTAATTATTAAGATATTCATACTGACCAGTCATAATTTCTTAATTTTTTAGAATAAAGTTAAAATGGTAGGTTCATAAGGAATCTAATATGTTTCTAATTTAGTTATAATAATTATTATGTATTATTGCTTTTTCTACTATTTTTTGTTTTAATTTATATTAGTATAATTTTTTTGTATATCAAAAATACAGTTTTGACCTACTGTTTTTTTTAATTGTACGTATCTACAAAACGTAGTATAAATTTATATAAAACAATTTGCAATAATTTATTCTTATTCTATTTGTTGCCAATATATAAAATATTGGTTAACAGAACTAATAATCTGTGATAACTTTATGTTTTAAGAAAAAATTCTACCGATTGACATATGTATTTTGAAATATATTGTCTATTTTATTATAATATTTTTTTGTAAAATACTTATTTTGAAATGATGTTATAACAGTGACCTGCAAGTTTATAAATAAATATCATATATTTTATTATAAAATTATAATATTTTATAATCGTGAAATATTAAATATTATTTTTGTAATTTAATGTCTTTGTAAGTTTAAATGTTTATTTTCTTACTTATAATCAATATGTTCATTTATATTACCATAGTAACCTGTAAGCAAAGCAATATAGTGTTTGTGTGTGTGTGTGTGTGTGTGTGTGTGTGTGTGTGTGTGTGTGTGCGCGCGTGTGTGTGTGTGTGTGTGTGTGTGTGTGTGTGTGTGTGTGTGTGTGTGTGTGTGTGTGTGTGTCAGTGTGTGAGTGAGTGTATAACTTTAACAATGAAATAAAAAATACTTAAGTTATTTTAATCCAATATTTAAATTGTATCATCAAAATAAAAATGAGTTATAACTATAACAATTTTCACACACCAACAGAATGGCAAAAAAGTTGTGAATTAGAAATTAAGACTGCTGAGAAACAACAAGAATTGGCCCAACGATTAATACTTGAAGCAGATCGATTGATCAACCAGGCAAAAGACTCTGTAGTAAAAAACAAACTTGAGACTGAGCATCAAGCCAAGGTTAAAGCTAAAGACATAGTTTATAAGTGTAATGAGATTGAAAAGAAAAAATTTGAATTAGAGGAAGAAATAAGGTTACTCTTAAATTACCAAACACGCATTGAGAAAGCCAATACATTTCTTATTGGTGATTCTCTTGACGTAATTACTGAGTGTCTTAAATTCAGGTAATCTAAACAATACACAAATATAATAAAAAAGTTTTGCATAATCATTTAATTTTACTCCTAGAAAACAAAGGGAATGTATAGACTTGGTGTTTGATGATGTAGAGAAGGAACTTTTAAAAGAACGTGAACTCATTTTGGGCATTAAAGATCAGCTTGAAGAGTTGTTAGATAAAGCTGTATTACAAATCAGAAAACTAAGACCTTTTGTTTATAATTTAACTGAAGATTTACATTTAAAGCAAAATACACTTAAAATTGAAGAACACAATGAACAACTCAATGAAAAATGTTCAGTGTTGGATACTAAAAATGTAATTAAACCAGCGTAAGTTATTTCTTAAGACATTTATAAATGTCTTACTAATACTTCATACTCTAAACTTAATTTCCAAGATATTACATTTATTTTATATAAATCAGTCTTTTCTAATAACATTTACAATTATAGTAGCTTAATGACTTACATTAATATTATTTGAATTTAAATCTAATTATTGTCTTAATTTTATTGTATTGTTTTTCCATAGTAGTTAAAATATTGCAGTACTATAATAGGCATATATGTAAAAGCTAAATATGTGTAGGATTTTGATAACATAAGCTTACACCTTATATTGCTATTTACCCTATCCCTATAGTTTTGATTACTAACCTAATCTTAATTAATCTGAATCCTACTCAATCAATATTTCTAATATTTTTTTAATGAACAACAAATTCCAATTAATATCAACAAAATTTATAAATTTATAAAATTTAATAATAATATATAAAAAAATTAGCTCCGACTGAATTAAATGTTGGACAATTTGTACTCATCTATTTATTATATCTATCTATATATATCAATTTATTACCTTTGGTAACCAACTTCTATATTTTATTTCATTGTTATAATTTTAAAAACTTAGAATAATTTTAAGAAAAAAAATTGAAGTATAAAGATACAATTTTAGTATATTTTTTTTTTTTTTTTTGATAAATTGTATTAATTTAATTAGTGTTTATATAATAATTATATTAATTAGTTTGAATCTTTATAATATAATTTATTTTTGATTTCTTGTTGTAACCGGTAAAAATATAATTTCCTACAAAAAAAAAAAAAATAATAAAATATATTATTGTTTATATCAGTAGGTACTTGTAATTCCCTTTAATGGTTTAGCTATAAGGATAGGGGCACTTGTGTGTGACACCGTGGCTAAATATTTTACTTTGATAATAATAGTAATTTTTTTCTATTAAAATGTAGTACAATATTATTTTTAAACTAAATATGTATCCTATAACTTATTTATAAAAACTTTGCCCATTCACCAAATGGTGGAATTATTTATTTAGTTGTATGGTTGTACAATATACTTATTAACTATCTAGTTACTAGATAGTTAGATAATAGATACTTACTAACTAGATTCTAGTATTTATGTTAATTTTCAACAGTGTGATTTCAGTGATAGAATGGGATTGTTTTACATCAGACATTATAACAAAGGCTGACAAATTATTAGTAGATGGTAGACCTATTCGCGCATTTTTCGATAAGTGTTTGAATAAAATGACTGAAGATCTGAAGGCTCAGTCAGATATAGTCAATCAAACAATTAGACTACGCGTGGATGAATATCAAAAAATGATTGAAAATTTGAACAAACAGAAGACCGAAGTATGTGTTATATTATAAAATATACGAGTATACGTTTGCTCAAGTGAAAAATTGGCTCAATATACTTATAAATTAATTTAGAAATAGTATTCTTACAGTCGTATATAAGTGCATAATATAACCATTAATTTAATAATATACTAGCAAGTTACTTAACGTTGCTCAAATATTTTTTACTAATCTTTTAGTAAATGAACCATATCTACAGTCTAAAATTGAAATACTAAAAGTTTAAAGAACTAAACTAAATTTTGATATTAATGTAATTAGAGTAATGTAATAATGTAATGTAATAAGATTTGCAATATTAATTTTCCTGAATATGATTCTTGAGGATATTAAAATTTTCTCTTTTATTATGAGTTTAAGACTTGGGTGTAATTATCTTAAAACATTTCAAAATGTTTCTACAAGGATTACAAAGACTATGGTAATTCATTATAGAAAGATACTCTATTCAATTTTAGTTTTCACAATATTTAGAAAATTCCTACCTAAAGTCCTACCTAGTTGTATTCATTACACTCAACATATGTTGTGCTCAGGGGCGATTTTACGGTGGGATGTGGAGGGTTTGACACCCCCCGACCCGAATGTCGGAAACTATAAGTACTAGTCGGTAATTTTCAGAATTCGCTAAATGTAATATATAAAGAGATCATTGAAAGTTCCATATTGTTTAGTATACAGTCGGCACATTTATCCTTAAAAGTCGGCAAAATTCACTCCAAACCCCCCTAAAAATTAACCCTAGGATCGCCCCTAGTTGTGCTTAATGTCGTCGAAATTGTCGCCGATCAGTTAAGTGACTTCGAAAAAAGTATCTGACATTAATATTGATAGTCTTCCATTATCTTTACTTGTGACTCGCTTCCCAAGATCTGTATGGGTTTATCTTACTCCTCAATGTTTTTCTAGTTCATAAGTTGTATAAATGTATTATGTTGGTATCAATGTTGATTGATATTTCTTCAAGCTTTCCAAAGTTACGAAGATAATTTCTAGAAAATATCTACACATAAATTTATATATTATATATTATACATATGATTACAAAATTAATATTATGAATTATATAACTATAATTGATGATGGGTATTTAATCAGTAGTTTAAAAAAATATTATAGCTAAGTTATAATATAAGTACATTCATTTAACCTTGACCAATTAGTTTAAAATTATAATACTGAATGTATTAATTGGTTTTTTGTATATCAAGCTAAAAGGAGTAGGTTATAGATGATAAAAACGTATTTTAATACAATTGTTTTCTAGATAATATTTCTTATATTTGATTAAATAAATTAAATTACTTTTACTGAATTAATATTAATGTTCAGTATGCGATTCGGTTTTTAGACGATCGACAAAATGAATGAAGTTCAAATGACAATTGACAATCTTTTAAAAGCTGTGGATGACAAACAGTCCCATTTAGCAATAGCACATACGCGGTTATTGAACCGAACGCGCAGAGAAGGTATCGAGTTGTGCCGGGATGAAGTAGAGGTCCAGTTGTACAACGAAGTACTCAAACTAGAAAACAATGTGAAGGATTTAAAGAAAATGATTGCCGACTCAATCGAGTGCCTCCGACGCCTTAAACAGGTATCCACCAGAATCGATATTCAACTACAAATAAAGAAGAATTCATTGCGCATTGACAACGAACTGTGTTTTGAACAACGTAAACGAGTTAACTACAATTTTTATTAGTTACCGTTCAATTCCAAAGGGTCCATCGTTTCGTTTTGTCCTAAATGATTCGTAATTTTCATTTAACTAATTATTGCAACCTGTTTTTAAGAACATTGAATGAATAACTTCGCCATTTCTCGATTTGCATATTTTTTAGTATACAAACTTAACTCATATCTAATGAATATTTAAATAAATAATTATTAAAGGGTTGATAAAATTAGAAACGGTAATCTCTGTATCATACGCACACCATAGGGATTTAAATATTGTATATTTCCAACGTACCGAGCAAATTGTTAATGCGAAAAATATTTTGAAATCTAATTTGAATTGGTCATTAAATCTACTTGATTAATTTTCATTTTTTAATATTTTTCCGAATAAAATTGTCACAGTAAAGTATAATGAAGACAGCAAATTCTAATATCATGAAACAATGGATGAAAGTGAACTCTCATCAGATTATTCGTACCATCATTGATTATAGAATAGATATTATATTCTATAATAATCAATGGTACCATATAAGTAACAATAATAAACATGCATATCGTATGCAACTTGAATCATGGTAAATATATAGAAAGGCAATGTATGTTTTCTTGATAAAGTTACTACAGTGAATATAAATGTATTTTCCATTTTTTTTTATTTTAGTGTATTATAATAGAGTATGAAAAATGTAATGTTATCAAATTCCCATTTCATCCCTTAACCTGCTTTGAAAAATAAATTTTAAACTTTCATTCCCATAAAATTGCAACATATAGAATATATATTTAACCTAACCTACAATGCAAGGTCTTACATAACATTCCTATGAAATGCCTCTCTGTACATATCTAATGAAACATAAATGACCTGCACAAACCTACTATTAAACATACCCCTTTACCATTACAAAACTTTCACAAATTTTAATTTACTCATTTTCATCAAAATTCTATTTTATTATTTATCACTCTCCTCGCTCCTAACTAATCTTCCTAATCTTCTTAATCACCTTAAAAGGGTCATGACACAAAAGAGACATTGCAGCCGGAGCATCCGAGTTGGGTCCCGAATACTAGGGTCTAATCGCAGGTAGTATACTAGTTGGGTCCCGGATTTTCATAGGTACTACACTAGATGGGTCCCAGATTTGTATAGGTACCTACTACACTAGTTGGGTCCCGGATTTTTATAGGTACTATACTTGTTGGGTCCCGGATTATTTTAGGTATTAGACAAATTCCTGAATATTTTTTGGTAAGTACTACGTTATACTAACATTTTTCTTCCCATTTTAACAGACTTAGGACTGTCTATGATCTATTTAGATCACAGGTACGAGTATAGTTAAAAATATTTTTTTTCGTTTTTTAGTTTCTTTTCCATTAAAATATATAGGTATTATTAGAATTGTGTTGGTAAAAATATTAAAAATGTTAAAAATACTGATATTATTATATGAATGCTCGAAAAATTAATTAGAGAAAACCACTTACGTCTTTTTTATTACGAATATCCCAATAGTAATATTATATACATAGGTACTTTTCATTTACTTTTAAATTTAATAAAATTGTATTGTTGTGTAATATTTTTATTACACTATACTAACTTTCTAATACTATTATATAAATTATAAAATTTAAAAAAACTGTGGTCCTGTGGTCCTGTGGTTTAAATATATCATAGACAGTCCTAAGTCTGTTAAAATGGGAAGGAAAATGTTAGTATAATGTATACTTACCAAAAAAAATTCAGGGTGTAGTACCTATAAAAATCCGGGACCCAACTAGTGTAGTAATTTTATATTCGGGACCCAACTCGGATGCAGCCATTGCAGCCAGTGGCGTAGTTACGGGGAGGGTGTAAGGGGTTTCTCCCCAGATTTTTTTTAGGTATTTAATTATAATGTACCTACCTTCACATTATAGTAAAATTATATTTTAATTTTACTATGATTAAGTGTATAATAAAAATTGAGTAACAAAATAATTTTCATTAAATACGGGATATAATAATAATACCATTATAAATGTATTATATATGTATTATGTATTATAATTATTATATAGGAACTCGTATTAAGATATAGGTACTAAGAACGTCGAAAATAAAGGTCTTAAGCCCCCTTCCACCAGAAAAAAAATGTATCTACTCCACTGATTGCAGTAATAACATAAAATGTCTTTTGTGTATAAATATTATTCCCTTTATAATAAAAATGTTTTTAATTTTGTACTAAAAATTAAAATATCTTTAAGAGTACTGATAGGGGTCACTTCTTCTCAAGTGAATAAGTGTGAGTGAAAGTGAAAGTGAATATTACTATACATGTTTAGAGTGAAGCAAGAAATGTTTATTTTTTTGTTTTATATATCTAATACTTTTTGTAAATACTCTTTCTGATATAGAGCGGCACACCAAAATAGCGGTCTAGGATATTTCGACGTGGCCATTTCGGCGTAGTGCCCTTTCGGCGTAGAGATGTTTTGAAGTTTTATAAATTTGAAATTATTTATTTAATATTATTTATTATTTATATTATTTAATCATAAATATATCTAACAGAAAACATTATTTAATTATTATTAATATATTTATTCTAATGAAATAAACAAAAAAATATTTAATAAACACATTAATTAAAATAAGGAGAATACTATTAAAGTTATAAATAAAATCTAATATATAAAAATCTCGTGTCACAATGTTTGTTACCAAACTCCTCCGAAACGGCTGGACCGATTTTCATGAAATTTGTTGTGTATATTAAGTAGGTCTCAGAAAGTGATGTAAACTATTTTTCACACCCCTATTTTTATTTTAAAGGGTGGCTCATATAGGGATTTTGAGATTTACGATAGAAATTTTTGTTTATAAATGGTTGCTATGGAGGTTATAAGATTTGAGAATAATATTTATTTATAAGTAGTTGCCATTGGTAATATATAAAATTAATATAATGAATTACTCGACGTTGCAAGGTAAACAAAAATAAACAATAAAAAAAAAAACATAAATAAGTACGTTGAATATTTTCTATTTGTGTCATTAAAAATGCCAAGAAGACGCCATTATGTCAATTTTTGTCATAGAACAAATGCAGCTACAAACATGACAAATAGAAGAGCGCAAAGAACAGATGAACAATGCCAATCCGATAGTGCGAATGTTCGTGTGAGTATGGCGCAATTGCGTGAATCTCAATCACAAGAGGTACATGCAGAACGAAATGAACGACAATTTGAGCAGACATGCGCGTCGATTCGTAGTTGTATCACGCAGAGCAAATGACCAACAACGCCAACAGGTAGATCGAGAATTTATATCTGATTCATTCCTGCATCTAGCATTCCAGTATGAGCCCGATATTGAATATTATGCTCATTCAAAAGTAGTAATTGGTGCTATGGACAAGGAATGCCAGCACTGCAATGTTCTCAAATTCAAAAATGAGCCAGTCGGGATGTGTTGCACGTCAGGAAAGGTGTAACTACCTGAAATTGAAATACCACCTGAACCATTGAACGGTTTACTTATCGGCACAGATCCAGATTCTAACGTGTTCCTGAAGTCAATTAGAACATTCAATTCATGTTTTCAAATGACATCGTTCGGAGCAACAGAAATAGTTCGAAATACTAATGTAAATGGTCAACAATACAATTCTACAGCACTAGGTCCGCGATCTACCGCAGGTAGATTGCCTACCTGATAACTGCTGTGAATCAGAATTTTTATTCCAGAGAGAAAACTTAAGACAAATCTAGAACATCATCCAACGAATATTAAATAACGAATTGAACAAAGTTAGTCATATAGAGTTGGTATATTTAACGAGCAACGAAGTGCACGGGATCAGCTAGTGTGTATATATATAAAAATTAATAGATCGAAGACAATTGTTTAATAATAACACCCTTTTGATTATAGTAAAATAATTATAATTTTAATTGGTATCAATAATTATTTATTATTCTTATAATTATTATAGGTTGTTTTTCAAAAGTACTAAAGCTGACAAATGGTGAGGCGTCATTTTTTTCGCTTGGGTGTTATAATATTACCGGCTATAGAAAATACGCGTTCAGACGATGCTGACGATGCAGGAATACATAAAAAATTTTTTGCTAAAACTGATATAGTTGGATAGACATTTTCACGAGCTTTCTATCACAAACATGGATTCTCATTATGATTAATTTGTGGTTCTGACAAATATCGAGTAAATTCATCTTCATCATCACAAAATTATCCCATTAGCTCATCTAATACAGTCTTTTTTGATATTTAATTACAATTGTCTACATTTGTCGAATATGTATTAACAGATAACATTTTTGAACGAATCACCGATTGTATACGGTATTTAAATTATACGGACTCAAATTTTAAGTTTTTGTACCTGGGATCAAGCAGACTTGCCATTTGCGCTATAAGCACCGGTAAATTATCAGTACTTTCCTCATCATTTGGATCTTCCATTGAAAATCGTTTCGCCAATTCTTTGGAAACTGTTTTTGAATGTTGTAGCAAACATACAGTCTATTTGATTTGAATTCAGGTGTTTACTTATGAGACTAGCAGTAAGTGGCCGAACCTAAAATACAATTAACAAGTTTTATATGATTTTAAAATTAGGATATACTAAATAATAATTATTACCAACCAAGTTTATATTTACGATAAATATTTACCATTGATATTGTGATTCTTTGTTCAAAACATAATACTGTGGTGGTTAGTCGCAGTGGTTTCAATAACTTGACAATAACTTCACATTGATTCCAATCTTCTTCAATCATTACTAAATTTTTGGCTATTCTTGTGTTGAAATATTCTCCGTCTGATATAACAGCTACAACAGCTCTGCGCAGTAGAAGCAAGCGATCTAACATTGCTAGGACAATGCACAATTATTGGATACAAGAGGAACATATTTAGAAGCTCTCAAAATATGTGACCCAGACCTTTTTTCTAGAATTTATGTATTGTTAAAAATACTTATCACGTTAGAGATGCAACAGCTGAACATAATTTTTCATCACTACGACGAGTCAAAACGTGGATGAGATCGAGAATATAAGAGAAACGATTAAATGGACTGGCATTATTACACGCTCATAAAGATGTCATAAACCACGATGAAGTTATAGACATATTTGCTCAATTTAACAGAAGATTGGATTTTGTTATCTGATTCATTACTAAAATGTTTTAAAATTAAAATGTTTATTATATTTTGTTATGAATTTTGAAAAGGTATTTTATAAGAAAATGTAGGTTTAAAAATGTAACTTTAATAATTAAATAAAGAAATTCAATGCAATTTACGAAAAAAATTGTTCATTATAAATAATCAGAAATTGCATTATGTACTCATATATATATATACAAATACATACTCTCATATTTACTAATAGGTATCTAAATATGTAAGTATACTTATTTATAATCCGCCACACCATCCCTCCCCCTCCCCGTTAAGGTAGACAAGATCTGCGCCAGGTTGAAAGAATGATTTTCTATCACTACCCACCGTGCAAAAAACAGTTACAATTATATAAAAGGAATATTCTAATGGAACTTTGAAACGTTCTTACGGAACTTCCATTAGAGTTCCAAAAACATTCCGATAACGCAATATGCCGTGTTGTTTGTAACAATGCATAAAATATTACAGAACTATAAAACCGGTTATATTACTTAAATAGTTTTTCGGGAACATGACAGTAACGTGCTTCTAAAATTATTCCTAGGATCTTTAATCGGACTTCAAATTAATTGTTTTAAATTTTATGTTCCAGTTATATTTTTTCAGTGGCTTTTTGGGACATTCATATACTATATATAGTATCGGTTATCTGGGGTGAGGGATCATAATTGGATCGACCCTTCAAACCTCTCCACCTCTTGAGGTTCTAAAATATTGTTCTCTATGTAAATATTATAGGTTCAAATTAGGAAAAATAACTTATTGAAAATGTATAAAATATTTGATGTTCTCCACTCATTGATATCATTGTGTAGAATTGTTGTACAACAAGAATATATTATTACAGTAATCCATAAATTCTTAGATGGGTATACATTTCAAAGTATTTACACCAATGATTATTATTATTATTATTTTTTTTTTAAACATGATTTACTAATAGAAAAAAAAAAAACAAATTATAATAGTCTTACGAACTTATATTAAAAAAATATATATAAATACATTGTATATAGAAATAACATTAAACATTTTTAAACATAAATCAACATTTTATTCTTGGTGCATATTAATGTTAAAAATATTTAACAATTACATATTATGGCATAGTGAAATAACAATACCTTCATTATTTGAAAGTTGGACAAAAAAACACTTAAATACAATATTGTTTACATTTATGTCATAAGCATTAGATGTATGATGAGTATTAACAGAAAAGACTCCTACAAGTCTACTCGGTACAGGTTGTAAAAACAAATTATTTACAGTTAAAAACTTGACAACTGATAACCTAATTGTATCATTATTTTTATAGTTTAATTTATAAATTTTTTTTATCATCACTATGTCCTTATTTTCAAGAATAATACACTGATCTTTAATATTATCACAGCAAAGTACATAGTTATTTGATTTAAGAGTAATTTTCTTATAATAAGTAAGCCGAAAATTTGAGAGATTTTCATCTATTTTGTAGTCTAAAATAGACGAATCATTATTTAAAGGAGATTTTAACTCTTCACCTTCAGATGCTAACACTTTATTGAGAATTTCAGAAAGTGGAAATCTACAGCATTTCATGGATCTTTTGAGAGTTTGAAGATAATTTTCATATTTAAAGGCGCTAAAATTATCTAATGGCCCATGTAAATTAACAAAAAAAGGTAAATGAATTAAACTATGGACGTTGTAGGTAACAGATTTTGAATCATAAATGTTTGAATAATTTTGAACAAATTGTAATATAAGTTGTGAAGCTAAATCACTATGCGTATTAAACATTTTATAAGAACACAGTATTCTAATAGAAATAAACAAAATAAGAAAGTGATTATATTGTTCCTTTTTTACATTAGATTTTAAAACAATAATACCAGTGTAAAGTAGAAATTCACGAAATTCTGTAGCTTTCCAATAATCTATATCATCAAGACTTCTTGGCAGACGAGCAAACTCAGACGGTACAGATTTTCTTAAATTAAATAAAGCTAAAGAAACCAATTTTTTTTTATCCTCCAACATTCTTATTGGTTTTTTTCCTTTAACCCAGAAATCTAATAGTTTTTTCATTACACCCTGGCATAAACAGTGCATGTAATCTAAAACTACACACTTTGTTATATCTATAGGGAGTTCTATTAATGGGCTGAATCCATCTTTATGGTATTCAGAATTTGATTTTAACCTAAATGAATTATTGGTTCTTAATGGCGCAGATACATCTAAAAAGCAAACTTTATCCAAATATTCTCCTTCAACTTCACAAGAGGTACAGGCAAAATAACCATTATGGTTTTTAACATTTAATAAAAACGCTTTAGCTGGTGCATCAGCTACAATGTGAGCTACTTCAAAATTAATTTGTTTTTTATGTATTTGAATACCATAAATTAAAATATGATTAAGTTCATTTATAAATGGTCCTAAAAATTCATTTATATTACCAGGTTTACCGTTAAAACTATGAAAAATACCTACTAGAAAAATTTTTTTTTTAAAATAGGTAAATTTATAAATGACATAAGAATTGGCCAAAATTGTGATTTAGAATTTTTACCCAAAGGAAGACCATCAATACTGAAACTTAATTTTATCTTTATATTATTAGTTATATTATTTATATGTTTTAATAAGTGAGGTTGAATAATATTACAAATACCTAAATTAAGATATGAACCATTTTTAATTTTTGAAATTGTCTAATAGTCTTATATTCACGTAGAATTGTACGGATATCTTTAGGAACTTCATGACCTATGTTCCTAAGAATATTTAACATATGATTGGCACAACCATGTGATACATTAAATTGTACAGCCCACTTTCGAATTTGTTGAATTAAATCTTGGTTTTTATCCTCAATACCATTAAATACATGAAATATGTCATCAACGGATTGGGTCTCAGGAGAATATTCCTAAAAAAAAAAAATTTTTAAGCACCTATAACTAATATATATATATATATATATATATATATATGACATATAATAAATACAATATAACAAAATTAGTACTTACAGTACATGTATGATATTCATTTGTTAAATTCTGTGTTGTACATGGTTCAATAAAACTGTTGTTTGTAACGATTGAATGAAGTTGTTTATTAGGAGATTTTAAATGTGTAATTGAATTGGACTAAAACAATAAAATAATAACTTTAACAAACCTATATTCTTCATTATACTATTTATAAACTTACCTGGAATGATGGTTGAATTTCAACATGTTGTGCAAGTGTTGGACTATTATTTAGTAATGTATTTTGTTAGTTAAACGCCTTTGAAATTGACGTTTTGAAATAATTCCAATGTCTTTGACTCGTTTATACATTTTTGGCAACACTAAAAATAATTAAAAATATATACCACACAAAAAATTGGTACTTACAGATAGATAAGACTGATTAATTATATAAATTATTAATAAGGTTGACAATATTACCTGTTTAACTTAAACCTAACTTTTTATTTGTACCTTGTATACAATATACATATATACAACACATATTTTTATCTATGCTTTCATACGAAAGAAAATTAATATCTAGAGTCTATTTTTCTTAATACTTATAAAAAAAACATTCAAATTAATTAAATTGGTTTATTTAAAAGTACATAAAAATATTCTTAAATGATTATAATACACATAGGTAGTTACTGTTCTCTGTCATAACGAGTTTTTGCTGTTCTAAACCAACTTTGAACATCCATTTCAAATACTGAGTCGGAAAATTGATATTTATTTTTTATCACACCTAGTAATTATTTTAAATAGTTATAATTTTATTGAATTAATGCAAAATAAATTTAATTTAAAGTTATTTACCTTTAATTATTGAAATTATCTGTAAATCCTTTACTTTAATTTTTTTCACATTTTTATCAAAAGCCCTGCCTGTCCAAGAACATTCAATTGCAAGTTTATTGGTAAAAACTTTGGATAAAATACGTCTTAAATGTGATTTACCATCGTTCCCACCAATAGAGCAAAACATAATTTTCTAACAAACAAGTCAAATCAATAATTTATAATTTTAAATAAAAGTAAAAATTAGAGTAATTAATAGAGTATACCAATTTTTTCCCTGTCGTTGTTATCAATTTGCAGTAGTTTTTCGCACTCTAAAATGTCTTCTTTTTTTGAAAAGGAAATTTTTCTAAAAACATTTGATTTTCAAATTCATAAGATATTCCTGATGATGGTACACTGTTAGTTAATTTTTTAAAATCATCTTTTAAGCTATTCATCATGTTCCAGAGCCTCTGACTCATTAAGCGATTTGCTATAAGCTCACTATAAATATTTTGTAAAATTTTTGAATCTCCTTCTATAACAATATTATAGTTTTATAAATTTTATGAAATTAAAAGGCATTTTATTTCTATTGTCGGTACCAAAACAAATACAAAGTAATATCAATGTTTTTCAGTAACTATCTATATATTTATGTATTATACCTAACCTTAATACTTTTTATTAGAATTAAATTATCTTAATCAAATAAACTTTTATATTACCTTTCAGAGAATCTTGAAAAGATGGAAATGGTTCATTTTGAATTTCTAAATGATTAACCTATAAAACAATAATAAGTAATAATTTGACTGTTTACCTAGTAATTTCTATAAATGTTGATGAAATATTGAACATATAAATATTGAATAATTAAAATGAATATAATAATAAATATTATATACTTAATACATAAGATATATTTTTAATATTACCTTTGATTCTGAATTTGATGATTCATATGTTAGAGGTTCCATCATACTTGAGTCTTGTATTATTATTGAGTTTGATGAAGGCATTGATTTAATTTCCAGATTTGTAAAAGATTTTTTTTGATTATCAATCAATGTTGATACTGTTGGGAACTATACATGTATATATACATAGTTATAACTATGAGCACACACTATACCAGTGGCGTACCAAGGGATGGTTGACTAAGGGTACTAAGCCCGTCTTATAGTTCATATTTACGTGTACGTACTAAACTATTTTTTTTTAGTATATCTAGTCTTCTTCTTCATAACTCTCTAAATGTTTTTGCCGCCATCATTAAATCACCCCACTTATCTCGGTCCTGTACTATCTCTCCAATTCTATACTCCAAGATTTCAAATCTTTATCTACTATATCCATCCATCTTTTCCGAGGACGACCCTGTGACTTTCTTCCTTTCGGCTTCCAATTTAGTACTATCCTAATTAATGCATCTGTGGTTACGCTGCATAACATGTCTTAGCAATTTTATCTTTTGACTCTTTATAAATCCATTAATTATGACCATATTTAATTCTTGATTGAACTTCCTGCGCCATATTGTATATTGCTATTTGATATTTAACTATTTTAAAACTTTGGTACTATTAAAATGTTGACGAATAACGGGTGTTTATCATTGGTAAATAAATTTAATTTCTAATTACATTTTGGTATTTTTATCGTGATTACATCTATTATTTTGATGGTTATCGTAAAAATTGTGGCAATTCTTGTCTATTGTGTCGATACTTACATTTCATAATCACTATAGTTTTTATATTAGGTATATCATGCAGGAATATTTTGATAGGTTATACTCAGGGCCGGCGAGAGGGTAGGGCAGTGATTGCTAGAGCCTCGAGGCCCGTACCCCTGAAAGGGCCCGTCGTCTCAGCTTATTATTCAAAATGATTTTATTATGTTATTTGCCGTAGCATAAGATGCAAATTTTAATTTTTTTATTGTACTAAAGTGTGTACAAATAGTATGTATCTTGACCAAACAAATGTAAGGGAGCCTGTAACCTATCAGCCCTGGGGCCCTCAAAAGCTCTCGATGGCCCTGGTTATACTATATATATAAACACACAAACTCTCAAAGAATTTATTACCAACCTGGCCAAACAATTCTCACATCTAAAAATCCTTGTTACGCCACTGCACTATACCACACACTTTTAATAATTACTCATCTACTCGTACATGTTTGTTGTACCGAACTGATTATAAAATATTATTTTTATTATAATGCTATTTTTATCGATTATACAATTTAGAGTTGAGTACATGGGTGTACATATACCTGTATTTTAGAAGGTATTTAAAATACTTTTGTGCTTTATCTTAATAAACGTGTAAATATATGTAATAAATCATAATGTATAAATAATTAAATAAAAATTACTTAAATTTTTTATTTAATATTATTGTATATTAATCCCAAAGAATATATTTTCCGCAAATATTGTAAATTTTTCTCAGATAGCTTCTTATAATTATTTATGATTTGTACTTTTGTAGTCAATCGTAGCTATTATATCATCATAATAGGTTTTCGTACAAAAATTTAGAACATTTTGTTCTATATTTTATTTAAAACGAAACATCATTTATTTTTTACTAAATATTTTAGAATATATTACGTTTAATTTGAGCAACATCAATAAAAAATATGGGCACTTTACTTTTATATTTAAATTATGGAATAATATTTATTTTAATAATTATTATTTAATATTATTTAATAATATAATATTGCACTCCCCTTGTGGAATTTTGGGAGCGGTAAATTGTTATTTATTTCTCCTTTGTATTTAGCCAATTTTAAATTATTATGATGATATTGAATGTTTTTTTCTATATATTGTATTTTGTATTGTCTATTTATCAATGGAAATTTAGCTGAAGTTTATTATAGGATATTCTCTAAACTTTTATTTTCAAACGAACGCTAAAGGATTCCTTGGTTTAACGGATAATGACATTACACAATACGCAGAAGCCTAAATGCAGCCCGCATTTTAAAGTTGTTAACCACTGTTGTATTTTATACAATACAAAACGATAAAACAATAATATGATTAATTTGTATATTTTTATCCTCCCCTCCATCACCCTTTCAGCTACAAAATGGGGGGGCGGAATTGTAAAAATGTCCCGGGTGCCAAAATTCTAAATACAGCCCTGATTATATATGTGTATATGTCGTAGCCACTTAATGTGAAATTGACCATTTGATGAAAAGTTGATCATTTCATGAAATAGAAACGACTTTTTAACACCGTGAAATACGAAAATATTTCATGATATGGTCACTTTTTCATGAAACGGTCACTCCAATTTGACATCGTGTAATTTTTTTCACAATCTGGTCGTTCACGTTGTGTAACGAAAATATATTTTATATTTCTCATAGTTTTATAATAATTTCCGTTTGTTATATTGTGTTATATGGTACCTAAGTATCTTCTTCTTCTGCCTAGAAGATATGGTTACCTAAATATATCATATTAAATTTAGTTTTGATATAATTAATAATATTAATATGTAGGCAATTAAATAAATTAAATAATTATCTTAATAATTTACACATAATATAATTTATCATATAGTTAATAATTATTTATTTAAACAATTTAATATTTAAATATTTATATCTATGTATAAAGTAAATAAAGAAAATAGTATTAAATATAACAGCCGTTGCCATAACTCATTAAATTGTTTAAATAAATAATTATTAACTATATGATAAATTATATTATGTGTAAATTATTAAAATAATCATATAATTTATTTAATTACCTACATATTAATATAATTAATTAAATCAAAACTAAATTTAATATGATATACTTAGGTACCATATAACACAATATAACAAACGGAAATGATTATAAAACTATGATAAATATAAAATATATTTTCGTTACACAAAGTGAACGACCAGATTGTGAAAAAAATTACAAGATGTCAAATTGGGGTGACCGTTTTATGAAAAAGTGACTATATCATGAAATATTTTCGTATTTCACGAAGTGTTAAAAAGCCGTTTACATTTCATGAAATCATCAACTTTTCATGAAATGGTCAATTTCACTAAATGGCTACAACATACATAGAGAAAATACTCGGATCGATTAATTGTGCCATCTATAACCTATCGATCATAGGCTAATATCCGCGTTAAAATTCACCAAAAAATAACATGAAAACTAATAAAATGTATAAATATTTTAACATTGTAGCATCAAATTGATATCGAGGTAAGAATCCTTGTTCAGTGTTACTGAAACTATCTTTCGTTGAGACAACAGCTTTTATAGAAAATATTACTTCAACTAATCTGTTGGTTTACTGTTGGATAAGGAGAACAAGTACCTATATAGTTAAAGTAATATTATTTATCATTTCATTTTGACAGTGTAAAAAGCATCATAAATGTATACTCTACGACCATCTATAGATCTTTTTTAATGGAACGATTAATAAATAAAATGAAAATACCAAAATCAACAACATTTAAGTAGGTATAAATTAATTACGTATCTATGGATTTGGTTAATTGTTTTCAGCTAAATACCTAATTTAAAATCTTACTATTTTAATGTAATTACTTTTACAAAAACTAAAAATTTCAAATATGTATGGAATTTAAATATAAATGGTTAAATGTATAATAACTTTTTTTTATTAATTCAAAATTAATATAGGTATTATTGTAGAACGAAAATAGTATTTACATCAATTATTTACTTTCTTACGCTGAGCTTGTGATGAAAGTAGAGTGTAAAAAATTACAAAAATATTAATGCTCTAGTAATTAAATAATAAGATAGTTATAATACTTAGGAATTTTTTAAATACTTAAAAATAAATTAAAAACACGTTATAAGTATAGTATTAAAAAATGATCGTGTATTCTTTAAATTATATTTAAAAATCCATAAAATAACTAAAATGTTAATTTATTATTAATACACGATTTTTATTTGTACTTAAATATACGATATATAAATGTATATGATAGTTCAGATTTCAGTCTTAAATAAACCGCAATTCTAATATTTGCCCATGATAATAACAATAATAAGTAAGGAACGGATTTTAATTTAAATAAATATTTTTATGTAGTATTAGCATCGAAAAGTTTTCGATATATGTATACGTTTCATTTAATTTCAAGTAATCTGATGCTAATTTTATTTTAAATATTTTTAAATATTATAGAATAATTAAATATTTTAAATATTTTAGAATAATTAAATTTTTTTACAAATAAATACATAAATTATGTAATATTGTAGAATTGTCGTGTACATTTTAATTATTTTACTAATAAATATACGTATTCTATATAATTGAAATATTTCCATTTTTATTTTAGTATTTTACGATAGGGTATGCGATATGATTAGGTCTCTGTACTGTACATCTTTGACATCAGACGACAACGATTCGAAATCTGCAATGGCAATAAAAAAAACTGTTGAGCTCATAGAAAGTAAAAATTTGCAAAACAATTTAGCATTTATTTCAACTAATTTTGGATTTTTAGTTGATACTATTTCAAAATTAGAAACTTCTAAAATGCCACTAACGGAGAGCTTAAATATAGTTGATAATGCCATAAAGCAATTAGAACGTGTTCCTGGAGAAATTGGAGTTTAAACCAATTCAAAATTAAAAAATGTATTGGAAAAAAACTCAGGATTTAATACTGTAATGTCAATAAGAGACATACTATTAAACAAAATTCCGAATAACAATTATTCAGAAATTGAATTCACTCCAAAAGAAATAATGTGTATGAAATATGCACCTGTCACGTCCGTTGTGGAGAGATCATTCAGCCGTTACAAAGCAATGTTAAGACCGAACCGCCGCCACTTTACATTTGAAAATTTCAAGTTATATGTTGTTTCTAACTGTTTCCCACATGAAGACTATGATGATTCAGAATAAATTAAAAAAAATTTAATATTTTTTAATTAATTATTTAATAATTATCTTATTTTCAATTCAAATATTTAAATATTATACATTTATAAATAAATATTTATTAAGAAATAAACAAATATATATTTAAATATTTTTGATTTTATACTAAAATAAAATCCGTTCCCTAATAATAAGTAACGATCATAAAAAATCATGATTTTATTTGATGATTTTACATAATTTAAAATTCTAAAGATCCAGGCTGGGGACCAAGGGATTTTAAGGTTCTCAAATTTACAAAAATTACTTTATGTTTAAAAAATATAATTTTATATTAAGGACCTGATTAAGGAGCTTGTCGTTAGTAGGCTTTGGTTAATTTGGTGCCTACGATGTATTTCGAATGGAAAGGTTCCAAGAGGAGGCCCTTAAAAGAAACATAAAGACATGAAACTTTTACTGTTTAGAATAAAGGTATTTCATAATTAAAAGAATATTATACAAAATAAATATTGTAAATATCTAAATATTGTACAAAATAAATAAACATTTTCACATTTATGATTGATCAAATATGTAAAAAAATTATCTTGATTTACATGAATATTTTTAAAACAATTCGCGCCAAACATTGATTTCACCCGTTCATATAAATTTTTACTTTCTTGATTTCGATGACGCATAAGTTTATTTAATAATTATTTAATCCACTATTTAATTGAAAGAAATATTATCCATGAACTCACTTTCAATAAACAACGATATAACAGGATTATTAAGACTATTAAGTTTATATACATTTTAGTTATACTTTTAGCTATGGTAAACATATTCATTTTCTTTGTTGTTGTATTTCTCATCGTATTCCGTATAAGAATTACTTACATAATATTACAATAATGTTATATGCTGAATACTATACTTTTGTGCAATCAAAAAACCTATTTAATTTAATTTAATTTTTAAGTATATATTATTTAATCAAAGCTCCTAAGTTCATAAAAAAATGATTTTTTGTGATATCCCTGAATTAACATTGATCGATTAGCGCCCTAGATCAGCGGTTCTCAACCTGTGGTACGCGGAAAGCTTGTACCCACTGTGCAATATTCGGTCACATAACCGTTTCAGAGACGTTTCAAATCAACTTGTAACTTTGCGTTTATTGTTACTTTTATGTTGTACCGATATTGTGGTAACTGCCGTTGTCCAAATTTAATGACGTTTCATATGAGTTGCATTGACGTTTACATTACATATTTTATCACATCGTATCAACTTCTCTGAAATGTTATAAATAAAATATTCTAGAAACATCTATTTTACATTTAGTAGATGTTACTTAGATGTTATTAATGTTATAATTTAGTATCCAACGAGATTGATTGTGTAGTAAAAATGAGAATAAATTAGGAAACGCTTACTAGGGAATCGTACCATCACTTAGCATTTACACTGTATTTTATCCTACCTATTTGGGAAACGCCCTAACCTACCTAACCACGAGAACTTATTACATTCGTTATGTATAATTATTGTATTTAGGTAATAACATTTTTACAATATTGAATTTGAAAATAGAGAATTAAGGACTAAGCAGAGGAAACTAGGGTGTATCATTGTCAGTTAAAAGTTAAATTATAGAACAATGTACTATTGCACAAGTTAAATACTATATGATTATGTGAAAATAACATACATTTATGTACATTACTTAGGTACCTAAAATGTCTACTATAAATACAAAAATGATATCATATTAACATATTTATTGTTAATTAATAATTAATTATCATATATTATCATATATTATATTGTTATAATATAATTTATATATTATACACTAATATTGTTATATTGTAACTATTGTCTAATACAAGGTTATGTATTTACCCCTGTAAATAGGCCACTGAATCATTATCTTACTAATAGCAAATTTAGGTAGGTACCTACATAGACTTTATACTCCTTAGTATAAGGTCTATGAGTACCTATGTACATTCTGCATAATTCATTTAAACTAAGAAATATATAATTCAAGCGCACCTAGAGCCTACCTATTTTTTGTTTAACATAGGATATAACTGCAATTATACACAGGGCATAACACAAATATTGCATACATTTTTCAATGCATAATATATACTAATAAGTAGCTCATACAATGATTAATAATGATATAATTACTTTCAAGTTCAAATGTATGATATATTTATTTGATTACATTTAATATAAAACATAAAATTATTTACCTATTACCTGTAAAAATAACATTTTCTATGTAGAAGATACATCAATTTAAACAATACAAATGTCCATCAAACACTTTAATAGGTAATCATAGTAGGTATAAAGGCATTATATATTATTACAATAAAAAAACAGTATACAACATAAAATGTTGATATTTAGGTATGTAATAGGTACCTAATTTTAATATTAGTATATTAATCATATTTATTTTAAATTCACACATTTATTTCATGGCATAATGTTATAATAATTGCTAAATTATTACCCACACTAACACAAAAACATTTGTATTTTAAATTTTTTTCATTTATAAAATACATATCTGATACTTCATCAGTTTTAATTTTATACATGCCAATAATTAAGGAAGAAATAACAGGTCCATTGCAAAATTCAGCACGATTTAGGTATTTTCTAACAAAAAACTTTACAGAATTGTCTTTAGACTTTATAATATGAACTATTGAAACTAATGAGTTATCATTTAATATGAAGTATTTATCCTTTTCTTTTGATGTATCTATTGTTGTATTTGTTCTTTTTAAACTATATTTTTTATAAACTGTATCAGATAATTCTATAATTGATAATGAATGTTGATGTATTTCATTGCTTAAATGTGACAATTGAGGGTATAAAACCGATGATTTCACCGTTGATGCTTCTATAATGGGTCAAAATATTGCAAAGAACCAAAAAGAATGTTCAATACGAAACTTGGGTACATTTATTAGCACACATGTATAAAATTAAATTATGAAAACTATTAATGTTATCATAATGATATGATTGATGATTGTTATCCAAACTACCACAGGGTTATGTTTAAAATAGGTTATTTATATATTGGTATATTTTATTTATAAATAGATCAAATATAATATGGGTATTTATAAGAAATCTAATCGAAAACAAACTTATAAATCAGTATGACAGTATTTGACGAAACTAAAAACATATTTCAACAAACCTAACCATGTGCACGTCACATCCGCAAGTGTTGTCTCCATCTTACAAGTGCGTAACATAGCAAATTTACGTTTAGCAGTTTAATTTTAGCTCCGTATAAAAAATTAAAGTGAATCTACCTATTAGAATATTTGAGGGTAATTTTCTGTGTTCATAACATTTTATGTTGATTTTTGTAATTATTCAGTTACGCACTAGTAAGACGGAAACAACACATGCAAGTGTGGCGTTCTCTTAACGTACCTGAAATAAACCTTGAAATAAACGTGAATATGATTCAGTTTGGATACGTTTTTACAATTTAGGGGGTTACTTATACAATAAAATACTAAAATACCAAATTGTCAAAAACACAGTCATTTGTATATGATATTTTGTGGGTCTTTTGGCTTAAGTGTCTTATAATTAAGTGATTTTTATAAAATCGCGGCAAAATGTTGCTAAGCTATCAGCTGTAGCAACATCATGTTAATATCCTTGCAATGCTATAGAAACATGTTTCCAAGACGTTGAGATATTATTATATTTCATGTTTATACAATGTTGATATGTAAACATGAAATAACGTTACAATATTACGAGTGAAAAACAGATGCGCGATGTTTAGCAAACGTTTGTGGGCGCTGTTAGCGCTGCAACTTAAATCGTACAGCCCTACGACGTTTCGAAACATTGAATGCACAGTGGGTAGGTGATAGGTGGAGAATTTTTTTTTAAAGAAATGGTTTAATTTTTATAATTATTACCATTATTTTATTACCAAATTTCCCCATTGCCCCCCCCCTCTAAATACGGCCCTGTACACAAGGGTGGATTTTAGGGCTTCACCCTCCCCCCCCCAAAATTCAGAAAAATTATTAAGTAACTTTACATACAGGGGCAGATTTAACAATTTTCCGCCTCTATTCCAAATTAAATTTGCCGTCTCTATCTAAAAAAAACTTACTACCTCTTTAATAAAATATCCTCAAATAAATTAATTTTTTGAATACCTACCTAATATGCAATTTTTGCTTATTATAGTATTACGAGACATTTCTTAAACAATAAGATGAGCTATAATACAATACTATCGTCGTTGTCGTAGACGAGTTCCTAGGAAAATATAAATATTATTTTGTTAAAAATAAACAAATAGGTACAGAATCCACAATTTTAAGATTTTGAAGTGATAAATGCAATTTTAAAAATTATGTACCTAATTTTACAAAATCAAAATAAATTATCAACATAATTTTGCCGCTCTCCAAAATTTGCCGCCCTATGCGGCCGCATAGTTCGTAGTGCCTTAAATCCGCCCCTGTTTACATACAGTAAAAGTAGTTTATAAATTATACAAGTATGGAAATGTTTAACCTTAATTCCTCAAAATATTTTTTTGTGAATGCACCTGCTCACTAATCCTAAAAACAGCTCTGATAATGTAACTCATATAATTTAACCTAAAACATAACAATTGTGGCATGTTATACACAACAATAATTATTTAGGTAGTTTTAATACTATAGTAAAATTTTCTTATGTTGAATTTTTCTCTTGAAACTACTACTCAAACGCTACTCAATAGCGTTTACTCTCGATAACCCGATGTAAAATTAATCCATTGTTCGTTATATAAAATACACAGTTAATATTTTTATTATAGTAAGAACAGAAAATTGTGTAATAAATTCAGTATAGTGATTGTGGTTGTGCAAATTCAAAGTTTATATTTATAGTCGTTCGTATACAAATAGTGTGGCTAATATAATGAAATAAAGATAAGTGTAAATTAAATGCCCTAAAAATATCAAACAAAGTTCGTTTTCAGTTATTTCAAAAAAGTAACCGTAAAAAAATTAAAATCGCAAATGAATCCAATACTAAAATTTCAATGTTTCAATTATATACCTACTTGTGAAAAAAATGAGGATTACTCTTTATATGAACATCGATAAATGTTTATTAAAGTGGTTTACTCAATTCCAAACAAAAATACACCATACAGATATTTTTTAATAAAAATGTATTTATTATATGTTGTATCATTGATACTAATGTAATATTAGTATTTTTAGTACTTATTCAAATTATGTATTTTAAGCATTCGAACTATTTACTAATATTTTCAATTTTTAATAAAATTCTGTCTTTCCTGTGTCTCGACGTGACTGTGTCGACATAACAAAAATTTGCTGTAAATGAAACTGGTTAATTTTTATTTTATTTAACCAACAGTATCATTTTTCAAAGCTAATTATTATTACGAAGCAAAATATTTTTAGATTCTGAACGGAGTGAAGAATGTATTGATTTTACAATGATGTGTGTTTTTTTTTTTTTTTTTGTGTCTGTCGACACGATTTGGGGCAGTAAAAATGCTTCGATTGCCTTATGTAGCAACTTTTCTGAAAGGAAAGTGAATCTATTTGGTACTTTGGGGGGCCAAAAGTAAAAAATTTCCAATATTTTTAAAATGCGACGGGAAAAACCATAAAAAAATTTGGGAAAAACGGGAGTTTTTACGCAAAACCAGTTTTCGACATAATCAAATTTTTTATTTTACTATAACTCAAAAACTAATCAATGTAAATACTTGAAATTTTCACCAAATGTTTAAATTAGCGTTCTCTATACACCATTAAATTTTCAAAGTATTTTGACTTTTATTGAGCTATTTATAGACAATTGAAATTTTCAATTTTTTTAAGTATTTTTTTTTTAAATAACGATAAAATTTTTTTGGCTGCCCAAAAAATCTTGAAAATTTAATACAAGGTTTCTTATAAGTTGTTCCTTAACTTCTAAAAAAAAATCTAAAATCGTAAGTCACAATTTTTCTTTATAAGTGCTCAAAGTTCCAATTTATACGAAATATGTAAAAATCACGATAATTTGCAAGTTATTTTGTAGATAAAAATTCATAAAATTTTTTCAGTTCATACTTAAGGTTTAAAATTTTAACACTAGGTTATCTATAAGCTACTCTTCAAAAATCTTTAAAAAAATTTCTACCGGAATTTGAGGAAAAAATTTTATGACTGTTTGAAATTTAAATATTTACAAAATTGCATAAAATAGCGATTTATTCTCAATCGATTTTAAATATTTTTTATAATTCAAAAAGTATAAGTCGCAGATTTTTGAAATTTCTACTAGCTGTTAAGATTGGTATTTCCTTTATGTCATATTTTTTTCAAAATATTATATTGATTTTTAAGCCACTTATAGGCATTTAAAATATTCGATTTTTTTACATTTTTTTTTTATAATCGGTGATAAAAAAAATTTGGCTCGTACAAAATACTTGAAAATTTAATAGAAGATTCCACAGAAGTAGTTCTTAAAGTCATTCAAAAATTATTAAAATCCATAGGCACAATTTTTTTTTATAAGCGTTTGAACAGCGAATATTGACATAAAATTACATGTAAAATATAATATAATGTATAATATTCTAGACTGACAAAGATATCGGTTTTTTTTAAAATGCTCTAACTCAAAAACGAAAAACGTCAACAACTTAAAATTTTCACCAAATCTTTATATTGACGTTTTCTATACATAGTTAAGTTTTCAAAAGTATTTTGACATATTTTGACTTATTTATAGACAATCTAAATTTTCGAATTTTGTAAAATTTTTGTTTTTAAACATCTATAAAATTTAATTGGTTGAGCGAAAACACTTGAAAATTTTATACTAGGCTTATAATAAGTTAAACTTATCGTAACTAAAAAATATCGGTGATCGGTTAACTCAATTTTTTTTTATAAGCCCTTAATGCTCAAATTTGTATAAAATGTGTAAAAATCACGATAATTTGTAAGTTATTTTGTAGATAAAAATTCATAAAATTTTTTTTGTTCATACTTAAGGTTCAAAATTTTAACACTAGGTTATCTATGAGCTACTCTTCAAAAATCTTTAAAAAAATTTCTACCGGACTTAGAGGAAAAAATTGTATTACTGTTTGAAATTTAAATATTTACGAAATTGCATAATATAGCGATTTATTCTCAGACGTTTTTAAATATTTGTTATAATTCAAAAATTATAAGTCGCAGATTTTTGAAATTTCTACCAGCTGTTAAGATTGGTATTTCTTTTATGCAATATTTTTTTCAAAATATTATATTGATTTTTAAGCCACTTATAGGCATTTAAAATATTCGATTTTTTTACATTTTATTTTTATAATCGGTGATAAAAAAAATTTGGCTACTACAAAATACTTGAAAATTTAATCGAAGATTCCACAGAAGTAGTTCTTAAGGTCATTCAAAAATTATTAAAATCCATAGGCACAATTTTTTTTTATAAGCGTTTGAACAGCGAATATTGACATAAAATTACATGTAAAATATAATATAATGTAGAATGTTCTAGACTGACAAACTATATCGCTGTATGCAACTGCCAACCAATCCTAATTGAAAAATATATTTATCGTTTCAAAATAAAATATACTTTTTACAATGTATTATATCCTAGACAAACATATGAACTCCGTTCAGAATCGTTATTCGTATACAATGATATCTATCATTGCATTCAAATTTAACAAATCCATTATAATAATGACCTATCCTATAAGCGAGGTGCACTCCACCCCTAACTGTACAGCAGAGCGAGGCCCAAGGCCCATCCGGTTCTTTTTTAAAATTATAAATCGTTACCATACACTATTTCAACAAAGAAATTGTTTTTAATATTTTTTTTATAGTAATAGTTTATTTGAATTTTTACTTTTTAAATGTACAACCGACATAAGATGAGTATGTGGGAAATTCACCTTTTATACCAGGTTCGCCTAAACATTGAATATTTGTAAATGAATTCTTATTTTAAACTCTGATTTTTATTATAGATTTACAACATTTTCAATATAAATAGAGCGGGTGTATTATTAAAAACAAAAATTAATTGTGTATTATTATTGTTAACTTTATAATATTATATTCTAATTGTAATTTGTAAGTTGTGTACAAAAATCAAATTGTTTAAATACGCGCAGACGGCTAGAACGATTATTGGACCAATATTTAAGTTTTTACCAACGATTTGTTTCAGTCATAATAATCTGTCATACCTGCATGTTTATGCCGATTTAGGTAGGTTATCAAAATATGTGTGTAAAAATTGATTAAAGATCTATTATAATCTGTAATATATATATATATATATATATATATATATATATATATATATATATTATAATTCATCCATAATGTGTAGTATATAATCCTCAGATAAAAATAATATATTAATTAAACATGGTACGAAATTCGCGAAAGATGATAACATCGAGAAGTAATAAAAAGTGCATGTTGATTTTTTAAAAAATGTTGCGTTATATAAAACGTATAAACGATCAATACAAAAAGTTGCATTGAACAATAAATATTTATTTGTATAATAATAAAATGAAAAAAAAAAAACGACAAGGTTTTCTGTCACTGATTTTTAGACGTGACGGCATCCGTATTTGGTGGCATCAGTGCATTTTATCAGTATAATTATTACTTATCAAATGTTATTTTTAATGTAGAAACTTGTTTATTATTTTTTTGTTTTTATTTTTGTCCTGCGCGTTTTTTTTTCGCCTTCGACACTAGTTATCACATACTCGCGTTGGTGTTCACTGTTCAGCGAGCCTGTCGCGTTCTATGACCGGTTTACGTTAACTTTGCATTCGTAAATAATGCTATCATTTTCCGTGCGTTGTTTAGCGCGACGGCGCACTAAACAATAACTAACATGGAGTCTACGAACTACAGCAGTCACCGCTTGGGGTAGTCGAACGTAACTAGACGGTCAATGTTATTGGAAAGCGTTTTGTGCGAGTGCAGCCTACTCGCGGGATTCTTTTTAACACTTAACACGTAAAAGCGATTAAAAGTGTCGTTCGCTCTCGGCGGCCAACTGCAGCCCTAGGAGTCGTGAGTGATTGTTTTGTCACCTCCGAAACTATCGAATGGAATTTTGATCACTCATTAAGCTCTACGATGACGAGCGTCCAACAACAACAAAAGCATTTAAATGAAACGACTATCCTAGACTTGCCCACCGAATTGATCGAGTACCTTTGCTGCTGCGACGTATTGGACATAACTGATATCTTTAATCTGGCCGTCTCGCATCCGAAATTGAACAATTGCCTGTTCCGCGAACCAAATTCTTGTCTTTGGAAATCTAAATACATACAGAAGTACGTTTAGCACTTATTATTAACCCCATTCTGCATTTAATTATTGTCCTCTGTTATTGTTTGTTTTGTAATTAACTAATGTGTCGATTAAATTAGGTATGGTCAGTTGGACAAAGATGAATTTGAAGTCGTCATCGATGAACAAAATACTTGGAAAAATGAGATTATGATGCGCATGGGCTTGGCAAAAGCTGTGCCTATTGAGATTGCTCAAATGCCATGCAGATACATGAAGTTCAAAAATGTACCATATCATTTGTATCCATTTAGTGAACAGTTGAACTCGAAAAATCAAGGTCATAGATATTATGTTTTATCTGCCTGCACATCTTATTATAAACAGCTTCAGATCGACAAATGGTATTTTTATAGCATAATGTCACTTAAATATTTTTCTACTTGGACATTTATTTTAATTAACTTTTAGTTGTAGTGAAAATTATGATTTATTATTCATGGCACATCAATTTCTCATATATACATGTCAAGTGTATTTCGGATATAAGATAAATGATTTCTTAAGTTTACCACCAGCAGAACAAATTGTTGAACGAGGATTTTTCTTACTAGGACGTTGGTGGTGTCCAACAGTTGATACACCTTATCGTAATATATGTAAGTTGAGTTTTATGTATTAATGATATATTAATTTTTATAACTACCATATTACATTTTTACAGGCAAAAATTTAGACAATATAGCTATATCTGTATGCAATCTCATGTGGTCAAAAAATGTATTGCATCCACTATTTGAGCATGAACATTATATAAGTCAAGTAATTAAACGTGGAAAAACAAATTTGGATCATGATATATTTGATGAGGCTAATTCAATTATTATTCTTGATTATTTAAGACAAGTTCTGTTTACTGACAACAAGCAAGTGTGTTATTGCAATCATGACATTAACTGTTTTCTGTTACAACCGGTACATTTTTTCTTTAATTATTATATTTATTATTAATAATTGACACTTCATTATATTGAATTAAGGTTATTGAACGCAATAAGGGTTCTGTATTTTTGCTTTGTGTGATATTTGAGTCAGTTGCTAGACGATTGGGTGTAAAAGTCAGACTAACTGCGACTTCTGTTCATAATTTTGTATCTTGGTCATCTTCATGGCCTGGAAATAAACTTAAGAACTCAACATGCTATTTAATAGATATTGCTAGTCGTGGTGTCATGCGAGAAGCCACAGTTTGCCCAGTGTCTCGAAAATTGCCTGAACATTATAATGGAAATTCATTACTTGATGTAAGTATTAACTCATAAGTCATAATCTTTGGAATTTTTTAATTTACAAAGGTTTATCAAATACATTACATTCATATTATCATTTACATAATTAAAAACTTAATTTTATCTTTAAAACATTTATAACAAATTATTTAATTTAAAATGTTTAAAATCCTATATCTCATTATGAGTGTAATGCATTTGATTAATTTTACTGCTTTTTACCAATTATGTACATACAAATATAACTTATAATTTGTAAGTAAAAATTGACTTAAATATAATTTTTTGTTTTAAAAATAAATTTTTCTGAAAATAATATTAAACATTATTTTTGAATTTATAATTTACCAAATTATTATACATTATATATAATATATTATATATATATATAATGTATAATAATTTGGTAAATTATAAATTCAAAAATAATGTTTAATATTATTTTCAGAAAAATTTATTTTTAAAACAAAAAATTATATTTAATTATATTTGTATAAAATACCAGTTTAACTATAGAATAAGTTAAACTGGTATTTTATATCATGATTAATGAGTTAAAATACATTTTTAGATAAGTTCAAATTATATATATTTTATTTTTTACAATTTAAAACTATAGTTCTTCTAATCGTGATTATAGATCTTGGATTTTTTTTATTGAAAATCAAAATAATCCATCAAGATAATCACAATTATTTATTCTATAAACCAGTGGTTTTCAATTTTTTTTGAATCGCGACCCTAATTTTATTTTATTAGTATGAGACTACCAATAATAAATAATATTAATATTTTTATAAGCAATTTTATTTTTTCATGAAAAACTTGTGCCTGGATTTTTGAAATTACAGTTTCCATTTTATATTTTATATTTGTGACTAAAATTGTTGAAATAAACACATATTTTATAAGTATAAATTAAATCATATATTAAATGCCAAACCAATAAAAATCAGTGATCACAATCAAACAAAACAATTACATAATTTAAATATATTATATACCATAGCCAAATAAACAAAATACATTTTACTTAATTTTCTTAATATTTTGTAAAGAAATGACGTTAGATCATTATCGCTTCTTGGAAAAATGTGTACTTGCAGACAGTCAAAAACCATATTATACGGTAAAAATTAAAAATAAATAAATTTTTATGCAAACATTTTGACTGTATTGTTTGAAATAAAAATGTCTTTTTGGAAAAAATCGATTTAAGTTAAATATGTCTCAAAAAGTATAAAATAGCGTATAAAAGTGAAAAATATGCCCTAAAAACAAAAAGGACTCAAAATATGCATTTATATGCAAAATAAAATTTTAAAACTAGCATATGAGAACATGAAACGTATTTGTTTCGTACTCTGCTATTTTTGTGACTATGCAAAACAAATATGCAAATGCTTCAAGTCCTCTGCCCTACTCATAAGTTATTTGAATTTACCTTTATCGGCAAACGGGTCGCTGCCCTATTGTATTATTTAGACTTTAGATTGTCGGCGGCATCGTATTCTTATTTGTTAAAATAATATAATATTATTATTACAGTATTGTTATTACTTAAGTATCTTATCATAGATCTAAAAAGAGACGCAAAAGCCAAAAATAAATTTTAAATGACAATATACCGGTGAAACCTGTAAAGATATTTTTTTTTCGATTAACTATTCAATAAACTATTCGAATAGTTATTCAATAAACTATCAAATAGTTATTTGATAAACTATTCGAATAGTTATGGAATGACCATCGAATAGTTCGAATAGTGAACAACTATCGAATAGTTCGATAGTGCCCATCACTAGTTATAATACATTATATTTTAATTTAATTTAAATTATAAAATGTATTTTTGGCTTTATAAATATTCTGAAAAATCATAAAAGATTTTGGATGTTCTTTAAAATAAAATAATTTATTAATTAACATGAATTTTTAAATTATTTATTACAACATTTTTTTTTTTTTATAAAATATTGTTTGAAGTAATTCCTATTTTGTTTTTTTTTTTTTTTTTTTTTTTTTTTTTTTTTGTATTTAGTATCTTTAAAGGTGACTACTGAGAGTTTTTGAACAAGCCTCTTCAAAACTATTATTTGCACAAATTTACTTATTGTACAAAATGTATATAGATTGTAATTAAACAAATAAACGTATTTCTATATACAGAAAATAATATTTAGTATTTGTTATTCTGACATTAAACTATAAAGTTATCCTTTATTCAAATATATTTCAAGTACATAATATAAATTTTAGTCGAAAAATAATTATTATGGAATCTTAGTTAAATATTATTCTAACTACAATTTGTATAAGATGTATTAGAAATAAAATCTTCAATAGTTACTAACCTTTTTTTCAAAAAGATTTATCAACGATCCATATTTCTCATGACTATTTCATAAAGTATTACAACAATAAAATTTATAAGTTAAAAATTAAATCCTAATATCAATTCAAATATTTATTAAAGTTTAATTTAAAAAAAATAAATATATTCATATAATCTCAACTTTGAATGTTAATAGAAGTTTAAATTTTTTTTTCCAATCATAAAATATTAATCAATTATTATCTTGTTGTATTGTCACCCATCTAATTTATATTTACATCTAGAATATAAATTAATAAAGTAATGATTATTCCCACTGACTTATTACTTATATTTTGGTTCATATCCATTTTTATATAGCCCATTGTATCTAATTAATACAAATTAGCAATCAAACTAATGGTGAGATATTGTTGTATAATTATGAATAATTTTGTTTTATCTCTAATTTTGAATACAAAATATCTTCTTTTATTAGCTCTATATAAACTAATTTTATGCATCATGGAATTACAAGTTGTACCATTATGTAGTTGTAATTTTTTTTTTCATTTTCAATGGGTTAATAACATAATTGTTTTTCTTTCTTTATATATTCTTAACCAAGATTTATGTTTCTACATTTAACTTCAATAATAAAATTAATTTTTTTTCAAAATATTTTTTTAATTTATTTTTTGAGTGGTTCAATAATCTTTCTACCATTAAAAACTTCAAAATACTTCTTTTCTATTCTCTTGTCTTTTACAAAGTATTTAACATGACTCCAAAATTGAGGCTATTTATATTAATTTTTATTATTTATCAAATTATCTTTAGTAGATAATAAACAATTTTCTATCGTCAATTATCTTATGAGTATTTTAATAATAATTTACAAATTGTTTTGAGTTTTGTGTATGGTGTAGAATTATATATTAAAAAACAATAAACAAATATATTATTAAACAACTCATATTGTACTATAACGATGTAAACATAATTTTAAATGTGGAATTTAAAATGTCTAATGTTTTTAAGTGTAATAAATAGAAAATAACTTTCATTATTGAGTTGTTACAATAAAGCACATTTTGACTATCATCAATATATGTATTTTGTATAATTTTTGTGCTTTAAACTAAATAATACTAATTTTCAGATTAGTATAAATATTGAGATTTAGTCTGTCATTATATTTTTATAAAATACCTTCTATTTTTTAAAAGATTATTCTTTTCATACATTAAAAATTAAATTTTTATTTATCCTCAGATGAATTAAACAATATTTAACTATTTATTACAAATTATATAAAATCTGTTAATAAAACGAACTGTAGATTTTATAAACATAGTAAGCTAGAGATTTCATCAAAGTATGGTTGTAAAGAGTTTAATATTTTTTTATAATAAATTAGTCAATCAGAAAAAAGCATACTTATTTGCTAACAGCAGTATTTTATTTTATGTTTTTAGTTATTTTGGACATTTAGTAAAATTGTGGAACACCTGACTATTGACAATATGGCCACACTTAAATATGTGTTAGACTTCCAAAAACTTCTTAAGCCTGATGATTCAGAAGTTGAATTTAAATGTGTGAAATTTCATGACTATTATGACTACTGCCGATGCCCTCTATTAAGAAATGAATTGAACCCTTTTGTGAGTATTGTAAGACTATTTTTCATCAAACAATTTAAAATTTAATTTTAAGCATGAATAAACTTGCTGTATAATACACAATAATATTATAGAATATAATAGTTTCTTTTATTTTATATATTCTTATATCATTATTTTTTATATTTTTTTTTTAGGCACCGCACCATGTTAATGAAAAGAATATTTTTTATCCAGACGTAAGTGATTACAATTACTATCATAACTATAATATTTAATATGTTACTTCTTTTAAAAATCAGTGGGAAGAAATTTTCCCTTTGGTACCAAAAAAGCGTGGTATGGAACATGATCCAAAATATTCAGTTGGTATGATGATTGAAACTGTTGTAAGGGGTAATAGCGGCCATGGCAATTACACTAATATAGTGACTAAACGTGGTGTCATTGTTGGCTGGACTAGAGTACCCAGTAATAACCCATTGCCAAATCCAACTGTGTACCATGTGCTCATCAAACCAGATTATTTCAGTAGAGCCAAAGATCAAAACCCTATTATCAAAACTATACGGGAAGGCAGATATGGTATGATAAACTTGAATATTATTGAATATTAAAAAGTTTTAAATTTTACACTTTTTTTTAACTTACTTTATTATTTTTGCAGAACTCTCCCCCCTTCCCTAATATAATATAAGATAGACTATTTTATTAGTTTTTTTTTATTAGTATAGATATTTTTTTGTCTTTTGATACTTTTCTTTTTGGACAACTTAGTTTTTTTTCAAATTATTGTTTGTGTTCCTAGATCTTAATTTTCTAAATCAATATTTAATTCATCATAACAATCATTTTACAGAAAAATTGCAGAGACAACTGAAACCATACGATTACAATTTCAAAATCATTGGCAAGTTTTTTAAGCATTATAGCCATGAGTTATGTGCTTTTGTACCTATCAATGACTTGGCTCAACTTTATCCTGATGATCTTTCATATACTATAAGTAAATCGATAAACATTGGTGACAAGACTAAATTATCAAATATTTGTTCCTAAGTTTTAATGTTTTATTAGACATTTTTTTTTTTCAATACTATATTTTGTTTTTATCTTACTTTTGCCAATCAATCACAATTTAAATTTAAGTGTATCTGTATGTAGCTTATTGTTATGAAAACTTGTTTTAAGAAAAAATCTTTTACTTTAAGAATAATGCACTTTTATTTTTTGATATTAGTAAGTAATTGTTTCTAATCTACTATTAATATCAATTTATCGTTCCCAAATACATTAATATTAATATACCTTAATCTGAATATTTATAAATTTATAAATTAATAATAATAAATGATTTATGTAATCCTTATATCAATTATGAATCTTGATTATTTAGTTTTTCTTAGGCTTGTTTTACTTAGTTTTGCTCAGTGACAGATCTTGGAGGTAGAGCAAGGTAGATACTTGCTTTGGATGATAATGATGTGGACGGTTGAAAATTTTAAATGTATACATGAATTTAATATTTATGTTTGAACTTTAAGTTAATATTAGTTTTATTATATATACATATATATATATATATATATATATATATATATATATATATATATATATATATATATATAAATTTTATTTTTAAATTATTAATCTTTAAGAAAGTAATGAAAATAATATTTAAACATTTGTTACTTAGAAATTCAATTTTTTAAGTTATTTTTGTTTATTGTAGACATATCTTATAGTTATCATATGTCTAGGTGCAGATTCAGGGAGGATGGTTGGGGCAGCCATTTTGAAGGGGCTGTAACCTCATGCATCTACTTATCTTTAGTGAATAATACATTTATAATTGTTCACACTTCTAAAAGTTTGTTTTTGACTCTACTATTTTATGAAACAACCTTGATGTTCAAAAAGTATACAGTAAATATATACAAAATGTTGTTTTATTGGGTATAACAATAAAATATATAAATTACAATATAGTTTATATTTTATTAAAAAAAAAAAAACATTTTTTGATGATGATGAAAGGTACTTTTATATAATATATACAAAATACACGTTCAAATATAGAAACTTAAAGAAAAATGATCAAATATATTAAAAACTGATTGATTTTTTTTTTTTTAATTTTAATTTTAATGAACTTAAAAATAATTAAAGAATACTTATTTTTTCATAACAATTTGTTTAAGTCTCTCTGATTACCCTGATCATCCCCTTGATTTATCCCTTCTACAACAAACCTTAATGTATTTATATTTTTTTGTATGTATTGCATTGTCAAATGCAGCTCGGACCTGCTAAACAGCGTTTGAAATGTTATTAGCGTTTTAATTTGAAATATTTAGATTTTATAGATTATTACATTGATTAATCTACCAACATAGATACATGAGAGTAGGTGTTACTTGATCACAAAAAATTTAACATGTTTTACATTTAAAATGTAAATCAGTTATTGGTCTTCAAAAGCTCTTTTATTGTTTATTATTCATATTTTAGATTCTGAACGGAGTGAAGAATGTATTGATTTTAAAATGATGTGTGTTTTTTTTTTTTTTTTTTGTGTCTGTCGACACGATTTGGGGCAGTAAAAATGCTTCGATTGCCTTATAAAGCAACTTTTCTGAAAGGAAAGTGAATCTATTTGGTACTTTGGGGGGTCAAAAGTTAAAAATTTCCAATATTTTTTAAATGCGACGGGAAAAACCATAAAAAAATTTGGGAAAAACAGGAGTTTTTACGCAAAACCAGTTTTTGACATAATCAAATTTTTTATTTTGCTATAACTCATAAACTAATCGATGTAAATACTTGAAATTTTCACCAAATGTTTAGATTAGCGTTCTCTATACACCATTACATTTTCAAAGTATTTTGACTTTTATTAAGCTATTTATAGACAATTGAAATTTTCAATATTTTTAAGTATTTTTTTTTAAATAACGATAAAATTTTTTTGGCTGCCTAGAAAATCTTGAAAATTTAATACAAGGTTTCTTATAAGTTGTTCCTTAACTGATAAAAAAAAATCTAAAATCGTAAGTCACAATTTTTTTTTATAAGTGCTCAAAGTTACAATTTATACGAAATATGTAAAAATCACGATAATTTGCAAGTTTTTTTGTAGTTAAAAATTCATAAAATTTTTTCTGTTCATACTTAAGGTTCAAAATTTTAACACGAGGTTATGTATAAGCTACTCTTCAAAAATCTTTAAAAAAATTTCTACCGGAATTAGAGGAAAAAATTTTATGACTGTTTGAAATTTAAATATTTACGAAATTGCATAAAATAGCGATTTATTCTCAAACGATTTTAAATATTTTTTATAATTCAAAAAGTATAAGTCGCAGATTTTTGAAATTTCTACCAGCTGTTAAGATTGGTATTTCCTTTATGTCATATTTTTTTCAAAATATTATATTGATTTTTAAGCCACTTATAGGCATTTAAAATATTCGATTTTTTTACATTTTTTTTTTATAATCGGTGATAAAAAAAATTTGGCTTCTACAAAATACTTGAAAATTGAATCGAAGATTCCACAGAAGTAGTTCTTAATGTCATTCAAAAATTATTAAAATCCATAGGCACAATTTTTTTTTATAAGCGTTTGAACATCGAATATTGACATAAAATTACATGTAAAATATAATATAATGTAGAATGTTCTAGACTGACAAATGATATCGGTTTTTTTAAAATGCCCTAACTCAAAAACGAAAAACCGCAACAACTTGAAATTATCATTAAATCTTTATATTGACGTTTTCTATACATGGTTAAAATTTCAAAGTATTTTGACATATTTTGACTTATTTATAGACAATTTAAATTTTCGGTTTTTCTAAATTTTTCGTTTAAAAATAAAATATACTTATATAATATTTATAAATAACATTGTATTATATTCTAGACTAACATATGAACTCCGTTCAGAATCGTTATTCGTATACAATGATATCTATCATTGCATTCAAATTTAACAAATCCATTATAATAATGACCTATCCTATAAGCGAGGTGCACTCCACCCCTAACTGTACAGCAGAGCGAGGCCCATCCGGTTCTTTTTTATCTTTCAACTATTGGGCTTGGGTTAAATCAGTTAAAATTAAAAATAATTAGTAGAGAACTAATAAATGTAAAATCAACATTAAATAACAATGTACTTGTCAATATATTAATGTACAATGTAATATACATTGTACATATGTATTAATATATATAAATACACGTGAAATAAGAAATGAAAAGAGATTAGAAGCATAACTAACAATAAAATTAAAGTAAAAAATAAATAAATAAATAGCAGCCAATAGTGATACCCTTATTTAAAACATCGATAGTTTTTACCCACCTCTAATACACACTAATGTTTGTTTACTATTTACATTGACACAGCTCAAATTTACTTGTCATATGAATTGCTTGAATATTATTTCTTCAATAAATGCTATGCATCCTTAAAATTGCTCAAACAACAATCAAACTTATAATTTCTAAGGTATATTATAAAAGATAAAATTAAATAAACTGACACACAAAAATATTTAAAGTACATTATTTTATTGATGGTCACATATGTTTATATACTGAACAGCACAGTTAACGAGAAAAATTATTAAACATGTATATTAAATAACACCTTTGTTATTAATAATAACCATTAAATGGATATAATACTTTTATACAGCCAAAGATCTTTGTAAATAAAATAAAATTAATGCTGAATGACAATAACTTAAAAAAAATCAGAAATTATAGTATATTCTATACATTTATTTTTAATATCATTAAACTTACTTCTGAAGGAATTAAAGTCTTTACAAACTACTGATGAGCCCTGTGTATAACAATGAATAGTTCAAAATCAAAAATTACTCAAGACATAATAATAATACAAACTTCATATTTAACTTAATACAAGAAAACTGATATTTTTTTAAAAAAATATTAAGTTTATAATATTTTATGCACATAAAAAAAAAATTAACAATTAAATAATAGAATGATAATTATATACACATAATAGACAAATGTCTTTTAACAACAATTAATAAATTCTATAATAATTGAGAAATTTTTTTAGTGGAACCGGTATTGGTAATGAATCAATTTTATCTTTTAAAAGTTTACTTAGTTCATTTTCTTTGCAATCACTTATAAATTTGTACATATCCAAATCATCTGGAGGTTCTTGATCATCACTATCGCTACTACAAGTTTCATTTTCATAATCCTCAAAAACATCATTGGCAGTCTCTTCTCCTTCACATATTTGTTCTACAACTTCTGCAGTTGGTAAGAAGCTATTATTAGTAGTGAATGAAGAGTTACTAGATGTACTAGAGCAGGTATCCCACGCATCACTAACATCACTATATGTTGATGTAGAATCGTCAGAACTACTTTGAGAGGAAGATAAATTCATTTTCATTCTCTTTGAGTTTTCTGTTTTTTCCATTGTTCTAGGTGATTCAGAACACCCAGCTTCAGGTGATTTTCTTTTAGTTGTTTCGTCAGATAATTTCTCTTGATGACCAGGCAATGTAAAAGATTTCCTGTACTCACTGAAACTATCATCACTGTCACTACCTACATCTAATTCTTCTAAGGAGTTCAATGAGTCATTGAGATCATTATCTGACACAGAATTAGTATCATCTGACATGGTCTCATCTAATCTAGAAAATGTTTCAAAAAGACTTCGTAATCCTATTAAACCTTCAACATTTAAGCGTCTATCATCTGCATTCAAGCCACACTGAACACGAATAAGCTGTACTAATTGCTCTTGGGTATTTATGCGTTGATTTTCTTCAGAATTAGTCTTTAAAATACATTTAGTGCGCCATAACAAATCAGGAAAACTTTTTTGTAAGTTTTCACGTAATAATGATCGGATATTAAATCTACACAATTCTTGTAAACTTACAGGCACAACAGCAGCTGAAAAATAAAATTAGAATTAACAAAAAAAAATTTTAAACAAAAAATAAATATAATTTTAAATGGTTATTTTATTCTGTACGTTTTACTTAAAATATTATTTAAAAACTAACAATATAAATCATTTTTACTTTAATACATAAATTAAGTGATAAAAACAAAAGCATTAAATTATTTATACACTATTAAAACAAATTAAACTTAAGATTTGCAGTTCCATTACTTGCTGATTCATTGCAAATAAATTAAAATTTTCTTCCAAATCCTTAATAATTGTATTTTAAATGACTAACCAATTTTATTTTAATAAATTAATTATATCAAAACTAATTAAAAAAAACTTGAATTCAAAGGAAAAATTGCACTAACATTTTATGTATCTAATTGGCAATGCAACACTGCCTACTTGTATATTATATAATACATATGTACTAATTAAATTTTTCCAATTTAATAATATGTAATACTTACGGAATTTTATTGTATTAAAACTACATTTTTCAGGTACAACAAGGTTTGTAAACAAAACTTCTAATGCTTCAAAACTGTGCCAAGTGTGTTCACCTGTCCTTCTTATTTTCATAAGGTTTCCATCTAATGGCATAACTAATATTCCACCAACCTAAAAACACAAAAAATGTACTCAGTATTAATTCCATTACATAAAAATATTCATGTGTCAATAGTTGTCGTACCTTAATAAGAGACTTCATAAAATTAGATTCTTCGGGTGGTACACCAGCTCCACAGTAGACTCGATCATAAAAACCGTTTGGCGATAGTTCACATGCATTCCCTGAATCAACAGTTTATAAATATATAGTAATTTACACATATAGTATAAGATCATAGAATAATCGATTCAATAAACTGAACTAAATTAGGAGAATCGATTAATTTAAGTGAATCTTATTTCTCATCCTTATCCTGTAATGTGTTTTGATTACAAATTGTTATTATATAATTTATTTTTGTAACTCGTAGAAGGAAAACACAATTTATTACTTAAGAATTTTAGATTTTTCCCGTTTTATTAAATACAGGTATATTTATGTATATTTATTTATTTTTTTTTAGCTTTAGGTAATGAATTTACTAAAAATTTAGGTATTATACCAGGTAACGAGTAAAGGTCGGGTAAAAATGTAGTACCGAATAAGGGCCAAGTTTTAAAAAATCGAGTAATTGCTGGGTACCCGAAATATCTTTACTGAAGACCTTTGGCTTGCGTGACAAACTTTTTTTTGCACCAATTAACGGCCAATTGCACCAATTACTCAGTTTATCGAACAGATTGCACAGTTTTGTTTAGTCGTTTTTAGCCACACACGTCAACTGTTTTATATTTTATAGAATTTTTGTTATTTATTCTTTAATAATTAACTATTGTCATTGCTATGGCAAAAATCAATTTCTGCATTAGGATCATTTCCGTTAATTCACTACCACTAATTTTGTGACGCTCCTACCAAAGGTTTAATATAACATTTCAACACATGACCGTTAATCATTCCATTAATTTTGTAGATCCTAATACTTTGATTAACACTAATACTATTGAAAGTTCTTGGGGCAAAATAAAATCTCAAAATAAATAACAATGGGTACCTATCTACCAATGCTGAACAGCTACTTGGTTGAGTACATATGGCGTAAGCGTTACGGTCCTAACAATTTATTGTTATATACGATATATTGCACACTTCATGCCCCCAGAATCAAAATAATATAATAAAAAAAAAAAAAAAAAAAAAAAAAAACAGAAAAAACAAAAAAATAAATAGTGAATTAACGGAAAAGGTCCCTGCATTTTATTGATGCGCAGAGAAATTTATCAGTATTTCATTATTTTTTATTGGTCACTCATTGTTGTATGCAAATACGCATTACCTATAGAAGATGTATAGATATAGAGTGATATAGATATAGATATAAGATATAGAGTGACTACACTCCATGAAAAAACTGTGAACATAACTGAGGAAAAACTGATGTGGCCTACAAACCGTCAGTTAAGATAACAGTACAATTTTTAGAGACTTATCCAAATAGAGGTGCTGCTCGGATATGAAAAACATGTATGTAAACCGCATATCTGACTAGCGATAAAAAAAAACATTAAAAAATAAAATTGATCCAAATATAATTTGTAGTAATATAATGTATACCTATGATATAGTTTTGTATTTTCCGCCTATATTTAAACTAAAAGACAAAATCACTGATATACCACAGTGTGGTAATGTATTTAATAAGTTTGTTAGTAACCGAACAGCCGTCGATCAGTAACCTAACCATGTATTAGTGCATATCATTATGCAATTAAGAGTTCTATCAACCGTCACCTGTAGTCAAGAAAATGCCACTGCTGTGCCAATGCATGCATTTTTAAGGGCGTATAGCTTATTAGACACTGCCAACGAAACATTACCATGCGTATTGTATTATTTATTTACATACCATTATTTTTAATGATTTTTACTAACATACTAATAATTAAAATATTTGATAATTATTTTAATTTGGTTATTTATTTACATACTACTATTACTATTTACTGCGTATTATAAGTGTACATATTATGTAAATCGCATATCTGTGCAGAAAAATGTCGGTAGACCGCGTATCCAAGCAGCACCCAAATAGATACAATGAAAAAAATAGGAAATGGTAGAAAATAGGATGTAAATGGAATCGATATTTTATTTTATTTTTCAATCAATGTCAAATCTGATAACAACTTAGAAGTGTTTGAGGATTTAAAGGGCAGAATCATTTTGACAATTTTAACAAGTATCTATCATTCATCAAATGAAAAAGAAGAACGGGAAAGTACTGAATATCTTTTTCTAATACCAATTTAAGCACAGGCATTTTTATGAATTGAGACAATTTATTGAAAACCAATAAGCAGGCAATAAGTCAGTGATGAACATTATTTGGTCTTGATAAAATAAAAATAATTTACTTTATATGATTAATAACAACAATTATAAAACAAGATCATCTACTTTTTAATAATAAAAAAAATATGTATAAATCTTACTTTAAATAAAAATATTATTAATATTAAACTACAGTGAAGCTTCCATACAACGAAGTATAATGGGAAACAAAAAAAATCTGTTAAATAGTAAATTTTGTTAAGATAAGTTTTTTAAATGGATGTATTACTGTTTTAGTTTTTATTTTTCTTGAATAACTAGAACTTTTTGATTAGTCTCTCTAAATCTGAATTAACCAAGTTCAACTTACCTTGAAATATTCCTGAATCTCAAAAATGTATAAAAAAAAATGTATTTCAATAAAATATGATATACTCTTATCAGTTTTTCAATTGGTTAATATATTTGAAAATAAAAATGTCCAACCAATTTATTAATATTGTAAAATGTACCTTGGATGAAGACTGGTTCGCAAAAATCATAATGATCGATTGCTGCAGCTTTTATTTTAAATTCTTCCAGTTTTTGGTTTGCTTGGTCTATTAACAACTGATTGATTTCAATACCATGATTGACACCATTCACACCTAGAAAAATGAAAATTTTTAATTAATTAATTTGATTAAAATGAAATTAACATCTAAATTATGTCATATGTTCACTATTTACCTAATAAAAGGCCAGCAACAGTACTGAAATACCCAATTCCAGAACCAATGTTTAAAAACGTATTACCTTGTTGTAATTCTAAATTTTCTAAAACTGAAGCATAAACACTTGGCGCAGACAAATGAATTTGATTAGATTGCCAAGCCATGTCTCTATAAGCATACTCTTTATCTTCATCAGTAAAATACAGCCTTCGATCGACACCTCTTAGAACTCTTTCTACCTTATCGGTGCGTACAAAATGGTGTTTGATCAAAAAGTTTACGAGGTCATCATTGCTGCTGATAGTGCAATTTGAGCTCAAAAACTGACCCATTTTAGTAAACAGCTACACATAAAATTTAATCGAATTCCTGAAATATAAGGTAACTATTATTTTGTTATCAGTAATCATTGTTTTATAACTAGGACTCAGATTTTAAAGCCCAATAACAAAAAAAAAAAAAAACAAAAATGCTTATTTTTAAAAAAGGCATAAAAAAATGAACTTAAATAAGGTAAGAAATTAATAAAAAAAAAAAATTTTAAATTAAAAAATGAATTAACTACCATGTATCATAGTTTGATTTGCTCTATAATCAGACAAAATGTTTTTATACAAAAAGAAACACTCTACATTGACTGATATGATTGGTGCATATTTCAAGCTGTTCTGTTCAAATATAAAAACCATGATAATTAATATTTGATGAAAAATCAAACAGTTTATGTTAATGTTTATATTTGTTTTCAACTCTTGTTTTTTGAAAGAATAAAATTTAATTTACTCGAAATTTTTATTAGTTGAAATGGTCCATGTTATAGATGTACTGATTATAGATCGATAATTATTGACAAAAACATAATGATTAACCAAATGTTTAATACATTTAATAATCAAACTAAAAAACGGAAAAAAAAATAACCCAATAACCATAGTCCATATTCAGTGTTGGATAAATAAGAGAATTTTTTTATGTTTCATATTAATAAACAAAATATTTTTTATTGTTATAGCATAATGTATACATTAAAATCCTATTGCTGGAATAATTTTATAATAGCAATAAAATGTATTTACATTAAAGTTGAAAAAACAAAAAAATATTGGTTTATTCAGAATCAGAATGACATGAAATTAATTTATACATAAGAATTAGATTTTTATAGTTTATATACAAAATAAGCATATGCTTTAAAATCCGAGCCTTATTAACAACTAATCCAAGGAACATTTGAACCGAACAAGTTTCAGTTGATGTAATAAAAAAAAAAAATTTTTAAACACTGATTTATAGCACTTAGTTTGTTTCAGCTATAAACCTATTAGCTAGTTTATAAATTAATCAATTAGATTATAGGTCTATGGTTTTAACGTTTGGATCTCCTAGGTATCACAGGTTTTCTAATCATAACTTTATATTATTTAATGTAAAAATGAACATAATAATAAATACAAATTAAAATTACACGTAATAATATCAACATAGTACAACACGTAGGTAGTTAATGTAATGATTTTACTTACTGTTTTCGGACGTTGATTAAATTTTGCTGAACACAAGTCAGAAAACCGAATTTAAATGTAAGACTTAATGTGCGCAGTGCTCAATACCACGGATGTTTTGTAATGAGTTCAGCGTTAAAGGAAAAACAAAAATGTACATCGGTGAATAAATACATTTACTCGAACACGGTCGACGTCAAATACCGTTATCATTAAAAATGTTTAGTAACGTCAGGTGATTTTTATGAATAATAAATTATATAGTGAATTACAGTAAGAGAAAAAAAATGGAATTATATATATATAAATAAATAAATAAGTTATCAGAAAGGACATTGATATGAAATAACAGACACCATAGGCTGATCTTAAAATCAGTCCGCCATGTTCATGGAAAAATGTTTTAGGAGAAAATATTAGTGTGCCCAACTAGGAAGAATAAAATTATGTTACTTATTAAATTAATTTTTAATTATTTTCTAATATCCAGAATTAATTTTTTTAAATGTTCATCGTACAAACTTAAAAGTGACAATTATAATTAATGACGGATATTAAAAACGTGGATAAATACAAAATATATTTAACTAATAATATCACAGAATACTGTGATAATACATTTATAGACATATAATAGAATACGCATATAGGCCCGCACAACAGATATATAAAAAAAACTATATATATTATTTATTATATATGTCCCGCGCACTCTGCAGTTGGTGTATACTGTACTATAGTGGTGCGAGTCTTATTATGACAGCATTCGGATTATTATCTTTGTATAGAAATCTATTTAAAAACATTATACATGATTTTTACAAATATATAATATGTATATTACTTATCTATATATATATATTTATATAGTAAAAATGTATCGTCCCGAATTTCTGTCAATTTAATCTGACCACCCTTAAGTAATAACCGGCAAAAAAATTTTTTTTTTGTTGAACAATCAAAAAAGAAGATTAAGAATATGATTGTTTAATAGTTTATATAGCTATTTTCAAAAACATGGCCACCTAAATAGGCAATATTATCGGTGCTCTACTCCAACGTATACTGCTTTTAGTTAGGGCCCCTTCACACGTAGCCACTCGGCAGCGCTGCTTATGGAAAAATACGAACGCATACGGATGCTTTCACACACGACCACAGCCAATTAAGGGCGCCTTCACACATAGCCACTCGGCAGTGCTTCTGTTGGAAAAACATTAGTTTATATAGATGGTTTGACACACGACCACGGCCACTAATTTGAAGCGCCACAGACGGTGTCAGTGGTTGGCTTCGCCGCAGAACGCGGCGTCTAAAAGTCGCGCTTCTTGTAACAAAACATATTTTTAGATTGGGCGTTTCACACGTGACTACAATCGCGCGATTATTTTAGCAGCGCGTCAGTGGCACGTTAGTAGCGCGATTAATCCCTGTTTGATCAAACGATTTCAATTATTATCATTTTAATTTCAGTCTTTATTTGTCAGCCTAAGTGCTGTGTCCTGTCAATGTTATTATATCTTTTTATATTTTGAAACAATGACATCTGATTGTACAAACATTAATATTGAAGATTTCATTAGTGAAATAGAAAACTGGTCCGCAATTTGGGACCTAAAGCATGACGACTACAGCAATAAAAATGCGAAACGCAATGCGTGGGAAGCAGTAATAAGTAAATTTGTTCCTAATTTCAATGATATGTCGGAGGCTGAGAAAAAAGTAATTGGTAAGTATAACATCGTTTATTATCATATTGAAACAAATTACGCGTATACATAGGCGTGCGCAGAACTTGAGTACAGTTGAGGCACATTTTTATTGTAGGTACCCGACTAAGATAATAGTTATTTATAGCAATACCACAGTTATAGAAAAAATTACATTTTATTGAAAAATACTTAATTATAATATCATAAATTAAAAAAAATAATAATAATGATAATATAAATACAGAAACTAGTGAATAAAATAAAATAAATTTATATTTTTTCCATTTGCCACAATACTTGTCCCTCTTTCATAAAAAAATCAATAAGTTCTGTTCGAACGCATTTGGTTGCATTTCCTGGTTGAGAATTATCCACTGTCGTATCATCAATCAACCCACTAATAGCGATAGTATCCTCAGATGTAATGCCATCTCTGTCCCTCACAAAATTGTGTAAAAGGCAGCACGTTTTAATTATATTTTCTGCCAAACTTTCTTCAACATTAAGTGCTCGATGTAAGATTCTCCACTTATTACTAAGTATTCCGAAACTGCATTCGATGTATCTTCTGGCTCTTGTAAGGCGGTAATTAAATACTTTTTTACCCACAGTCAAATATTTTCCACCAAATGGTCTCAGAAGAAATTGACAAAGTCCAAATCCCTCATCTCCAATTAAAAAATAAGGAATTTTGTCTAACCTTTTGTTTGGAAGAGGTTTGGGTGGTGGTAATTTAATTTTGTTAGTTTTTAACTCAGATTTTTAGATACTACCACAAAACCTACAGATGATAGTATAGAGTTGAGCGATCATGAAGGAAATTTAGAAGAAATTGAAGCGGTAGTTGAAGAAAATATTAATAAAATGCCCTATAAAGGAAAGCCTAAAAAACGGCATTCTGACGAAGATCTCTTGGAAGTTCTAAAAAAAAAATATTATCAACAAGAGACAAAAAAAAGTTTGGATTATGAAAACGAAGACCGATTATTTTTATTATCCCTATGTAAAGATTTACAATCTATACCGGATCATATGAAACTAAATGTAAAGACACAAATGATGAATTTAATAGCGTCTGCCAAACAAACAGCTTGTGCTACTTCTTCAAGTCAGCTCAATCCTTTAACCACTATAACTCAGTACTCACATCCGAATCCGATACGTCCACAGTTTAATATAAACTCTTATTCAAGCCAACCTGTACAACCTGCCATACGGACCAACGTAAATCGGCCCCTAAATACGCAATCTGAATTTGAAATCGAAATACCAGTATACCAGAACCAAACGCGAGCGCAGCATCAAGACCAGTTATGGCCTACAACTTATAGCCCCGAAGATGCATCCTCTGTTCAAAGCGATTTATCTAATGATGTATTTAGCAATTAAAAGTAACTCTCTAAAAGTATGTTAACAATTGTTTTTTAGTTTATAAGAATTAAAAAAGGTATTTAATTTAATTTAATTTTTTTATTACAGTTTTTTAATTAGTATAATATCTTGTTTATAATAATTATGATATATTAATATTTATTTTGAAAAGATATTTCATTTATTTTCAAACAAATGATAAGTATATTTCTTATAATAAAGCATAACACTTTAAATATTGTAAATTTATTATTCTTACCTCAGAGTTAAAGCTAGTTTTTCATACGGAGGAATGGACTTCCTCATGACAGTATCTTGTTTTGTTATATTATGTTTGATACCAGATAAAAGTTCTTTGAATGTATTCTTCGACATACGAAAATATGAGAAGAATTTTTCATCATCTCCTTCCAAGTCATCAAACAGTGTATAAAATAACCCTTTGTTCGGTCTTTCTAGAAGCAATGGATTCACCCATAATCTTCTCGGTGTATTTTTACGTTTCTTTTTTTTAATTAATAGCATCGCCAACAATAATTCAGTTTCCACGTCCATTTTGAGACTGATGTAGTATGCTCTCGTATTCACAAAACTACCGACGCACGTTAGCAGCGCCACTAACGCGCTCCTAAATATATTAGTGGCACCACTAACGCGCTTCTAAAAAAAATTAGTGGCGCCACTAACGCGCTTCTAAAAAAATTTGCAGCGCCACTGACGTGCTGCTAAGAAGCGCTGCCGAGTGGCTACGTGTGAAGGCGCCCTAACTGAAGCACCGCAAACGCCGCGTCTAAAAGTCGCGCTTCTCATGACGGAACGTGTTTTTAGATTGGGGGTTTCACACACGACTGCAATCGCACCACTAATTTTGTAACTCGTTGGTAGCGCAATTAATCCGTGTAACGAGTTCAATTATTATTTTATTATCAGTATTTATTAATCATTTGAGTGCTGTCAGTAGCTTTTATATTTTAAAAAATGTCATCTGATTATTTAAATGCAAATATTGAAAAATTTCATTAGTGAAATAAAAACTGATCCGCTATTTGGGACCTGAACCATGATGATTATAGTAATAAAAACGCAAAACGTAATGCGTGGGAAGCAGTCATAAGTAAATATTTACGTTTCTTTTTTTATTAATTAATAATATCGCCCAGTAATAGTTCAGTTTCAACGACCATTTTGAAACTGATGTGGTATGTTTTCGTCTTCACAAATTGTCTATAGATACACATTCGTAGCACTACTAATGCGCTTCTAAAAATAAGAACAGCGCCATTGATGCGCTGCCGAGTGGCTACGTGTGAAAGAGCCCTTATATTAACATCCATGATACTACAGAAGTACGCACAGTAACTGACCACTGTACCAGCATTGGATAAACACAATCGAGAAATTATAGTGAATTGATTATTTTTCAGCATCCATTGTCAATAGTAGTGGTGGGCAAACTACTTTTCCACAGCAGGCCGTAGAAAAAAAAAATATTACTGAAATATTTTCTCAACCATAGTACATTACCTTGGGTATATATGTTTACTATAAAATTTTATACAGAACTGTATTTTTAAATAGAAAATGTTTTTATTGACGATCCATTTGTGACCTTGTATATTAATATTTACAATATTAGCATGAAATTTCCTAAATTTAAAACTGTTACCTGAGGAGATTGTCTAATTAGCAAAGTATTTAGTCTACTCTTCGAATAGAACTTACCATTTGTAGTACCTTTAACACTACTGCAAGTAGTATTTAATGTACCGTTAAAAAAATTCAATCTAAATTATTTAATTATGTCAAAATTATAATATTAGCTATATATACATTATGATAATATATATATATATATATATATAAAATACTTACACTACTGATTATAAGATTTAAATAAAATTATTTACTGATTTTTATTCTTAATGAAAAACTTAGAAATTTATTCTTGTTCTTATATTTTTTTTTACTCTTATGGTATTTATACAGTATTTGGTATAGTTTGGAAGGGGAACAGCAATTGTTTTTGTAATGAATATTTAAGTACTTATATTACATTAATTAATTTATGATCTAGTTAAAATAAAATTAAAAAAATAGTTTTTAAAACTTATTATTACCATTATGGATTATAATTTTTTTTTTTGTTACAATACGGTATATCCATAATAAACGGACAACTTCAGAACTTGAATAAAATGTGGTAGCAACTAATTTATTAAAGAAAAAAATAAATGATGAAGAAAATATTATCAATGGTTCAATGAGATAATAAATGACAAAATAACAAGTGGTACAAAGTTCAATTTTTAGTCTGACAATAAACCTTAGGAACTTTTTCCAATACTTTTACAGTGATTCAAGTCTATTTATTTGTTACAATATACAAACAGAATCTTTTACATAATAAAAATAAAGATTATATATTTAAATTATGTTTTATAAATACATTCAAAATATTTATTTTGACAATGTAATACAAATAAATTGTAACAATAAAAAGTAATAAAGTCAATGAATTAACGTCTTTCTGTTTTACCAATACCTCTTTTCCCAGCATATAAATGTTTTGGTCTTTTAGTTCCAATAAATCTATCAGCTTCACCTTTAAGTCCTTGCTTCTTAACTTTCTTAGCAATTGCTTTATGTGCCACTTGTTTAAGTTTCAATTGCATCTAAACATATAATTTATAATTTTAATAATCATGTTAAAATAATATCTATTTACAATAATTTAAAATTTTTTGAATAAATCATACCGATGAATCACGAACACCAGATTGATTACGTGGTAATCTACTTTGACTTCTTGATGTTGATGTAGAGCGATGCATGGATCCCAAACGTGGTTTTTTGGCATTTATTCGAGACTGAGACCTTGTTAAAGAACGAGCACGCCCACGTGTTTTGGTAAAATGAGCCTGGAATGAAAAATTATTATATAAGTGAAATATTTATTATCTTCAAAATTATTGAGCTCCAAGAAATTCCAGACACTTTTGGTTATTTTAACCAAGCCAAAATAAAATACAATTTGCAAAAATGGGTCCAACAAGAACTAAAATAAATTATTACTTCTTTAGTGTCCTCCATATCAACACCAAGATCCTCCATACGACTTCTTAAATCTGTAGCACTGCGACCACGAGCTTTAGCTGGAGCAGTTCTAGGAGTTGTAGGTTTACTGGATTGACGTGATATTCTGCTTTCATTACGGTTAATAATCTTTCTATCTCTGATCTTTTGTGCCAATTCTTTAATTTCACGTAGAGTTTCATCAATTTCAAGTTTAGGTACAGCATAATATCCTGCTTCTTCTCTAAGAGCTTCTTCTTTTTCAAGATCTTCAACTTTCTAAATTAGTTACATTTTTTTTAAATAATTAAAATAAATACATTAAGTAAATTTTAAATTATATAATTTTCCAATAAGTTTACCTGTAATAATTCTGCATGAATAAAATCAGCAATATTTCTTCCATTCCAAAATTCTGGAATTATATCATATTTAATATCGTCTGGTAGATCATAATTCTTTTTAAGATCCAAAATGTAGTCATCTCCAAGTTCATCTTCCAAATTTTTCTCAAGCTTCTTCTTAAATTCTTGAAGCTCAGCCAATCTTTGTTTTTGCAGTACCATTTCTATAAAATGAAATATATAAAAATAATTCTTAGTAAAGTTTTCATTTATAGGTTAAATATTAATATAAAAGTTTAAAGTTCATGGACTAAAAGAAAATGACTATAAAATCAATTCTTTACTTTATTCAAATTTTATTATAATAATAATAAAATATAATTATTTAATTAACAAACCTGGTATATGAGGTGGTCTTTCTTTGTCATCCCGAGTTTTAGGTAGTGCTACATGTAAACGGTTCAAAATTGAATCAACTTTTTTAGCTTGAATTTTATTTTCAATACGATAAGCTAAGAGAGTATCACAAGCCTGATAGTAAAAGCAAAACAAAATATAAGATTCAAAAAATACAATTTATAACAATTAATTGTATAACCTGTTGTTTAACTGCCATAACACCTTCTTCAGTTACGGCAGACATGGGCAATAACGGGACATTATTTTTTTCAAAAATACTCAATGCTTCACGGCTAGCCTCACTTAACTGATCCATAGGAGTAACATCAGTTTTGTTACAAACTACTAAAAGTGGCTAGAATAATAAATAATTAATTAAAATATAATTAAATATGTAAGCATTAATTGTACAAATAAATTATTATATGTATATAATATAATGTCTCTTGTAATGCAACTACTGGGCCCGTACTTTTAATAAAAAAAATAAAAAATTAATATATAAAAAAAATTGAATTAAGAAAATCATTAAAATTTATCAAATGTCTAAAAAATATGCTACTTCAAAATTAGGATGAAACATTTAAGTAAAAACAAATTTAATAATAGAATAATACCTTGTTTGTAAATAGTGGTTTTATAGACTCATAAAGTTTAACTTGTTCAGCAATCGAATGTCCACATTGTTCAGAAACATCTATAAAGTAAAGAATAGCAGCTCTTAAATGGGCCAAGGCAGTCACAGCCTGCATTTCAATAACATTTCTTTCTTCTAAAGGATGATCTAATACTCCCGGTGTATCAACTACTTGCCAACGTAAATATTTATAATCAGTATGTCCTACATACAAACTTTTTGTAGTAAATGCATATGAATGTACCTCTACGTCAGCTCTGGTAATCTATTTAAAAATATTATTTTTAAATTTAATAATTATAACTGATATAATAAAACTATTAACCTTATTTAAAAAACTTGATTTTCCAACATTAGGAAAACCACAGAGAATTAATGTTCTGGTGTATGGATCAATTGAGGGTAAACGTGATAAATGTTGACGAACTTGTTCTAAATAAACTAAATTTGGAGCCTGGCGTTTCATGATTGTAGCCATTCTAAAATTGTTTACATATTACAATAATATCAAATTTAAAAATAAGTTTTTATCACTAGAATTAAGAATATAACTTACCGTCCAAGAGCTGCTTTTTTTAACATTTTACAACGATATAATGAATCACCAAATTTCATAAGGCGAACATAATCTTTACCAACGCTGAAAGAAAAATGTTATTAAATTTTTAAAAATATACAAATACTAATAATGTTACATTTATAAACATTTTAGTTACTTGTCAATAAGATGTCTCGCTTGATTTAGTTGTCCAAGAGCAAGTTTATAATGGTCCTTATCATACAGAATGTTCATTAAATCAGCATAAAATGGATGAATATTCTGCAAAATAATGAATTAGTAGACTAGGTATGACATACAATTAGAAATTAAAAATAAGACTTACATCTAGTTTTGGAAATTCTTGAATAATCATAGATAGCCGTTCATTGAAATTTTGTTGTGTATATCGTACTTTACGTGTATAAAAAGATCTTATTCTTGATATTTTGTAATGTTTATGTACAACAGTTGGAGTCTTCCGTTGAGTTTTTGATAACATAATGTTAACAAAATCCTGAAAATATAACGATTAGTTCATTAGAATTATAACAAGAATATTGTTTTTAAAATATACAAGTAAAAGTACAAATTAATTGAAATCATTATACATTTCATAAAGTTTATTTACTTTTGCGGTGGGCACGACCGTAATCTTTTTGAAGTTGTACAAAGGCATGTTTTCTGATTGAATTAATTAGTTCGAAGAAAGTTGTCAATAAAATGTTTAAGAAAAAATGTATTAATTCAATGAAAAATGTTCACTACGTTTGAATATTTTGGAAAAGGAAAGAAAATATTATTATAATTTTTAACCTAACTTGACATCACGTTTTTTATTACAGCGTAGCCGTTTTAGAAATATTTTACTATTGTACACGAGCAGTTTTTTTCATTAGTATTTAAATTTAATCGTCGTTTTTCAATAATAATAATACATTTTTTTTAGTACTTTATTTTAATGCTTTAGTTAATATAGTAATAATTAAATAACTAAACATATATTTAATAATAATTTATAACATTAACATTAAAACAGCAAAACTATACGCTACTAGCTTCAGATACATAGCGTTCCTTTATAAATCAAGTGGTTAAGAAAATCATTGAAAATCGATTTTAAAATATCGATGTTGTATTATAATATAACTATTATAAGTTTTAAAATATATTAGACGATAATTTTTATTTTAACGTTTTGTACATGAATAATAATACAATTGAAACAGACGCAATTAGCAGTTTTTTTATTTTAATTGATGAAATATTTTTTGTATTTAAAGAATTTTAGCGATTACAAATAAAAAACTATATATCGTTTGAATGATTATCGATAGTCGACAGCATAAGCATTAACAAAGTATAAACAATGATTCTAGAACTAAGATAGCCGGGAAGTTTACTATAACATTATAACGTTCGGGAACGATTCACTAATATAGATTATTGTTAATTCGAAAGTCGTCATTTTGAAAAGTTTAGTGTCTACTGATTTGTAATTGTTTTACACAAATATTGTAAAATTTCATCATGAGTAAAGCACATCCTCCAGAGTTGAAAAGGTAAATATTTAAAATTACTTACAACTGTATAATTTTTATTTTTGAAATGTTATAAATGTTAAACATAAGTCAAATTTTTTTTCAAAACAATGAGTTCATATTTGTTATTATTGATATTAAGTATACATTGTGATAAAATATTTTAATTCCAACATTTTTTTACATAAATATTTGAATGATCACAATCTTGGTCCCAACTTAATCCAAGTTGTTTAGTGACATACTTATATAATATATTAACTTACCACTATTAAAATAAATTGAAAAAATATTTGTTTTTTTGTTATTCCTGAAAATTTCCATACTTATGATTTGCATTACTTTATTTTTCTGTTATAAGTACTAATTATGACAACCTGCTTGTCATAAGAATTGTACCTATATTGAAACTTAAATAATTTTACATTAGATTCACATAGCATATTAAAAATAAGAAATTAAAACTTATTGATTTAATAACCTGAATATTAAATTTTTTTTTTTTATGACATTCTTACATTTTTAAATTAATTTTAACGTTTTTATTTTCAGATATCTTGACAAGAAATTACAGTGTAAGAACCAAGAACAATTTCTCTATTATATATATATCTGTTTACTTATCAAATTATATTTTTAAAATACTTTTAATTATTATTACAGTAAAACTAAATGCCAATAGACAAGTATCAGGAGTTCTGCGTGGATTTGATCCATTTATGAATCTTGTTTTAGATGAAACTGTAGAAAGAATTAAAGATGGTGTTGTAAATAGTATTGGCATGGTGGTATGTTCTCATACTGTTTTTCCATTTAAACTGTTTGATTTACTTAGCAATATTTTTAATTATTTGCAGGTTATAAGAGGTGATAGTGTTTTAACTATAGAAGCATTGGATAGGATTGATCAACATTAATTAGCTTAAAATAAACAATGTATTTTCCATTTAATAAAAAAAAAATGTTTATACAATTTTTCAAATGTAATAAATTAATTTAATTATATTTAAAATTAAGTATTTATTTGATAGCCGACCCCAAATAGTTGGGAGTAAGGCAAGAAGTATTTACTTGATGTCTTTTTTTACCTTATAGAGATAAGATATCCTATTTTTAGATCTAGTTATAGGAAAAAAAGTGTTCAAGTTGTAAATTTTAGATTTTTGACATATCTAGTTTATTCTTGCATATATATATATATATATATTTTTAAATTTTTTTTTCCATACTACCATACTAACAGTAGAATGGTTTATGAGTAAACAATAAAATGCTCCGTATATTTAAAAATTACCCTTTATTATTCTTAACTTTATATCTACATACATACATAAGGGAATTAATAACTATAAAAATATAAAACTATACCTACTTAATAAAAATTAATTTTTATGGACAAATTATTAGCATAGTAATAGTTTTTTGATGCAAAATATTTTGTTTATTTTAAAATCATTAACACATTCACTGCGGATGACGCCAATTGGTCTCATTTAGTATTGTTCACATATGCAGCAATTAAATTAGTATTAAATAATAATATTTTGATTTAAAATGAATTATTTAAGTCAAGCAGCATCTGACCAAAAAATGTGCATGAAGTGCGGACGACCAATTGGTGTCAACAAAAAAAAAATTCCAATTTTCTTCCACACATATTAATATGATACGCAATGAACATGTTAACTAAAATACTTTAACTTAAAAAACATAAAAAACCTCTATATTTTTTTCTGGGTTACTTATTGTTTGTACTTTGTTACTTTTTTCCTTATTGTGTAATAAATCTGTGTTTAAATTACATGTTATATCAGTCAATTGTCTCTCTATATTCTCCAATAAATCACAATTGTTGCATTCATTGACTTTTTGTAAAGTCTCCATCATCAATTTTTCCAATCTTCTTTTGAGATTTTCTATTTTAAAATTTTGTTTATTGCCTAAATTATAATCATTATTATCTGGTAAACCTTCATTTACACAAATACTTTCAGCAGGCTGAGTAGAACATACAGACTCAGTAAAATGTCGTGTGTATGTTGAATGATCTTGATTATCATAAAGAGATCTTTCTACATTTTCTGTGTACTGATAAGTCTGTGGAGTTACTTGAAAGAGAACAACTAAATGAACATGTTCACATATAATCTTTTTTGAAAAAAAATCAGAACATGTACATGAATATGAATGATAACAAATATTACAAGAGTTACAAATAGATATACAACTATCACAACATTTTACCTCAATTTTAGTCACATAAACATCTACATTATAATTATTTGAATGAGATGAAATTAAATTATTACTCATAGAAATTCTCCAAACGTTTTCATAAATTGGGTGTACAAAAGATAAAGGAAGCTGAGACGCAATTACATGTTTTTTTTTAGTTTCAATTGTATTTAATGAAAGTTCTTTAATAGATGACTCGGTTATTTGATGGGAAATCTCTAAATTCTTTTTCTTATTTGAGGATTGCCGTACTTTTGGTAAAATAATATTAACATTGTATTTTTTGGAAATGTTTAATATATCTCTACGTTTTATTAAGTGTTTTCTTTCAATTTGTTTAGATGATCCATCATCTTTATAAGATAACAATATATCTTCAATTTTCACTCCTTGTAATAATTTAGAAGCTATTTCTTGTTTATCACTTTTAGGAATTCGTAGATGCACTAGGTCAGCTTCATGTCCATAATGTGTATGATAAATAATAGCTTGAACAGTACCTTCAATTTCATTGATTGTCAGTGTAATTGACGATGTGCAATTGTTATTTATTTTAAGAATTCCTTGTGATTTTAACTTGCGTCTACGTCCTTGTGATACACTTTGATAAATACCCGAACGATTACAATACCAATATTCTACTCTGCGTCCACTACGAGTCTCGGTTTTACGATGATAAAAACAACTGCGTGTTTTTGTTTCGTAATTTTCTTTCCAGCATATAAACTCTGGAAATAAATTTTAGAATTAATGAGTAAAGGTTATCCTATAATTTTTAATAAAAAATTAAGGTGGTCAAACATTGAACTTGTGTAAATTACATATACAAATTTAAAAGCAATCATTAAAATTAAAATGCACAATTTAAATCTAAGACATAATATATTACTTGTTTATCATAAAAATCAAAAAACTACTTATTTAAAATATACATAGATCCTAATTTCTGTAATTATAAAAAATAGATGAGGCAAATTTTTTATCAAACAGAAACTTTGTAGAAAAACGGTTAATTCAAAATAAAATTATAAAAAACTCAAAGGAACTAAGAAATTATTATATGAATAATTTAAACATTTTTGCTTAACCTAATATTCTGAATGATTAATAGTATATTACCATACAATTTGTTAAAATGTCACTATGGAGAAATAGATAAGATTTACTTTATATGACTAAATTTTACTTCGCATGATAATTATTTTTGATGTACTAATATTACTTTCAAACTAGTTAAAAATTGAAAAATTCTACATTATTTACCAGAATATCTATTAAATTTTTTATTCTCGACATCAAATTGCATACAGTGCTTCTCATTTAAATGTTGTCGAAAGTCTCTAATGTACTTGAATGTTAATAAGCATCCAGGCTCGTTGCATTTTGTTTTACCAGTTACGATTTGTTGTTCAGGACGTAAATTACATTTCTTAATATGTCTGTAATAACCACCTTTAGACATAAAACGTTTTTCACATCCACATTTAAAACGTTCAATATTCTGATTCTTGCCAATTGTTTGGTCATCATTCATAGACTGAATTTCACATTCTGAAATGGCCAATTTTAACACATCTTTTTTTGTAGGAAAAGTAATACATTGATTAGCCTGATTTTGGGCATATTTACAAAATCTCACATGTTTACGAATTTCAGATTTTGAGCTATAAGTTTGATTACAAACACAGACGTATTGTTCGGCAATTTCGTTCTCAGACATTAAAATATTTGCTAATATGAAGCAAAATAATTAATCAAAGTTTGATTTTACTATAAACAATTAATGTAGTTAAAATATGAAAATCACTTTCTTATAAAATACTTAAATAATAATATTTTCAAATAAATTTTGAGTATTAAGTTTATCATTGTTATTACCATAGTAGACAATAGTCAATCATGCAATCACGAATATTTATTGATTGTAATTCAAATATGAACCAATGGTATACATGGTATATTATTTGAAGACCAAAATCTTTCTTTTATCACATATAATCTGGCACGGATATTTATTATTTACTTATTTTTTATTGGTTATATACCCTATTATCATTTGTATAAAACAGCTATTATCACTATGATTATTTAGAAAACAAATTTGTTAACACAGTTAACGACACGTGTTTTGACCAATTATTCATTGCGTTTTTAAGTAGTGTATCGTATTATTTTAAAGAATATTAAAAAATAGAAACCTAGAAGTAAGTCTTTCTGTAATACATCTAAATAATTATTGAAAATTCATTAAAATCTAGCAATAAGGAGTTTGAGTTGTAAGGTTTATGGATGATTTATTATAAACTGTTTATTTATTGAACACAAATGTCTTCATACTTATTAAATAAGCATTTGTGGAATTGGCTCTAAAATATTGTTGTTGCTAATGTTGTTTGAAAAGTGAACTGTATAACAGGATGATAAATTTTTTGTGACTATTAAAAAAACTGTATAACAAGATTATACAGTTTTTATAGATATTAAAAAATTTCACATTGATGTATTAAAATTACTGTTTTAACTACATTTTTTTTTTTTTTTTGTATTTGCTTAGATTAAAATGCCTAAAACAAGCTCGGGCTCTAAAGCCCCTCGAACCCAGGGGTTCAATCGGTCAGCTCACAGTATGAACCCGGAGCGTAAAACAGAAAATCTTAAAGGTGTGGCTAAAGTGAGAACAAAAGCCACTATACGAAGGTTACAAATGTATAGAAACTTCAAAGCTAAACGCGATAGAAATGGTAAAATCATTCATGCTGCACCATTTCAAGGTTGGTTACCTTGTGGTGCTCAAGCTCGTGTAGAACCAAATCGTAAATGGTTTGACAACACTAGAGTCATTGGGCAAAATGCTTTACAGAAATTTCAAGAAGAATTAGGCAAAGCAGTTAAAAATCCATATGATATTCTTATGAAACCAACTGGTTTGCCTATTACCCTTTTAAATGAAAAAAAGAAACATGAGCGTGTACATATTCTTGAAACTGAAAGTTTTGAAAGTGTTTTTGGATCAAAAAAAACTCGTAAACGTCCAAATATATTTGTTAGAGATGAACAACAATTATCTGAATCTGTAAATTCTATTAATGAATCATATTCTGATGACAAAGATATGGATTTGGTTAGAGAAGACACGGGAGAAAAAACTGCTCCTCGGGATTGGATAATGGCTGCTGGCCAAAGCAGACGAATTTGGAATGAGCTATATAAAGTAATTGATTCATCAGATGTTGTTATTATGGTTTTAGATGTTAGAGATCCTCCTGGAACACGTTGTGCTCATATAGAAAATTTTTTAAAAAAAGAAAAACCACACAAGCATTTAATATTTGTATTGAACAAAGTTGATCTTGTACCTGTTTGGGTAACTCAAAGGTGGGTTGCCATTCTGAGTTCTGAATATCCAACTGTAGCATTTCATGCTTCACTTACTCATCCATTTGGAAAAGGGGCTGTGATTAATTTACTTCGGCAATTTACTAAATTACATTCAGAACGTAAACAAATAAGTGTTGGCTTCATTGGTTATCCAAATGTTGGTAAAAGTTCAGTTATAAATGCTTTGCGATCTAAAAAAGTTTGTAAAGTAGCTCCTATTGCTGGCGAAACTAAAGTATGGCAGTATATTACATTAATGAAAAGAATTTTCCTTATTGATTGTCCAGGTGTTGTATATGATGCTGCTAATACTGAAACTGATACAGAGAAAGTATTAAAAGGTGTTGTAAGAGTTGAGCTTGTACCTGATCCAGAACAATATATTCCACCATTAATGGAAAGAGTTAAACCTGAACATCTATCTAAAACTTATGGAATAGAGAGTTGGGAAGATAGTGAAGATTTTTTGTCACAACTAGGTATAAAAACAGGTAAATTGTTAAAAGGTGGTGATGCAGATACTGTCTTATGTGCTAGAATGGTATTAAATGATTGGCAAAGAGGAAAAATTCCTTATTATAAACCTCCTCCTGGTTTTGAAGAACCTTTATCAGCTCAAGAACAAGAGCAAGAACCAATTACCAAGAAAGCTGAGTTAAATGTTGCAGAAGAAAGTGATTCAGAAGAAGAAACAGAAAATGTTACTGCTCCTACTGGAGAAGATGAAAATGCTACTTCAACTGATAGTGATGAAGAAGAAGAAAGAAAAAGAGAAAAACAAGAAAAATTACAATTAGCACATGAAGCTTATATGAGTAGTTTGACAAGTAAACAGAAAAGAAGTTTAATGTTACGAAATAAAAGAAAGAAAGTTGGAACTGATTTTTATGAAGTTACAAATGTTAAGAACCGTAATAGAGACCGCAAAGTACCAAAAGCAAAATAAAATTAATTTTTGTTTTAAATACATTTTAATATATTTATATATTTTAATCAAATTTTTTACAACTTTATTTAATTCTCATTTATCATCCCTTGCATTTTGTTCCAAAACCATCCTATTTCTTCTTCATCAATAAGTTTTTAATATTCTAGAAATGTGTGGATTTGTGTAAATTAGGTAGCTGATAAGCCAAATTCTCAAATTGTATAAGTTTTCTTTTCTTTTATTCTTTAGTCCAATGCTATGATGACATATTTCTTATCATTCATCGATCTATTGAAATAAATAACTTGAAAACTGCCTCTAGATTTAAGTCTATTGTTACTTATATTCCAAACAAAATTTAGTTTGATAACCTTAACGCTAACCAGATGTTATAATTAATTTCAACCATTTGCTCATTAATTTAACTGAAATATATTTATAGATATAATTTTGTATTGATGTATTACAAAAAAGTATTATAAAGGTTTAAAATTTAAAATAAAAATCTAAGATATTTTTATAACTAATATCTATTTTTGGTTTCCAAGAGTTGAATAAAATAATTTTAAATTAAATTATTATTGCAGAATACACATTTAAGTAACTGTTGTTTGATGTAATAAAATATCCATTTATAATGACTTGTGATCTGTAATATTTGTTAATTTGTTTTTTATCTAATGATTTATCATTGCTTTTAAAAATATATGCGCTATTATGATACAATGAAGAATGATAGCCACAAAAAAGATTTATACATATCTAGTAAGCCTCAGTCACATCAAAGGCTTGATTAAAGGTTATACTCTCAGTCCCAGTGACATAAATTAATAACATTATAACATTTTAAATATTATTATAACTAACCCTTTTTTTATCTACTACATTAAATAAAACATTAATTTAAGTACATAAAAATGGTTGAATGTTTAATGAAGTAATAATGGTTGACAAACAAAATATTTAACATACTGTCAACAAAAATATAGCAGTTATTGTTTTTCCTTACATATAAATTATTAAAAAGTATAATGTGGTCAATCTATACAAATAATTGTTTACAAACAAATCATTAAAATAATCCTCTTTTATGAGGTAAAAATCCTTTACAATTATTTGATTTGCATAAACATGGAACTTCAGATAAATTATTTTGAGAGCAAGATCCTTCACCTCCATAATTATATGTTATTTCTTCGTTACATTGAATATCTTTTACTGCAAATATTGCTAATCTTGGAATCAACGAATCAACTCGCACTGGTATAATCATACAGTTAGGTTGACAACTATGATTAATGTAACGACCAATATTTCCAATAATGGTAGAATCAATGACAGTTGTGGTAGTATGATCAGAAAAATGTTCATTTATAACAAATATATAATTTATATTATCTAAATTTGATCGTCTCTGTGCTTCTAATATATCAATTATTTCACCAGCATATTCACAAACAAATTGTCCTTTTTCAATAACAATATCAGTATACAACCCATAACCTTTATTAAAGTGAGAGATACGCAATCCGATTCGTGGACCAAGTTGAACATTTCGATTTCGACATGAAGTGCATTTACACAAATCATTACATTCATATATTAATTTATTAAAGGATATTAATTTACCAAATTCATCATAATTATTATTGCCAGCTAAAGCAACACATTTGCAACTTGGTGTTTGACACACATTAGTACAGTTACACATTTGATTGGGACAGCTGTTAAAGTCGTTCATATTACAACCCGGTCCAGGAATGTTTGTTATAGAATATATTAGTGTATTTTCTACATGATCATAATTATCTTCTCTTTGATAACTGTGAAACATTTTAATTTTTTTTTTTTTTTTTACTGAAACAAACATAAAGAATCATATTATTATGATTAATTTTTTAACTTAAAATAATTACCTTTTAAATATGACATTGTGAAACATTATATCATATATTACTAAATTTAATTATAATTTTAAAAGAAAAGTGACAAAATAGTTTGTGATAATAATATGACGATGAAAAATTTTAATAAATGATAATAGCCAATGATAACATAATCAATTTTAAAAAGGACGAAAAAATGCATTTGTTTTAGAAGACATTACTATTTCCAGAATTATGTAATTATAAACAATTTTTCACAGGGAAATATTTTATTGAAGATAAAACAAATGTAACATGAAAAGATAGTTTTAAGAAAGTTAATGTATTTTATACTTAAAAAATTAGAATAATTACAAATAAATATTTTGTAATAAATTACAATTTTATTTAAGCTATCACTAAAAAAGTTATTAGCATACTGAAGAAAACTTAATTATTACTATAACTATAACTTAAATTGAATATTTAATATTTTGTTTTAGCTTTATAGGTACACTAAGTAGTATTAGCTTTAGACTATATATATATATATATATATATATAATTTAGTATATAAAAAATATTTTATATGCTTCAAACGACAGAGTTTTTGTAGTAATTAAATTTGAAAAATATTAAAAAACTATTTTTTATTATGTATTTTGTAATAATTTATTATTTGTTCCGATACAAGTGTCACCCATTGAAAATATTTTGTTAATGTAGTTGATACCTAGTATTTTGAAGATTGGATGAAATACAATTAATCTTTTATAGAAAATTTTTTAAATTATGCAAAAAAAAAAAATATTTAGTTGATGCACAGTAGATAAATTTGTATATAGATAATATAATACCTACTGTATACAATCATACTACCAATTTTTACTTTTTCTAGCAGCTTTAAGATATATTAATTATGAGAAGTGAATGTGAAATATTGACATCATACAACACATTTACTATTTTGGGAAAAAAGTTGCTTGTCGCTCAGTCAAAATTTCTTAAAAAAATTAAAAAATGCACATTCGATTTGAAAAATTCAAAATTGTTTGATATTTTCTGTATGCTATGCGTAAAACCTGAACTTGCAGAGACAGCTGTGTACATACAGAGGTGTCTTATTCTTGATTGTTTTTTTTTTTAAATAATTTTAATTTTAATAATTAGAATTAATTACCTGATATAAAACGCAAAAATAAAAATTTAGAAATATAAGGAAACGTATGGAGTGCGAATAAACACATGTGTACAACCATACGACGTACGTGTTCATGAAGGTCATGTGTGTAATAAATTTGACTATCAATATTTTTTGTTAAATTTTAAAGTAGATACGTTAAACACATAATTTATATTATTCGTGACTTTTTAGTCTCAGTAAACGTCAAACAAGAATTTAATTTCTTGCTATTAAAGGGGTTAAAGCGTAACATATCTTAAGGAATAATAGTTAGGTAATTTTTAATACATATTCATTTGGATTATGTTAATGTATTAGCAATAAATGAACAATAAAATAAAAAAATTAGAATGTTTAATTCACTATTGCCTAAGATACTATAATTCACAACTAAATATTTATATTTATCAATATTTTACTCAAATTTGTATTTTATTGATTATTTTAACAGAAAATCCAATTAAAATGTAGTGAGGTGAGACACATTTTATTTTTTTTTATTTTTTTTATTTTTATTTTTCCAAAAAATATCGTTTCTTTTAATTTTTTCGAACAAAAATCTTAAAATTAATGTATATACCAATCAAATCATACGTATAGACAAAAACTAACAATTTGAATTAAGGTAACACTTAATATAACCGTTGATATAATGCATGTTTCCATAGTAGTCGAGTCACACGACCACCACAGAAGACATTTTATTTACATGTTTCCTCCCTTTTATAAATGCACTGAACCTAATTAGACATAATTATTACTTACATGCTAGTTAACAATATTGATTATAAACTATGTACAAAGAACGCGATGAAAAATGTCCAGCAGTTCTTAAGAGAAACTACTTAAGCTTATTTTTTAATTTTTAACTCTCCGAAAAAAAAAAAAATCAAAAACAAAAAAGAGATCATTTTGGCGAATATCATCGGTTTTTTAGGGAATCGGAACCTCACGAAGATTGTTTTTTCCTATACTTCAAAAAATTACAAATTACATAAAAAAATAAAATAAAAAAAACATCAAAAACTAATGATTAATAGACATAAATATAAAATGTTATATTATGATTTTAACGCGCGTTAAAATGGATCTAGTTGTGTTTTGTTTCAACGCTACGTTTTACGCCACGTTATATCGCAGTCTTTACCACTTCAGTCCTGCATTGTTTGAAGTCTGAGAATATTTGTAGTAAAATACAATGCGGCGATAATTCACCCAACGTTAATAACGCTTTCACGCTCGATAATAACGCGTTCCTACAGTACGTCCTACCACATCTTCAACAAGCGAAAACGTTGAAAAAATTTTTAGGGACCATTTTAGCACACACTTTTTTCATATTTTAATTTTTAACTGCAATTTTACGAACACTTTTTCTATAAATATTTATCATCTCTGCTACAGCTCTAACACTTAATCGTCGGTCTTGCCGAATAATTTTGTCGATTTTTTCAACGTTTTCGTTTGTTGAAGATGTGGTAGGACGTCCAGAACGATAATCGCCTACGACGTCCTCTCTTCCACTGCAAAACCGTTTTTTCTATTAACATTTATTATTCATAGTAAAATAATAAAATTATAATGATTTTTATTTAGTATTTATTTGATATTTTTGATGTTGACTGAAACGTTACGCTTAAACATTCATAATATTCAATCGAAAGGCCTCCATCACGTAAAAATATGGTTTTCAATAAACGTTGTGTACAGTCAGTCCACACGAAATGTGTACTCAGCGAATAATCATCAACGTAATGCTTTACGAGTTGTGTAGATGTTTAAATTGTCAAGTATAATGATTATTTTTACTCGCACGTCGTTTCCCACCGGTTGTCGGTAAATATGACACGAGCCAAAGAAATTATAAATAACATTAGATCTCATAATAATATTTTTATTCGTACAAAGGCTAAACACTCATAATATTGATCTAGATATAAATATATTTAGTAATAAAATAAATAAAAAATTTTAAAAACATTTAGAATTGTAAAAATTAGTGCTCTTGATACCCGGGTACTCGGGTACTACCCGGGTACCCGGGTAACCGAGTTTTACGGGTATTACCCGATTTACAAAATTTCGGATACCCGTTATGGATTGGGTACCCCATAGGCGTGCGCAGACCTGAATTTCGGGAGGTGCCTACAATTTTTTCGGGCCCTTTTCTTAATTTGGGCCCTCTCTTAACAAGACATATATATATTTTAATAAATTATAATGCCCAAATAAATATTACTTACAGTTTTTTATTTAATATTCTAATATAAAAATGATAAATTTATAATAACATGCGCCTATTACTTAAATTACTAAACTCATTTATAACCAAATCTACTTCAACATTAAAGGCCATTTCTTGTTCTGTGAAAAGTAAAATTAATGATTCCAGACGGTCTTGGGCCATGGTATTTCTTAATTTACTTTTTACAATATTTAATTTTGAAAATACCCGTTCACATGAACAACTAGTAACGGGTATAATGCTGAACATTTGTAGTATTTTAAAAAAACAATTAAACATATTATATCTATTGGAATCTTTTAACCAATCCAGCCACAAAAACACAGATTCATTAGTAGTTCCTTTAGGGATATTCTTGTCTGTCGAGTTCTTGAGAAGATTGATTTCAGCAATTAAAGTGTCTGATGAAATTTTCGCAAACTTTTCCAAAATGGTAGCTATTTCAGTAGTTATATTTAAATTTATAATATTTGCAACAGCATTTATAAGGCAAATTGTATCTTGTTTAAATCTTGAATTTATTCCAGAAATAAGATCATCTAGTAATGGATAATATACAGAAACTTTTAATTCTTCATATTTAGTCTTAAAAAATACTTGATTTGAAGGAGACGGATCAATTTTAGTTGTAACTTTTCTTTTTTTTACTTCTGGAATATTTATTTTATGCATTGTACACATTTTTTCAGTGTTGGAAAATATAATTTTGTATTCTTCTTCATTATTTTGTTTAATCACACACTAATAGCGCCACTAGTCAAACTTTAAAAAAAAATTATAACAATTTTTTGCAAATTTCTAGAAATATTAAAAAAAAAAAAGGTAATTATTTTGGGGCCTCTTATTAATTGAATCTTGTCGGATCTAAATCCGGCCCTGTATTCAGGTTTTTTTATGTTTTAATTACATTTTATATTTAGTGGATTATTTAAATTATTTGGATAATTATTTATTCATTTATTTTATTAAGTAGGTAACTCACTTTTCAATTCAATAAGAATAATTGATAAATAATTTATAACAATTAATGGCAACAAGAAATAACAATAAACATATTTTAGTTTTTTTTTAAATTCGGTATAGGTGAGTTGATTCCCGAGACCTTTTTCATGTATTAGTTGATTCCCTGGTCCTTAAGAGGTACGTACGAGTTGATTCCCGGGTCATTAAGAGGTACGTACGAGTTGATTCCCAGGTCATTATATATTTTATTCAATATTTAGTAAGATATTCAACCTATTAACATAACCCAAGAAACACCACAAGGAGGTTGGCTAACAAGTTTCTCAAAAATGTTGTTTTTTTTAGTTTTTTTATATTTTGAAAATCATTTAATTTTTATTTATTTATTATTTATTGAATTATATTATATTTATTATTATTAAAAACATTTAGTTGTAATTAGGTAAAAATTATTATTAAAAACATTTGGTAGTAACTAGGTAAAAAAATATAAAAAATTTAGTAATTTGGTAAACATTTGTAGCACATTGTTTTTATAAATTGGTATCTGGTAATGAGATTACCAGTATACCGTGAAATCTCTTCTCTTAAAAAAAATTTGTTTTTCTTGATGTTATTTAGATTTTTTAGTTCCATTACTTCTGCATTTAATATAAGTTTCAGATTGTACTTCTAACAGCTCATTTATAAATACAAAAATATTTGGGTGCCCACTATAGAAACAACTGTTGAGCTTAGAGTGAAAACTCTCACAACTATTCGTAGTTCTATTTAAAGTAATTTAAAATTGAGCCCATATACTTGGTGGAAAACTAGCTTCTGGAGATAATTGTGAATATAATATAATATAATTGTGAAATACGTAGTCCATAAACTCTTCAATTCTTTCGTCTCCTGTTGGTCGAATTGCCATCAACTCTTCTGTAAAGCAATCAATAACTTCTATTGGCCTTAAAAAAGGTAGGCCAAAAAATTACCGGTCTCATTTTCTGAACTAGTGTCTTTGTAAATTGCCGAGAGACCTAGATTCTGAATTTTCCGCCACCAACTTTGGGCTGGATGAAATCTGCACCCTCGTATTTGTGATGTTGACGTAAAATGATTTTTTTTTTTGTAAATTCGCGCGTGGTCTCTGTGGACATAAGAGCGAGTTGTGTGTGATGGTTGAACTCTTTACGGTCGTAAACCCTTTACACGTGCTATCTATTGATAATTGATATACAACAATAGGGAATCAACTCGTACGTACCCTCTAATGACCCGGGAATCAACTCAACGGTGTCGGTGCAGGTAAACAGGTACCCGGGAATTAACTCGTACGCATCCTTTAAATTTAAATCCTAGATATAAAAAAAAACTAAAATATGTTTATTGTTATTTCTTTTTGCCATTAATTGTTATAAATTATTTATCAATTATTCTTATTGAATTGAAAAGTGAGTTACCTACCTACTTAATAAAATAAATGAATAAATAATTATCCAAATAATTTAAATAATCCACTAAATATAAAATGTAATTAAAACATATTTACGAGTTATTCTACAACAATCACTGTCCAGTACTCCAGTGTTCACTGATTACTGAACCAACGTTGTTGTATTATTTTATTTTTTTAAATTAAAATCATGCCACCTAAAAGCGGTTGCAAAAACGTAAAGAAAAAATTAAAAACGATTTGAAACTGAAGAAAATTCGAGGTTCTTTAGACAAATTTATTCTACCCAAAACAAATCGTAAGTATATCAATTTTATAGTAATAGTATTATAGTAAATAGTAATGTTTTAGTATCTATAGGACTTAGTATTATAGCTATTGTAATCATAACAAGTTTTACCATGCAAATTTAAAATATTTTTTTATCCCTAAACATAAATTTTTTTTTTTTATCACAAATTTTAGAAAAAATAACATTTTTATTCTAGTAAAATTAGTTAAAATACGGACCCATATATATACTATAGGACTTAAATTGTAGGGCCCCAATTACACGTCGGGGGGTGCCCAGGCACACCCGGAACCCCCCGTGCGCACGCCTATGGGGTACCCGTTATGATTTGTATACTAGAGCTGGGATTTGTATGTAAATACATATTTTTTTTAAAATATGATAAATTAATTAACTATTGTAAATGATAAATTCGTTTCACATGATTTACAATAAATTAAGAAATATTTAATTTTACATATTTTTACATATTTTACATATAATTTTGACAACAATTCCAATATGTATTTATAATTCGATAATAGTAAAAATGTATATAAGAATATGAAAGTATTAATAACTAGACATTAGTTTATCTTATCTGTTTCTGTTCGATAACCATAGCTTAATGATTTTATAGGTTAGGTCATAACCTACTTAGGTATGTTAAGGTATGTATATCATAGATTATATTTTTATAGATAATTTTTATATTTTCTTAGATATTTTTTATTCGAATAATTGTGTAATGTATAATTTAATACTGATTACCTCTTAGGAGTTAAGACTTAGTTAAACCGTTTACGTATATCAAAAACCATCAGGTACCCGAAAATGTTGGGTAATGGGTACCCACTACCCGAAAACATTGACTACCCACAAAATCGGGTATTACCCGGATAAACGGGTACCCGGGTATTACTCATATCAAATCAAGAGCACTAGTAAAAATCCATGGATCGTTGGAAAATATTAAATTGTACTTGTTCGATCTTTCTTATAAATTGTCAACGAAGTGGATTGTTATTGCCATCGAACTTAAACTAAATGTATGTACAGTAAAACCTCAATAAGACGGAATTGCTTGGGACCATGCAATTTTTCCGTGTTAACGGAGTTTCCGTCTTGACGGGGTTTAAAAAATAAAATTGAATTAAATTAAAAAATAAAAAAGAACCGGATGGGCCTCGCTCTGCTGTACAGTTAGGGGTGGAGTGCACCTCGCTTATAGGATAGGTCATTATTATAATGGATTTGTTAAATTTGAATGCAATGATAGATATCATTGTATACGAATAACGATTCTGAACGGAGTTCATATGTTAGTCTAGAATATAATACAATGTTATTTATAAATATTATATAAGTATATTTTATTTTTAAACGAAAAATTTAGAAAAACCGAAAATTTAAATTGTCTATAAATAAGTCAAAATATGTCAAAATACTTTGAAATCTTAACCATGTATAGAGAACGTCAATATAAAGATTTAGTGAAAATTTCAAGTTGTTGCGGTTTTTCATTTTTGAGTTAGAGCATTTAAAAAAAACCGATATCTTTGTCAGTCTTGAATATTATACAGTATATTATATTTTACATGTAATTTTTTGTCAATATTCGCTGTTCAAACGCTTATAAAAAAAAATTGTGCCTATGGATTTTAATAATTTTTGAATGACTTTAAAAACTACTTCTGTGGAATCTTCTATTAAATTTTCAAGTATTTTGTACGAGCCAAATTTTTTTTATCACCGATTATAAAAAAAAAATGTAAAAAAATCGAATATTTTAAATGCCTATAAGTGGCTTAAAAATCAATATAATATTTTGAAAAAAATATGACATAAAGGAAATACCAATCTTAACAGCTGGTAGAAATCTGCGACTTATACTTTTTGAATTATAAAAAATATTTAAAATCGTTTGAGAATAAATCGCTATTTTATGCAATTTCGTAAATATTTAAATTTCAAACAGTCATAAAATTTTTTCCTCTAATTCCGGTAGAAATTTTTTTAAAGATTTTTGAAGAGTAGCTTATACATAACCTCGTGTTAAAATTTTGAACCTTAAGTATGAACAGAAAAAATTTTATGAATTTTTAACTACAAAAAAACTTGCAAATTATCGTGATTTTTACATATTTCGTATAAATTGTAACTTTGAGCACTTATAAAAAAAAAATTGTGACTTACGATTTTAGATTTTTTTTTATCAGTTAAGGAACAACTTATAAGAAACCTTGTATTAAATTTTCAAGATTTTCTAGGCAGCCAAAAAAATTTTATCGTTATTTAAAAAAAAAATACTTAAAAATATTGAAAATTTCAATTGTCTATAAATAGCTTAATAAAAGTCAAAATACTTTGAAAATTTAATGGTGTATAGAGAACGCTAATCTAAACATTTGGTGAAAATTTCAAGTATTTACATCGATTAGTTTTTGAGTTATAGCAAAATAAAAAATTTGATTATGTCAAAAACTGGTTTTGCGTAAAAACTCCCGTTTTTCCCAAATTTTTTTATGGTTTTTCCCGTCGCATTTAAAAAATATTGGAAAAGTACCAAAGTACCAAATAGATTCACTTTCCTTTCAGAAAAGTTGCTACATAAGGCAATCGAAGCATTTTTACTGCCCCAAAACGTGTCGACAGACACAAAAAAAAAAAAAAAAAAAAAAAAAAACACACATCATTGTAAAATCAATACATTCTTCACTCCGTTCAGAATCTAATACATACTTATTTTTAGCCGGTATACATAAATAATAATTATATATTTTGAAAAAAATTGGTTGTTGTTTATTTTTGTTTTCGTATCACTATAATAATATAATGTCATCGTACAAATATATCGATTATCTATGGGTATCAATAATACGAAAATAAACTTATCTTACGAAAATCATGTTATATTTCCGTCTTAGCGAGGGTTTTTATCAACTTTTATTACAAAAACGTGTCCGTTTCCGACTTAGCGAGGTTTCCGTCTTGGCGGGATAAAATTATATGTAATTTGAAACGAGACTAAACAAATTTTCCGTAATACCGAGGTTTCCGTCTTACCGAAGTTCCGTCTAAGTGAGGTTTTACTGTAGTATACTAAAAAGAGATACCGGCCCATTAGTTAACCTACTTGGTTTGTACTTTCAGTGTTGTATTATTTAACTGAATTCGGCAAAAACATCAGAACTGGTAAATTCATATTCATGGTTTAGTATTTGCTAAATATATATTTAGTATTCAAAATACACAAACGTATACTTTGTCCAGTGAGAGAACGTACCGTGGCACCACAAAAATTAGATAATTCTTGCGCATTTCTAGCCCGTACCCAGCTAACCAACTATTGATTTTCCCACTGAGACCGCTTCGTTACCGATAAAAAATAATAATTTATTATTGACATAATAATGCAATAATTTCGGTGTGCACATATGTATCCTATATGGGTGGCAATAATCAATTGAGTGTTTACCGACCGATGTAGTATTATTGATCGGCTGTCTTTTGAACAATTAGGTAGCTAAGAAGGGGAAACAAGATTTTGGCAACGGCTAGATCTCATTCTAAATGCGTAGAATCGGCATGTTTTCTCGTTAGACAGACTATAATAAAAAAATGCCATTATTTATCATGTTACTGCATTGTTTTTCATCGTATCGTATCCATTCAATTGATGTCTTGTCCTTATTCAAAGACACAATGCAGTTTAATATATACATTAAATTATTAATGTACATATTAGAACGTAGATATGGTTATAGAAGATACTAGATATCGTCAACCTACACAGATATGTATTACGTTTGCCATTAAATAACGCCGTATTTTCTAAAATTGATAAAAAATATGACATTGTACGTGAACTACCCAAGTAACATGAAATAATTATGAAATTGGTTTCCGTGTACCATGCAGAAACACAAGAATCTTAGACTTATTCATAATTTCTAACTTTAATACCAACCGTAGAAATAATACATTTTTTTCAAGAGCTTTTATCTTAGTCAATAGGATTTCTCTCCAATTATATTTATTTGTATTTTCTCGCAGTATATTTAAATTTAAGGCTTTAGGATTAAAAAAATATTATTATTAATTACCTATGATAAAATAATTTTTAAACTTGTATTCTAATATATATACGCGGAAATTTTATAATAGTTATTATAATCTTGTAAAAAAACATTTGCCCATGATAAATATTAAATATGTTAAATAAATAAATAATTCTAAAAATATCTCCTATTATGTATTTAAATTTGATATTTGATACGATTATAACTATAATATTAAAGATTTAGATAATACACTGTTTTGTATAATGATAAAATATAATGCAAACTAGACTTAAGGTAGACTATAACAAATAATATAAGATATTGTAAGTGATCAAGTATCATTTAGTTGATTTTTAATACCAATTTTCGTTGTTCAATTTTATTTTTATAAATTATTAAGTGATTTTAAATTTTTGAACTTGTTTTTAAAATGTATAATCAAAGTAAAGTGCGAAAAATGTTTAGTGAAAAGGGCAAATATGTTAAAATAATTAATGGTTTTAAATTTAGTTTTCAAAATAAGTTATCTTTCAACAGAGAACGGTTGAACTATACGACAAAATATGTAAAGCTTTCTTAAAAGTAGATGAAAATGACATAGTAATATTGAATGAAAGTAAGTTGAACTAAAATAATTGGATTTATAATGAACACTTGGATTAGCAACTCAATACTCTAAATAACTATAATTGTATAGAGATATTTTATGTTAATGAACCACTACTTCATTATATACGAGAGGTACACTAGTGTGAAAATTCTTGGGAGATAACTCGTATATAATTATGAACTACTTGGTCATCAGAGGAAACTAGTGTATATTAACTTTTTTATTAACGATAAGGATGGGAAAAAATTTATATATTTTGGGAAGCAATTAGTATGCACCGGTATTTCAGGGAGTGCCTATGATGCTTTTGGGTCCTATGATAACAAATCGTGTAGGTATATTAAATAAATTATAATGTATTAAAAATTAAATAAATATAACTTTTATTTTTAATTTAATATTGTGATATGTTAGCCCCAATGAAGATGTTCTCCTTGAATCTCGTATATTTTTATAGGTAGCTTCAATTATTTAAGATTTATATTTTTGTAGTCTATTGTAGCTGTTATATTATCATAAGGAGTTTTTGCACAAACATTTTAAAAATATTTTTTATTTTTTTTATTACGAAACATTATTTATTTTTTACCTAATATTTTAGAATAAATTATATTTAATTTGAGCAACATCAGTTAAAAAAATATAGGCCCCTTACTTATAGATTTAAATTGTAGGGTTTAATTTATAATATTTTGGGGCATGCTCATGCTCACTCGTTCCCCATCTGCATTGAAAGCATGACCTGCTTGGTAGCTTGTGGGCTAGTGATTTGTGTATGTGTGTTTATGTTCGTGCGACCATTGAACCTTGGACGGCACGTGTCGGTCTGTCGTATAACTGATAAACAAATCGTCACAGCCAGTAATAATAGTTGCCTGTTAGCGATCGATGAGTGATAAATGTCTAATACTTATTGTATCATAATAAAATATTATTTTTTCTGAAATTTTTAGTTCAAAAAAAGTTTGACTCGCAATTGCAAAGCTTGAGGCATAGTTGCACAATTGATTTGTAAGATACCTATGTAGGCGGGCAAAAACGTATTAATTTTGTTATATGTATAGGTACATTTAATTTTTTTAAGCTGTATAAGCTTTTCGCCACGGTAAAATAAAAATAGGAAAAAATAACTTATTATGTATGAAACATAAATACAACATTTTTATTTTCATGATCGGCGTAGAACGATAAAAATAAGTTCGGTGCATACATTTATTATGCTTCAAATTATCATGTTAACCGACGTTTCTACCCATATAGCTAATTTTTGTGTAGCCGCCCGGATCACAACGAATGTGGTTCTGCTAATTATTTTATCGCTAATAGACATATTTCTCAAAACGAAAATATGTAAAAATGTATTTTTTTAATAAATATTATTGTTAATAACAGTCTATGTGCATAATAACCAATTATAATTTATTTAAGGAATTTAATAATTTTGTATATACATTTTTTGTGGGATTCAGGTTCTCCTGTACACCATAGCACAAGCCGCCACTGATGTATGTAATGCAACTCAAATTTAATATAGTAGTATAGTGTGTTTGATCACGTTTATTTATTTTATTATATAAAACTAAACAGATTTTAACGCTCGTGCTTCGAATTGATTTTTAAAAAAAATAATATTAATCGATAAACAATTTATGTTAGTTGTTGTTACACATATGATTTATTTTTTGAATTTTTAACATTTTATATTCTTGAAGTTGTAACAACATTATACATGTATTCGTTATTTATATGTCAACATTGTTCACAAATATAATAGCTGCGATTGAAATCTATTTTATTTGGAATTAAACAAGTGCAATACATTTATTTTTCAAACATATAAAAGGTTGCCGAACACAAATTATTATCACTCAATGTATTAATTTAATAAACATAAATCACCAGATATAACAGATTATTTTGTTTCTCACATCTTTACCTATTGTTTGATTAGATTAAAATGTTAAAATGTTTAAACAAAGAAATTATATAATTAACCAATTAAATATCAGCATTTTGTAAATTATTTATTTATAAAAATGAATTTGAATATATAAGTCTACAATGAACGTATCAAATAGTGATATTATTTCTCAATCGAAATATAAAATATATGATTAGTTATTAAGTTATTATAACTTTATTAATTTTAGAATAGTAAAAATGTCAACTGTTACATTGTCTGATGATGATGATATATATATATATATATATATATATATATATAGTACAATTTACCACTGAAATTTCAAATTTATTTTTAAACTTTATTTAATATTTGTTTACTTTTTTTAATACTTTATTTATAATGTCATCAAATTACATTATCTACGGCCTCTTTATAAGAATTATAATGCTTGCTAATCAGTATACCCAATAATACATAAAATATAATAATAAAACACATTTAAATACGGTGTAAGTTTAAAATATAAGTACGTAATCACTACGATATTTGTTATGATACTTATCATATGTTTTATCTACGATGATGTTTAATAATTTATTTTAATATTCCACTAAATTTGTCCACAGCTACAATGTTACTCTACGTATTAGCATTTATAGCAAGTATAGATAATTTCAATAATTATTGTTTCACAACACTGATTTAACTACTAACAGGGTTATCGATGTTTTTAGACGTACTAATTTATTTATGTATACTATGTATATACTTATTATTTGTACACTGTTACTGCGCACAAATTATTTCGTTTCCACTAATCAAACTAGCTGGTTATTTTCATAAAGTCATACTGCATTAATCAATTCCTGTGTATATTCATACATAAGGAACTGTTTTTTTGTAGATCTTAAGGAATATGACTGGGGAAATGGTTATAAATAATATAGTAATATATAGTAATAATATAGTATAAATAATATAACAGAGTTTTTTATTTGGATCTATTGTAAATATCCTTTTTTTAATGAAAAATCAAATAGTAGTATCAAGTGCGGCTTTTATTATGCATATGTATAATTTGCATAAATGTATAATATTATTATGTATTTATATGGTAATATTTTGATCCAAATTAATTATTATCAAATAACGAAATTATAAAAATCGATAACATGATAGGGAAATGTAGTCAGAACCACAGTTTTACCTACTTCACTCTACCTAAATAATAACTCAATACCTACATTTAATACACTAATTTTTGCTATATTATATACTTGCTGACTAATTTTACAATAGTTTAAATATTTACCTAACAAAAAATATTGCCCCCCTTTCCAGACAAATAACTAAAGCCACCCATGAATAGTATATAGGAGTTTTCAGAAGTAATACTCATACCATCTAAATGCAGACCAACTCTTTATCAAATAAAAAATAAGCTTAATTAGAGTTATTCATTTTCGATGCATTATGATTAATAGATAAAGTATAGATATTAACCATTCTAGGGAACTCATAGAGTAACAAAACCAGTGACAAAACCATAGGCCTGCGTAGACTTGTATTCAGGGGTGCCTACAATATTTTAGGACCTTATATTATCAAAACGTGTAGGTATATTTAATAAATTATAATGTCTAAATAATTAAATAAACATAAATTTAATTTTTTATTTAATATTGTGGTATATTAGTCTTAACGAATATGTTTTACTTAAATTTCATATATTTTTTCATATAGCTTCGATTATCTATGATTTGTATTTTTGTAGTCAATAGTAGTTGTTATATTATCAACAGAAGTTTTTGTCCGAATATTCAGAACATTTAGTTTTCTTTATTCTTTTATGAAGCATAATTTATTTGTTATCAAATATTTTAGAATAATTTACATTTAGTTGGAACAACAATACGGGATCTTTTACTCTTAAGCTTAGATCGTAAGACTTCATTTACAATATTTCGAAGGGCTCGGGCACACCCGCCACTTACTATGTGCACGCCTATGAAACAAGACTACATAAAAGACTAACATAAATTGATGAAGAACTTGACGGAGAATATAGGAAACAACCAGGACCATTTCATTTTTCATATTATGTTTTATTTCTTTAATTAAGTATGCTATATGGCAAATAGGAACCATGAGATATGATTTGTGAGGCAGGATGTTTATAATCGATATATATATCTTATATATTCACGGAAAAAACAAAACAGTTCAACCCACTATTAAAATAGTAAATTTAACAGTATTTTATAATTGTTATAGAGATAGCTATAATGTTAGTGAGATTTACTATAACGTTTTAGATAAGTTATTATAGTTACTGTTACAAAAAAATAAAGTTATTTTATAGTAATTTGATCTATTGCTATAGTATTTCATTATTTGAGCTATAAAATATAGTTTATCAAAACATATATAAAATAAAGTAATATTCACCATAAAAACTAATTATTTCTATATATTCTTAATAACTATACTGTATTAGTCATTTCACCTCTAAAACAGTAATTCTTACATTTTCCGTAACTATAAAATTTTAATAATTTTTTTTCAGTGTTAAGTGACATATCCACGTTCTAGTTAAAGCGAAGAAATCATAATTCAAACACTTTGGAACATATTGGCACGAAGTAAATTAATTTTAATCCGGAGCTCCTTATATTTTGGTACATGCTAAAAAAATATCAGTAATATTAAAATAAGATAAATCATGGCAGTTATTTACAGAGTTAAAATATAGAAGAGTTAATTTGACCTTGGGTTGTGTATTAGTTTTTTTTAAGTAACTAAGGGACTCTGATGATATACTTGATGAAGCAACCTGTATTACCTGTATTTCGTTCAGTCTGAAGTCAGAAATGGATGGGATTCTTCATTAGCTTTATCTGGATTTAACTCATATCCATAATAATTAAAATATTCTCCCAACGAGTGCTGTTACAAATTTTAGATTTGATATGTAAATACAATATATTTTGGAAGGTGAGTTAAGCTGTACCAAAATAGAGTGTGGTAAAGTTCCAGGATAACCCACACACTTCACACTTGACTTTAATATATTGGACTGTGCAAATCTTGAAAATTCTAATTTCTTAGAAGTTAGTTTCGGCAAAAACTTCGGATATCAAACCACGTTAAATCGAATGAGATTATTTTCTTTTGATATTGTTCTATACATCACGAGATTATGTCGACATCGGGCTGTTGAATAGGTAAACGGAATCGTTCTGACTTTGGTGACTTTCGCACGTAATAAATGTAATTTTATGTATCCGTTATCAAACGCACTTCATGTTAAATTTATTTACCTATCCTTCAGTTGACCGGAATATTCTATTCAGGTTTATATAGGAATATCACTTATTTAGTTGCTGCTCCAAAAAATATTTCAAACCATTTCGACGATTCGTTATCGCTACGCTGGAAGTCGTCACCGTAACGGGTAATAATGATTTCCAAGAATAACAACGCGGCCCCGGATAGTTGTGGGTTTCTACATGGACCTCCTTTTTTTTTTTTTTTTGCGAGGGCGGTGATGTTGGTTGCAGTGGCGGCGGCACCATCGGTGGAATAAGATATCGCCAGTGTCGGATCCAAGGGGGCTGCAGGGAGTACAATGCACCGGGGCCTCAAGCTAACCAAAATTGAAAATTATCTATTTTGTTTTTCTGGCTCTGTTATCCAATGCATTTCATTTGACAAATTCTAATAGTGCATTTATAAACCAAAATTCCTAAACGTCTACTCGAAAGCAGTGCACAAAAACGAACAAAAGAAACTACTTTTACAAAGTATTATTTATTGATTTTTTTGTTTTTTTTGTTTGTTTCACGGAGCCTCTAATTGGTATTTGCACCCCGGCCACCTGCGACTCGGATATCGTAGTAATTTTCAGGTACCTACGGATCCTGACGGGAGCGAGAGTCGCTCGCGGACCCAGGAGCACGAAGGCGATCAGCGACGCGTGCCGACAAATCGATACCACTGGTGTTACCCGTTTGGTCCGGGAGACGACGGGTTTTCGCGCGCGACGAGAACCACGTACGGACGTACCGATCGATACGCAAGCAAGCAAGCGCGCGCGCGCACGCACGCACGAACCCGAGCACATGATGTCGATGTGTCTCTCGCCGCGCGGCATGATAACGCGACATGTGTGCGTGCGACGTGCGTTTGTGGAGGACGTCGCCGGGCCCCGATATGTTGCTGGCCCGGTGACGGCGACGACGATGGTACATTGGAACAATGCTATAATTATTACCGTTTACCGAGGCGTTGCGCCTACACTCTCTCGCGCGCTCGTAGTACCTCCGTAGACGACGCGACTCGCGGAGCGTGCGGCGAGGGGGGAAAGGTTACCAACCCGCGGCCGTTTGCGGCCACCATAACGCAATGTTACAATATTATTTGTGCAACAGCAATAGCAATGCGTATTAATATTATACGCCGCACCATCGCCGGTCGATACGTCGGAAGACGATTTTATGCTGTTCCACATTGACTGCCATTATTTTATGATTAATGTATACGCGCGTCGCTGTCGGAAGCAGTGGTTCTCATAAATGGTAATAAGAGACCGGCACTCTTCTTCTTGAGGACCCGCGTGGATCCGTTTGCTGTAAATAGCGGCAGGCACATTCGTTCGGCATATCGACATCCGTCCCGCGACTGTCAGTGTCACTTCGTACCGAAGGCGCGTAGAAAGTGCGCGCGAATTGCCGTGCGTTTCTACACCGGGCGCAGCGCCTACCGTTCGCGGGAATTCGAGATCCCGAGGACGAGACGAGACGACGACGACGTTGTCGTGGGACGTAGATACGGTCAGGCGGGACGACAACGCGGTCGAGGACCGCTGCGTAGCCGCTCGAGCGCCAGGACGCGTGTCGGGGCGGTATGTACGACGTACGCGATCATCCGTCTCCGAAATCACGGAGGACGACCGAGGCGTCCGCGATAGATGCCGCAGTTGCGAAAGCTCAGGACGATATTAACAATAAAGTGAGTTAAACAAAAAAAAAATCCAAAAATAACAAGCAAACCAAAGCGAAATCATCAACGAGACCTAGTCCCGTCGAAGTTGGCAACAGTGGCCCGATAGTATGTGCCATTGGTGATCATGCGTGTTTTCGTTCACTGAAGAGACCATCTTCGTCTCCGCCGCCGCCGCCGCAGCAGCAGCAGCACCAGCACCAGAGTGCCCAAGTGCTGCTGATCGTGGTGGTCGCTATCGCTGTGCCTTTAGCGCCGCCCTTCCTTCGCCTCCGATCCCGCGTACAGAAGGACCGTGTCTCGTCGTCCCGTCCGTCTCGTTTTCGACCTTCCGATGCGATCACCACGGCCCAGTACGACACCGTAGCGGTCGGCGGACCATCGGCCATAGCGAATCCACTAGGACATGATTACTGCATGAATAAAACGTAAGTGACCAGCAGCGAGCGGTTACACGCACCAACCTTTGGCTCGGGTCCTCTAGCAGCTCCTCGTCGGGTCTGTGGTACGCGACGGTCTTTTTATTAACCGGCAAGCTTTTGATCTGCATAGCAGTGTTTTCAAGTCTATTTTTCTCACTCCTGACTATAACTTGAGCTTTCACTGTGTTTCGACATATTTCCATTCGGTCTTGTCTTTGCATCACATTACAGTATTACATCAATATAATATTTTTGGCAACTGGCACCAGTTCCCAGTTAAGCTGTGGTATTTATACCATTCGTGCATTCTGTATTCAGTTTAGTTCAGATCTCTCAAGAAGTCTTATCGTTCAATCGGCAGTTGTTCAATTAGTACACATAATAGTTTTGATTAAATTAAAGTTGTTGATAGTTTTTTCCTCTTGATCTGTTTGAATATACTCATCTTGGTTATACATTTTATTTTAACTTTATAAGTTAAAGTTTGATTGTTAAGTATCAAACATAGTTACTTAATGCTTATTACATTGGATACGTCCATAGTTTAATAAGCCTGTTTCATAGAATTTTGTTGTTCTTGATAAAAATAAAATTATCAATTTATTTATTAGTTAGAATTTATAACAATAAATTATTTGTTCAAATATTTTTTTTCTAGCTCAGCATTATAATAAGTATTTTTTTAATTGAGTTAATTTGTTTCAACAGAATTTTAAAATTTTCAATATTGTGTTTCATTAGTTTGATAGAGTCAAACGATAATTTATAAGATAATGTATATGTTAATGATGTTTTTGGTTATTGATAGAACAGTTTCTTAGCAGGATTTAAAATTTACTTTGGTAAATACTTAACTTTACCACAGAATAAATAACTTGCACACTTTACTGATTTTGCTACCTGCAACCTATGATAAGTTGAAGATGATAAAATACAATTTTTATAGAATCATAGGTTTATCATTTAATACAATTTATATTTTACACACAGGCTCACCGTAAATTAATGTATCCAGTTCAACTATTTGAATCGGTACATAATTGATAATATATTTTAACGAATCTATTGTTACTTCACATTTATGTAATGTTTAATAGAAGATATTAAATAAACTTATTTAAATGTCCTGGAAAGCAGGATTTAGATGAAGTTGAATTTATATTTTCATAAATTTCTTATGTATGCTTAGTAGTTAAAAGTAATTTTTTTTTTTTAGATAATTTTGTCAAGTTATTGGATGATCAGTACCATGAATCACATAAAAGATAAAAAACCTTGTAGACCTGACATTCAAGAGATATTATCAAGAATGAAGAATCGTTTTATTAATGAAGGAGATTCTGATTCTGATGACTGTGTAAAAGCAGAAAATACTGTGACAACAACAAGTGTTGTTGAAAGTATTGTAAATGAAACTCCTATAGAAAAAAGTCCTGATGATGAGATAGCAGAACTTATGTTGAAATTAAATGGGCAAGTAGATGAGGAGCTAGTAGCTAGTATAAGATCAATGAAAAAAATGTATGAAAACCAGTCTGTAGTAGACAGTACATCATTTACAGATAATTGTGATGAAACCGAACAGGAGAAACCTAGAATTATTTTAAAATTGAGACCAAATGAAAATAAACCTGATTCTTATGTTAGTTCTACCAACCTTTCAGATTACAATTCAAATAGCCCAAAAAGAAAAAAACAAATAAATGATACTAACATTGAAATTCCTCCACTTAAAAGATCTTCAAGAAGATCTAATAATAGTAATCAGTCAGTGTTAAAGTCCGCTATTGCTCGTAAAGAAAGAACATTTAGTATTGATGTAGATTCAAAAAAAAGAATTCCCAAAAAAGTAAAAAAAGAACCAGAAATCACAATTGAAGTGGTTGCTCCTGTAGATATTCAAAAAACCAATGAGATTGAAATTGAAGATATTAAAGTAGAAAAAAATTATGAAAGTACTTGTGATCAGAAAAAAAAGAAAAAAAAGTTTTTCAGAGGTGGACGATACAATATTTTCAAGAAAAAATCATTACAAAAAGAACGTCAAAAAAATGTTAAAAAATCCATTTGTAATCAGATAAACTCAGATTCTGGACATTTTGATTTAGATTCATCAGAAACAAATTCAGAAAGACATTCTGCTTCAGGTTTGCTAAAAATTATTTACAGAATCATTAACTATAGAACTATAATTATTTAATATAAGTATGTGATTCTTAGTTTGTAGTGACATTGGTACATTAATATCTAGTGACAAAAATTATCAGGATGATATGGATACTAATTTATCTACTAATTTATCTACTATTGATGTTGAAGGTAATTATAAATTATAAATGAATAAATAATGTAAAAACTCAATTTTTATTGGTTACATATTATTAGTAAATTATAAGTATGAATAAATTGAAATAAAACTGACTTGCTATTATTTAGTACATTTATATTCAAAATTGAATACTAAATAAAATTAAAAAATTCATTAACACTAAAATAACTTATTATTTCTGAAATTTAATTATTTTTCTTTGCATTTATAGTTCTCTGCTTTAATTTTTTTCATGTATTAAGTATATGAAGAGGTCTAATGTATTTAATATAAATTGAACTACATTGTTATTTTTTGATTAAATATTTTAATTTTTGTATTATAATAGATAAAACTAATGAGGGTACTTCTGATGTAGAAGATAGAGATTTTCAATTATGTTTATGTGAATCAAATATTGATGTAATATTAGTTGATGAAGGAAAAATTTCTTGTAAAGCTGAGGATTGTATTGATGGAAAATTAATTGCATGCAAGAAATTGGCGTTCCATTTGGATGAATATGGCTATATGCCCATGTTAAGAGCAAATGTTGCTTTACCTTTTTCAACGTTTTGTGAACATCACATGAATCGTTTCTTTTTACATCACTGTTGCCCACGTTGTGGGAAATTTTGTTCAGAAGTAAGTTTTAATATTATTAATTAATTCTTACAAAGATTTTACTAATAAGATTATATGCGCATAATTTTTAAATTAACCACATATTCATTTAAATACTGTTGTTGAATAGTTGGTTTCTTTTGCATAAGTTCTTTAATAAGAGTTTATATTTGTATTAATTTTAAAGAATATAAAATATGCTAATAATTATCCTTTTTTTTTTTTAGGGTATATTTATGATGTGCAAAAATAAACATTTTTCACACATTGGTTGCCATCAAAAAGACAAATCTTGCTTACATTGTGGTGTTATTGATGTTTATGACATAGAACTGAAAAGACATGTAATTAAACATAAAAAAAGTTATAGTAAAAATGATTTACCAAATGTGACTGTAGAAGTGGGGAGTATGAAATTGACTACCATTGATTGCCCACCAGAAATTGATGCAACTGAGTTATCTAAATATTTGCAACAACTTAAAGATGAAATTGTTAATCCTAAACGTACTATGTAAGTTATCACAAATTTTTTAAAATAATAACTAATGATTATAAATGTATAATATTACATTAAATTATTATAAATATAAATTGCAGTAATTTAAATAACTTTGTACAACTTAGATAAATTATTTTATTACAAAATATTTTTCACATTCGTAATAACTAAGATTCGGATTTTTTTAGCATTTGTTAAGTAACATATACTTTTTGTTTTATGCACCAAGGACTTCAAAAATGGAATTTAATTTTGCTTATTTTTTTGAATGTTTGTAGTATTTTTTATTTTTAATACTATTATTGGAGTTTTTGTGCATTTTTTACTACTATGCATAATAGTATAATGCTTTATTTTGTATTTTTCATAAACATTGTTTATATTGAATTAAAATAGCATCCATTTATGTATAATAAGAAAAAAAATTTAAATTATTAACAGAAGGTTATTTTAATTAAAATTTTTTTTTTTATAAATATATATTAATTCATAAGATTATATTATGGATATTAATTCAAAAGATAAATAAACAGTCAGTCAATGATAACAAATTTAATTTCTTAAATTTTTTTTTTTTTTATTGATATTTTTCATGTTTTTAGGGCACATATAGTGCAATGCTATAAAGTCTAAACCTTGATAATAATGAAACAAAGTTATGTTTAAAAAATGAAATTTAATGTTAATCAAAACAGTTTAAAACCTATATTTCAGATAATTCCCCCCACTTGTTAGCATTTAATTATTATATTTTCATGTCTGTTATAATTGTTATTTATAGTTTTTCCATTATTCATTCATTAAATTTTTTAAATTAGAAATGCCATGTTATAATTTTCTTATTATTTGTAATGAAAAATTGGAAAAGCAATTTATTTTTTAACAAATTATGTTAGAAAAATGTTTTGCGAAAACTAACCCAAAGTCAATTTACATAATATTGGAAATAAATTAATACCTTGTTTCTATTAAAGTTCTTACACAGTAGAACAGAATATTTTCTAGAATTCTGACAAGTATGTTTTTTTTTAGTAAAATTATTATTACTAATAAAATTATAAATTTTAAAATAGCAGTTTTTGGTAATTTTTAACATTGAAATAAGTAGTTTGTTTCATGTCTATATTATTATTATTTAAAATAAATAAATTAATTATATACTTATAATTCTGCTCACTGCTTTTTTATGAAGAATCACAAATAATGGTTTATATTATATAATGAAATTTAATAGGTACTCAGTTCTTGGACTTTATCAAGCTTGTGAATCAAATGATATAAAAAAAGTTTTATCAATTTTAGGTATTGTTGAACTTTAAATAAATTTAATCTCGGAATAATATCAGAAAATGAAAAAAATTATTTTCATATTTAAGGGGCAGAATGCAATCTTTCATATAAATTTCCCAGTAATCATAATCGAACAGGTTTACATGCTGCAGCTAGTCATGGTCATCTTATGATTGTGTATTTATTACTACAAGCTGGTGTGGACCCAAATCTGGTTGATAATAAAATGAAATCACCCTTGAGGATGGCTGCTAAATTTGGTCATAGTAATGTTCTTCAATATCTTTTAAATTTTAATGGAGCTCCTGAGATAAGAGTAATATAGATATCATTTTCCGTTAATAAAAATCATTGGTCATTTATTTATAATTATATATCATTATTTAAGGATGTACAAGGTATGACTTCACTTCATGTAGCTGCTAAAAATGGACAGTTAGAATGCTGTAAAGTTATATTAAGTAAACGACCTTCTATGGTAAATTGGAAAGATAACGGAGGGTGGACTCCACTTGTATGGGCTTGCGAAAACAGTCATATTGATATTGTGAAGTATGAAAATTAATGTATATATATAAATAAAAAAATGTTATTGACATTAATTTGAATGTATGATTAGATATTTTATAAATCATAATCCAAATACAAGAGTACCTGATGATGAAAATAATGTTGCATTGCATTGGGCTGCAGTTTCTGGATGTCTTGGAGTTGTTAAACCTTTGGTAGAATTTGATTCCGAGGTAAATATGTTTAATGATGCTGGTGACACTGCATTGTAAGTATTAATGTTGAAATGTTTATTTTATTATTCTTTTATGAGATACCTATATTTATTCATGTTATCTATATTTTATAGACATATTGCTGCTCGTAAAAATGCTGTTGATATAGTATCATATTTATTAGAAAAAGGTGCTATGGCATGGCATAAAAATGGAGATAAAAAAAGACCCATAGATTACTGTCTTCCGGGTACTAAATGCTATAACTTGCTCAAAAAGATTCCACTAAAACAACGAAAACCAGTTTCCATTGTAAGCCCATTAGTTACTCTTGACTCAGAATTTGTTAAGCAAGAGTTAGAAACAAACAAAACTCCTGTTTTTGTTAAAACTACACCTGTTCTCATATCTGAGTAAGTTAGTTATTATATTTATACTATGATCCTCAAATATATTAATTATTTATTATCAATCTATTCATAGAGATATTACCCATGGTTGTGAAGATGTTCCAATTAGGTGTGTAAATGAAGTTGATGATGAAATACCAATAGAATTTACGTACATTAAAGAAAACTGTTATGATGTGGGAAATTATGTTGATTCAGCTATGTCCCATATAGCTGTTAGTTAACTTTTCAGTCTTTATTTTATTTTTGTTTAAAACTTGAAATTATTTATTTTGTTTTTATTTATTTTAGAGCTGTAATTGTGATGGTGCTTGTAATACCAGTGATTGTAAATGTGTACAAGCCAATGGAGATTGTTTGTATGATGAAAATGGATGCTTGAATTCAGATTTTGATTATTTCAGTAAGTAAAACATTGATATATCATCAATATATTAAAATTCTATATCATGATGTAAATAGAATATTACATTTATTTTTTAATTATCATAGCCATAATTTTTCATGCTTGTTTTGCAGGTCCAAGTGCTATTTTATACGAGTGCAATTTACGGTGTAGGTGTCATAAACAACGATGTGGTAATAGAGTTATTCAAAAGGGTATAAAAGTAAAATTAGAATTATTTAAGCATAAAGATATGGGATGGGGTGTAAGAGCACGGCAAGCCATTTCTCGAGGGACATTTGTATGCGAGTATGTAAACATCATAAATAATGAAGTAGTTTATTTTAATAATTTATTTATTTTAAGGTATGTTGGTGAAATAATTACTGATCAAAAAGCTAATGATTTAAAAGAAGACTCGTATTTGTTTAATTTGGAAAATCCTGTAAGAAGAATTTTTTTTTAATTTACAAAAATATTAATTATTAAGTTCGTTAATTATTAAGATTTTAATTGAATTTCAGGGAGCTACTGAATTATATTGCATTGATGCCTATCACTATAGTAATGTATCTCGTTTTATTAATCATTCATGTGATCCAAATCTCATGTCTGTTCGATCATTTATAAATCACCATGATAAAAGATTTCCTAGAATTGCATTTTTTGCAGTTCAAGACATAAAAGAAAATGAGCAATTAAGGTAAATGTAATTTGTATTGCAATGATATGCTAATTGTGTAACTTGAATTATTCTGATATTTTGTAATTATTGAATTGTAGTTATGATTATGGTACTACTTTCTGGAAAATTAAAGGTGGCTTGTTCACTTGTAAATGTGGCAAAACTAACTGCAGTTTTTCTGAAGAAACTATTAAAAGTCTTCATATTGACTCAGATAATGAAGAGGTAGAATTGGATGGAAATATTAAAAAAATTAAAATTGAAAAAAATAATTTGACTAATAATGAATTATTAAATCAAGATATGGTAGAGACAAATAAATCAAATACTAACTTGCTAAATCAAGAAACTAAATTATCTAAAAGTAACAATTTATTAGGACAAAACACTAATTTGAAAGAATTAAGTATTATCAAATCTAAGCCAGAAAATGGATTGTTGGAAAACAAGTCTATTAATTTAAATGTGGATAAAAACAAAGAAGAAAATAAAAATATACCTGAGCAATTGTTAAAGAAAGCTGATGATCATTCTAAAAAAATTCTTGAATCAAATTTAATTCCAAATAAACGACAAGTTGTGCTAAATATGCTAGATAAAAAGTTAGTTGATAATATGGTAAAAGGAAATGCATGTCAATTGTTGATCAATAAAAAAAAATCATCCATAGAAACTGTGGAAAAAGGCAATATTTTTAATAGTAGCAAAGTGATCTCGGAGTTAGTTAAATTAAGCAAGAATAAAGCCATTACCACTTATGTTTTAAGACCTAAAATTACGACACCTTGTATTTATGAAAATAAAAGAGCTGTTGGTGTCTCATCTGATAATTCAAGTTTTAATCAAAAAATGACACAAAAAACTTCAATTAATCAATTAATGAAATTTATTAAAGCTGAACCAATTTTTAATGATTCTAAAACTGAAATGAATATGATTAATGGAGAACATCAATCTGTTGATTGTTTAGGAACGCTATATACATCTGAAAAGGAAGCTTTAAATGTAAAACACAATTCTAAAATAGAATGTTTTCCCCATTCTAATTGAGATGGTTGGGCATCAAGTGAATCATTAAATTAAATATAAAATTCAAAATTAAGATACATATTAAGCAATGAAATAATGTTTTAATTATTAAAAATTAAGACTTATTTATTATTTTGGATTTATTAGACTGATAATTTGTATTTTAATTTTTATACTGATTGAATATATAAAAGTACAACATTTTACCATAATAACCTTAATTATTTCAGTGAAATATTTTTTGAGTCAACTTTGATGAATTAATATATATAAACGTATTCTAAGATATAACAATTAAAAGAAATATTTATTTTATAGTAAGAAATTTCAGCATTTTTTTTGAAATGTTAAAAAATGTTGAAGTATTTACTAATAACGAAGTGTTGAAAATATTTTATTAATATTAGTTTATTTCATGGTTAAAATATTTTTGTAGTTGCATGCTTTCATTTTGTGGTTTGAATGCAACTCTAGTCATTTGGTCTTCCTAATTTAGTGAATTATTGTAAAATAAAGTTAGATTCTTTAAAAGTTAAGTTTACTTTGTTTTTATGTTGTGCAATATTGTTCCATATTATTTTTACACTGTTTCCTTATTAATTTGTAAATATAATATTAAGTCTTAGAAAATGTTGTTAGTTTCTCTTAATGTTTTAGTTTTATTTATTTGTTTTTAAATGTATTTTATAATTTGTATATACTTTCAACGTGTTCGTTAGGTAGGTTATTTAATTTATAATATAAGTCTTTAAATAGGCCTTTAAATTTTATAAAAAATATTTTTTTTATATTTTCCTAAAAAGTAACAATATTTATTGAATATTTTTTTTGTTTTATTTCGTTGCTTTTTGAAAAACTGTCAGTTGTTGATTCTGTTTACTTTTAAGATCATTGTTATTGTAGTTATTAAATTATTAATTACTATCCATTTATTTGTTTTTGTGTACCTATTTATCAAAATAAATCTAAATTCCATGACGAGTCAATACTTTTATTTTTTTAATTTATAATTATTGATATTAATTTGTTAGTCAAAGTAAACCTTGTTCTATTTTATTCAAATAATTTTTTTAATAACACTTGTTTGAACATAATGGTTATTAATATTTTTTTAACTTACTAAATATAAAGTTGTATTGGGTAATAAAAAAATATTTTACTTTAACTATGATAAAAATATCATTAACTAATAACAATACATATTTTAATAATTTTATTTTATAAATAAAATAAGTTAAGATCTACAAGATTAATATTTATACTAGAATAATTTTCAGCATATTATTTTTCAATGATGGTTATTGATAATAGTATTGATGATTGGGCGGAAGTATTGTTATCACAGTTTCCGCCCAGTTCTCGGTTCAAACAGAACAAAAAGGGTATGTTAATCATTGAATTTTTTGTTATAAATAATAGGTTTATCTGATTAAAAAAATCTTATTCTGCTGACAATAATACTAAAGATAATAATTATTTTGAAATTAGAATTAACGGACTGTGTTTGATTATTACCTACCTTTAAGCCATGACCAAACACGTAAATCAACAAAATATTTTTGTCATCAATAATAAATCGATGGGCATACCTACCTTTTAAAGAGTTTCCAACGTTAGAGCGTGAAATATGGTTTTTCTTGAAATCGTGGACAATGAAATGTTTAATGTTTAAATATGTACAAGGCTATACCTAACTGTATTTGAATATTTAACACTAAAATCATACTAACAAACAGGTAGTTATGTTTATTTTTTAGAACTAATTTAATATGATTAATGTGATACGATGAGCGATTGTGATTGAGTTCATGGGTTTATAAATATAATAATTTATTTATAATTTTTTGGAAGAAAAACTTATTACGGGGGATACATTTATAGAAGAGGCTATCTTTTTTCTAAATAAGAGAACATTTATGATGTAGTTTTATTTATTTAATCATTTTTTATGACTAAACTAAACCTCAAATAAATAACTTAAAGTCTATTTTTATTGGCGGAAAAATTAAAACGCTGGGTACCTCAAAGTCCACAGATATTCTTCTCTAAAAATACATAGTATAAACCGTTTATAATGACGTTCAAGGGACCAAAGAAAATAGGTCATAATAACCGGTTGTCATTATAACCAAAATGACGAAAAAAATTGGTAACTTCAATACATATTATTATTATTATTTATTTATGCAATGTATAATATAGAAAAAAGTAAAGATAAAAACATTTAATTACATACATACATATTTAAATTAATTAGTTAAATTATTATTTTAAAAAATCTGTTATTTTAGATTGAATTTTGTTAGTATAAAAATTACGCTCTATTTTTTTTCTAGTTCTTCAAAATTTATCTTTGGACTTACGTTATTCAGAGCCATATAATTTGCTAACATCTTTGCTGCATTGAACACTGCATTAATAGATAAATCAGCTTCTTCATCTTCATCACCTTCATCTGTATCGTCATCTTCCTCAGGTTCTTCGGGTTGGTTAATCCAGCGTTTCACAAACCATGGCTTGCGATCCATTATTGGGTCGCAAAAGTTTTTTGATAGGTCGCAACTCGTGGTTACGATTACAGTTATTTTAGCCGTAAATTGATAAGTGCTTATGTTACATTTTATTTCATACTCTATATTAATAATGTGAAGTCTAACTAGTATTGTTGAATAAATGACGTAAAGTTATTACGATTATGGAATATTTCTTATCTATCGGTAAAAAACAGCATCCAGAATCAAAATTCACACTAAATTCAGCAATATTTTCTATTATACTAATTTTTTGAATTTTTTTTATAATTAATTTTATTTATTTATTAAGTTATTATTATTCAGTATATTGTATTTTATAGAATACTCAATAATAAAATAGATAGAAAAATCTTATTTATTTACAGTATACTTTTTTTTTAGCGAGGGGTCGCGTACCTAATAAAGATTAAATGTATGGGTCGCCATTGCAAAAAGGTTGGAAAACGCTGGGTTAATCAATGCAGAAATAAGTTCTTGATCACTTAATGGTTCTGAAGTTAGCACATCATTATCAAAGTTAACATATTCATTTATGTTTGGGAAACGTATGTCTTCTTCTTGTTCTCATTGGACAGTTTATTGTGGTATTGAATTATTGAAACCAGCGTGACGAAAACAATTTCAAATTGTAGTATCTGATACTTTTTCCCAAGCTTTAAAAATCATTAATATACTGTCTAATACGCTGATATTTGCTTTAATTTTGTTTTCAATATTATTGATCATATTTAGTACCAAACTTTTTCGAAAATAAGTTTTCATACATTTTATTACGCCTTGATCCATTGGTTGAAGAACAGACGTACAATTACTGGGTAAAAATACAAGTTTAATATTGCGTAGTGCTACAATGTGCTGGACAATTGTCAACTAAGAGTAATATTTTTTCTTTTTTTCTTCCTAGCTCTAAATCTCAATTTAATACAATTTTAGACCATAATTCTGCAGTCATCCAATCTTTGGAGTTAGATTCATATGTTGCCGGTATACAGTTACTTTTGATGTTTTTGAAACATCGTGGATTACGGGATTTTCCAATTATGATAAATTTCATTTTTTTTACCAATCATACTTGCCGAAACTAAAACATTTACTAAGACGTTTTTTGGACATTTTACCACGTGAACATTTTTCTCCTTTAAATTTTAATGTTCTGTTAGGAAGCATTCTGTAAAAAAGTCCAGTCTCATCTGCATTATAAATTTTGTCATCTGTGTATCCTTCTCGTAATTTAGGCCATACTTTTTCGAGCCAATTTTGTGTTATTTCAGTATTGATCGAATTTGATTCTCCGCTTATTGTTGAAAACACAATATTATGCTTCGCTCAAAATTTTTGAATCCAACCAGTCGAACAATTAAAATTATGCTTACCAAGGCCTTCAGCTAATTCATTGGCTTTCTGTTGAAGAATTTGTCCATTAATTGGAATGCATAGATTTCTTTGATTTTTAAACCATCGTAATAAAACTTTACCTAAATCTGTATGTGTACAATTTCTAAGTTTCTTAACTGATAATTTTTCATTATGAAACTTTTGTTCGATTTTGTCTCGAGCTTTCCATATGTTGGAAATTGTAGAGTGACCTACGCCTAACTCATTATCTATGTCGGAATTTTTTTCACCTTTTTTTAAACGAAATTATATTTGCCTTTTCTTCGATAGTGAAATGCTTTCGTTTGAAATCAATTTCACAATATAATTTAACATACGAACACAAAACACATTTAACCGCACGACGATTACCAGTGATGATAAAATAAAATAAAATAAAACTGACGACTAAACAACGATACAATTATTGGTATTATCAATATTGTAACAGTACCTTCAAAAAAGTAGTCATTATAGATAAAATATTTTTTCCGTATTACCAAAAGTAACCGTCACAACATTCGTATAGCCATTATAATATAACTAATGTGTACCGCTTATTATGACATCTATATTATATATATTAACAATATATATCCTGTACATACAATACAGGAGTTTTGCCAGGACCATTAATATAAGGTCATTACACCTAATATGTCACTACAACCGGTGTCATTATAAACGGTTTTCTACTGTAAATAAAAATGTACGTTTATCATGAATTCGCACTGAATGATTTTGTCCTGCGTAGAACTTGTATTTACGCTGAAATTACTGAGCCACTACGTTTTTTTTAATTTATATGGCAATTATAATAGGTTGACACACGCCATCGGATTCTAGTACATACCATTGCAATTGTCAAGAAGGCAAAATACGTTTTACTACAGTAAAATTCTATAGAACAATGGCATTGTGAAATATTATTTCAACATTTAAATTATCTCGTTAGCTCGTTACAGGGAAAACGGCTCGTAAAAGTGATGTTTTTTCAACAAACATATAATAAGCATTCGATTCTACTAGCCGCGTTATTATGGGGTTGAAGTGTTTTCAATGTGTGATTCGTGTTACACCCATTTTTATCGCTTTACCTATTGATTGGGGCAATTGTTGTAATACAGGCATTGTAATATTATAATATTATCATTTATTTTATACATATACGTAATCATCATCACAATTCGCAGGTATTATAAGTATCTATACTTATAAGTATACTTCAGGTATACCTACATGTACACAATGCAGTAACTATCTTCCGTGACACCGAATTTTATTTTCGAGCTTATTTTATATAAATAAGCCAATTTTTAATTTAATTTAAATGCGCCACTTACTTTGCTGCGCCCTTGGCAACCGCCCATTTCGCCAACCTCTAGTTACGGCACTGCGTGTACACAGTGACGTGGCAAGAATATTTTAAACCCTAAGCAAAGTATTTAAACAATAACTCACTTACTACCACATAATTTATACAGGGCGTGCCAAAGAGGAGGGGAGTTGGGGATTCAAGCTCCTTTGAAATTTTAACAAATATTTAAAAAATGTATAAAATTCAAGTAAAATTTCGTGAACTTCCGTCGCGGTTATCTTATAACATAAGCAATTGCGGTCGCGGATAAGATAACGGATATATATTGACTATTGTATTCCCCTGTCAAGTGAAAATTATTAACCCACTCTCCCCCTTGCTAAAAAAGTTCTAGACATGCCATTAAATATTTATGTATAACTACATAATAATACTTATTCTATTGTACTCTTAGATTATCATTAATTCCTTTTAACTACCTATCTACCAAATGTTCATATAATATTATTTTACATTGTATGGATATAATTAATTAAATTATTTAAATAAAATATGTTCATAAATACACGAGCCAAGAGATACCCACCTGGTTTGATAGATTTCTAGGGCTAAAAAACTGCATCAGGTAAGTATCGTTCATCATGCCAATGAATTTCTATGTTACGAGGTCGGCATTCTTACCGAAATTGAATAGTGAAAAGTAGCTAATAACAATGTTAATACCTATCATCATGCGTTGCATTATTATGTAATTTTAAATATTTGTACTTCGTAAAGGTTGAAGAGAATATTTAAAAACAGGAAGCTGGTTTAATGACATACTGGGGCTAAAGTCACGAATAATTCGAAAAGTGATGACCTTCATTTTTTACTGGTACCGAAGATACACCAAACATTTTATTTATTATTTCAATTGTTGGTTAATGAGAGGTTAGAGAGGTATCTATAAGGGATGAATTATTTTGGCTACGGTAGATACAATAGACTCATTAGCCTTTAACAAACACAGATATATGGAAATAGAGTTTTACATGCTAGGATTAGGGCTTTAAGTGCAATAATATCTTTTTTTGTAGGATTTAAGTTCTTCACGTGTTTTATTTGTTAATTTTGCTTAATTTAATTTATATTAGTAATTAATTTACCCAGATAAATAAAGAATAATATACATGAATTTGGAACTATTAAAATATTAAATAAAAAACAATGAAACTAGTTATAATCTTTATTATAGATACGTTTGTATTGTTCAATAATAAAAACAACCAAAATACCGTATTTTCTAACATTAATTAAAAATGAGAAAAACAATACCACGGATGAAAAGTAATTTAATAATAAATACTATGGTAATGCAGTTAAACGTACATACCTACTTAACTTGGCATTTCATGAGCCGTTCTTATTACATTGACTATAGATCTTTTACTATATTTAGTAAATTTATGCTGCTATTAACATAGGTAGGTGTATTGCATTTGCATTTTATTCTATTTGTACATTGATAATACCATTGATTTTATAATACAACTATACACCTATTACAGAGTCAATGACTAAACGAAAATTTACGGAAGTTAACCACGAACTAGTTGTTAGAAGTCAGGTTTGATTAAAATACCTACTTATGATTTTCATGATTAATAGTTTAGCAGAATTTTGTGTTCTACTTTTACTGAAATGACCTTGTATCAATTTTAAAATATTAAACGTAACTGGAAAAGTGTCAATTTCTATCGATGATTTAAAAGAATAATTCGATGGATCACGTTTTCGATCACTTGGATAAATAAACCGTGTTTAAAAAATTTTATCGACCCATAGACTTAAGTTATAGTCGGACAAACAGAAGTAAGCAGTAAGTTATGGCAAACCGCATCCGCTCGAATTCCGCAATCCGGCATTGATTATATAATTCTGTAATGTCTCAAATCAATTGTGAAGAGGAAAGGTGGTGGCGCCAAGACTATGGAATGGCTACGGGCTGAATGATACATTCACAACGTTATCACCATCGGTCGTTATCACGGAAGACTTGAGAGTGGAAATCCGAATTCCGAATGACAGAATAGCTGTAGCATAAGTCACGTCTGTCGATCTGGCATCGGTACGTCATCGTTCTGTGGTAGCAGCAATCAAATCGTTTTTCAAAAAGCTCTTCGCTGTGCGGGAAATCGTTATGTCGAGCAAACACTTGGCTAAAGGTAAACGTGTAGATCATATCATGACAAAATATTTCTGTTTTGTCAAAGGATAATAACCAACGAATAGATGTTTCATAACTTAATGTTTTATTGTTTTTATGAATATTAATATACTTATTATAATTTTGATGAAAAAGTCTGAGGAACGATTTATGCCCCTTATGTCTCATGAATGAATGCTTACTTCTGTCAGTATCCAGGCGTTTGAGTTTTTTCAGTCTATAATCTGTTAGTTTTTTTTTTTCAGGTTCTGTTGAACCACCTGCCGTGCCAAATTCTTTGCGTTTCTACTCTATGCGCTTCTGCCCGTATGTCCAGAGGGTTAAGTTAGTGCTGAATGCCAAGGGCACACCGTAAGTTTATTCTGACAGCTTTATGTGCTTATTTTCCTTGTAATATCTAAAGCCCATTATTTGTTTGTGCAGTCATGATACTGTATTTATTGATTTGTCTGACAAGCCCGAATGGTACTTGCAAAAATATCCCGCAGGCAAAGTACCAGCATTGAATTATGATGGCAAGTTTTTGTCTGAGAGTCTGTTGTTGTCAGATTTCCTTGATGAAAAATATCCAGAACCACCGTTGTGGAACAGCTCTTTACAAAAGATTTTAGACAAAATGTTCATTGAATCCTTTGGAAAAGTAAGGCAGTGAAAATTATATCTTCCTAGTAACAAAATTAAGTTGTGATAAGAAATTTAATAAACATTGAATTTAAATTTTTATTAAATACAATTATTTTTTCTTGTAATATAGTTTAAATATAGGTGTGCTCAAGGTGAAGGGATTTAGGGATTTAAGTGCCTCCATTAACTATTATAAATGTTTATTTATTTTATTTTGATATTAAATGACAATATTACAGATACCAAGTAATTTTCTAAACATTTTTTTTATGTTAGTTATGTTATTATCAAATTAATGATATTCTTAGTTGTATAGAATGGTATTATTTGATTTTAATTGTAATAAAACGCTTAACCACTACTTTTTACTGACTATTATATCCAGTGCCGAATTTAATTCTCAGAAGGCTGGGGTTTGAATATCAGTTGGAGGCCTCTTAATAAATTAAAATTTGTTCAACATAAAACTTATGTATTAAATAACTAAAAAAAAATAAAACTTAAGTATCTTAATTAATAGGTAAATTTAAAAAACACAAAAAATAACAAAACAGACCTTCAAATTAAATTTATAAAAATAATTACAAATTAGAAAATGGCTTAGACAAAACATTGTAAATTTGATTTTTTTTTCTCTGAATTATAGTATTATAATTTATAAACTAAATTTAACAAATATTTTTCCATGGTCCGACTTCATTCCCAATCTTAGAACTTGTACAAATAATCTATGGCGTAAACACTGGGAATCATTCCCTCCTCACTTTGCCACCTGGTATATAACCATATCACCAAACATCGCACCACTACCATGGTTTCATAATCTTAATCTTTCCAGGAAAACCATTGTTTCTTTCTGCCGTCTCTGCTTTGGTCACACTCTTCTCCCGTCTCATTCCTTTAAACTTTCATTGAACGATTCCCCTTTCTGTACACTACACGAGGAACCTATGGTCTGTGACATTAACCATCTAGTATTTATCTGCCCCAATCTATCTTCCCAATGAGACCACCTTTTATTTCTTTTAAATTCCTCCAACATTCCTTCCGACATCAAATATATCTTCTCAACCAAACAAAAAAATATCATACTTAACATACTATCCTTTTTCAACCATACTGGTTTTTTAATTTAAATCTTAAAATTATCATTTCCAATTGTTAAAACTTTTTAATTGTATATATTGTATTACAATTCATTTTATATTTTAATTGTATATATTGTATTACAACTTATTTTTTATTTTAATTGTCGAAACTAATTGTATCTAACAAAGTTTAAATAAAAAAAAAAAAAAAAAAAAACAAATATTTTGTACTACAAAAATAGTACATTATTTATATTTTGTAAAATATATCTCATTTTTAAAATGATTCCTATATAAATAATAAAAAACATTTAAACCCTTCCACATTCAACATTCTAGAGCATACCTCTGGTTAAAAATGTATGCTTTTATAATATTAAGGCCTCTAAACAAATCATATTTTTCTTTATAAGTCATTTGTATCACTATTTTATTGTTCTGTCTACTAAATTATATTTTAAATAAAATATGTTTTCTTGTATCTCTGTGTAGTTGTCTAGAGAAATATTTTTATAATTATTTATTCTTTATAATTTATAGTTATTTATTCCAAAAAATGATTGAATTATATTTTATATTATAGGTTGGATCATCATTTTATAAGTTAATTATGACTACAGATGAAGTAGAAAAAGCAAATTTTGATGAACTGGTTGCTAATTTAAAATCTGTTGAAGATGAACTTGTACAAAGAGGAACTAAATTTTTTGGAGGTAAATTAACTAATAATACACTTAATGCATTTAAAATTTTGAAAAATGTTTGTATTATAAATTAAAACTATAAGATTGTTAATTGTAATCTATAGGTGACAGTCCTAAAATGGTTGATTATATGATATGGCCTTGGTTTGAGCGTTTGGATGCCATAGAACCTTATACTAAAGGAAAATATGCTATTCCCTATAATGAACAATTTATAAATTTGGTAAGAATTAAACTAATCGTATAATATTTTTTAAATTGAAATTTTTATGTTTTTATTTATAGGCTAAATGGAAAGCTTCTATGATATCTGATAAGGCTGTAGCATCATATTATGTTACTCCAGAAAAGCATGCTGAACATTTTACTAAGAGAAAAGCTGGACTACCCGCTTTTGACATTTTAAATGAATAATACTTTGTTAAGTAATTTTTTTTTTAATTTTTTTGACTGGTTTGTTTCCGAGCATTTGAGATTATACGATTAATTCTTTAATAATTTTTATTACATTGTTTATTTTTATTTCACATGGTATGCTTTTATTGCAAAATATAATTAATATATTAATAAAAACTAAATCATTTAAAGTTATTTAATTGATTTTTATTTTTATCTTATATATGTGGTTTATGTATAATATTATATGAAACAGTAATCAAAAATTATTGCTAAATGTATTACAGAATAGAAATATCAGTTAATCCAAGTATTTTAATAGATTATATAAAATAAATGGGTTATATTGTTTACATTTTAAAATGATAAATTCTAGTTAAAATTACTTTTTGTTGTATAAATTTAAGAATTCTACTTAAAAAGTTTTTTGGATAGTGCTGATTTACAAACAATAAGTTTTTATTTTAAAAATATATTAAAATATTTTAAGTTTTTTTTTAGTGTAATTTTTTTAGTTTTTTTTTTGTTTAATTCAACATTTTATTGAAATTTTTTAAAATCATATAAGAATAAATTGTTGTAGTATACCATATGGCAAATATTCTAGCAAATATTAAATGTCAAAATCATTTATGTCAAATAATTTGTTGCAAATATGAAGGACTTTTGGACACCGTTTATATATATATTTTTAATAATTTATCAATATTTTCACGTGTCAATATTTACTTAATTAACTAATATATTTTATGTTGCAGAAATTAAAATTAATGTTAAAGAATAATAAAAACTAAGTAATGAGAATATACACATTTTATTAATACTTGGGTTAATTATAGGATTTAGGAAAGTACTACGTTTACTGATTGGGTAAAAACCAAATGCAACAAACGAAATGAGCAATAGTATTCGTGTATGTGTATTTATGTCATGGTATGTTAAAAAAATACTATGTGTATACATACATATATATATATATATAAAAGTAATAAAAAATTAAGTATTGAAGTCAATCACAAATATATCATAGTCATTCGTACAAACAGGATGCTTTAAGTAGTCGAATTTGTTATGTGCTCATATTTAAGCCGATAACTAAATTCCAGGAAAAGAACAAGGGGTGTATCGGAATTCGTTTATGACGATTTATCGCAAACCGATACTAAAAATGGCGCTGTTATTAAAACAAAAATAAAAATAATATGTTTTGACTAGAAACGCTTGTCGTTCGTTGTTCAAAGGAGAGCGTTGTTTATCACCACACGTTTGATTAGTTAATCGTTTGCATCGGTAATTCGTCGTCATCGCGCTTATACGCAGGATTTTGACTGCCGTTGAATATGTCCTTGACACTGATGCCCGCGTTTGATTGTCGTTGCGTTTGGTTGAACGCGTTGTTGGCGCCAAGCGTTTGCATCTGAGACTTTCGTCTTTCCGCCTGCATCGACCGTCTTCTAACTTCTAACGCTTGACGTACTTCCTTGCCCATGGTCAGTTTTCTGCCCAGCACTGGCGTGCCACCTGCATGTATAGACAGACAAAAACATTAACGAATCAGATCTGGTTACGTTCGCATTTAAAGAGGTCGATATAACGTATGGTGTCCGCGGTCTATGTAAAATGTCGAAATTATTTTTGTATTTGTTTTCGTTCAAAGAATTTACAATACATTCATATTTGTGTAAGTCATATACTTAAAAGATATTATGAAATGTATTGCCGTGTATAATTATACCTTGCGGTTCGTCTTCGTCTTCTCCCATTTTCATCTGCAAGAATCTCTTACGAAAAGCCACGTCCAATGTGCCGATCGTCCGGGTTTTCTGCCGCTGTTTTTCCAGATTGTAAATGGTTCGCCGTCGGCCCACCGCGTTATCGCCGCTAGACCCCGATTCGTTGTCGTAGTCGCCGTTGATGCCTCTCAGCCGTTGGAGGTGTTTCACGATGACGACCGCTTGTTTGTCCAGAAGACCGTCGTGGGTTAAATCTTCAGTCTGTACGAAAAACAACGTTAGTCGTCAAATAAAAATTACAATCTCAACGAACTCGCCCGCGTGCACTTACCTTTTTGTTACAACACAAGTTGAGATCGGTCGAAGCGAGTATGTGTGACAGAGTTCCGAACCGATGGAACAACATGGCGGTGAACTGTATTACTATGATGAACGCGAAGAAGAACACGAACACCAAACCAATGGGTTCCAAATGTAAATACTCTTTGCTGATTATGATCTATGGATAAATGTTTTATTATTAATATTTGTGGAGGGCGACGGACGTCGATTATGCTTGTATATGCCACTCACTTCCGACGTTTCCGCAACGGTCGTGATGTTCGTTTTAACGCCTATCGGCCAGTCTAAATGGAGTTTGTCCTTGTTTAATTGAAGCAAGAACACTATGAGCACGAATAATGCGTTTATCATGAAAAACGAAAACACAGACTTGTTTCTTAGCTCGATCAAGTCCGCTGCAATTCGAGCCTTTTCGTTTTTGTCTTCGTCGATCGGGTACAAGTATTTGTCGATCAAATCTCTCCAAAACTGTTGTTCCGCTACGGACAAGAATGCAACTGGGCCTTTTCGCAATGATTTGTCTTCGATCCAGAAGGGATTGATGTCGTCATTGCGTTCTACTTTAGGTTCTACATTCGAATATTTTCATAATCATTATTAAACATGTACTACTGAAAAATAACACTAACAATATCATTATATTGTTACTGTTATTTTTGGTTCATACCTAACGATTCCTCGTCAGTTTCTTCGTCTGAATGTTCGTTTTCGGAGGTTTCTTCTTGTACTGGGTTCAAACCGGTCTGATGAGGTACGCTACTGGTCGAAGCATTTCTCTTACGGTTCGCCGCTGTTGGATCCATTATAGTCCTATTGCAAATGTTTGATAATTAGGTACAAACACTACATCGTATTGTGACAAAGAATACACACTTTTCAATATAATCCATTCGTTTACCCAGACCTTCTAATGAATCGGCTATCCTCACTAGCTGTTGACCTTCGTTTACGGGTTTCTGGTAAGTGCAAAACATACATTTGAAAAGTCCAGCGAAGGAAAGTTCAAACGAACCCTCCTCGTTGTCGTCGTTCGGGTCCCAGTTTTGTAGAAACCCGAGCATTGACTTTTGTTTGTTCTTCTTTTCCGCCTCTTCGTTCGCTTTTTTCTCGGCTTCCATTTCTTTTTTAGTTCTCTTTACCTGAACTTCTCGCGTACCCCAAGTGACGATGTTGAGGTTGATTATCGAATACAATATTAAAAGTAAATACATGGACGGAATCGACAGCCAATATATACCGAAATATATTATGCAAGAAAACTCTTGTGGATGGAGAAGCGCGGCTATTATAAACGATCCCATCATAGCAATTAAAAATATTGCAGATGGAGATCCGATACCATCCTCGCCTAATTGCAAAGCCGTACCGACAATTACGGCCATCATAACCAGTGCATACAAGGCCGATAGAATTTGTGCCAATAACAACTGTAGGGAGAAAAAAAAAAGGTGAAAATGAAAGTCGATCAAATATTTTTGAAGCTCAAGAGTGATTTTAGAATCGTTATTAAATAACGAACATTTTAAATTTAAACGACAAATTTTGTTCAACAATTTTGAGAATTTACTCTCGTATATCAATAATCTTACTTGTATATTTGGTTTGCACGTGAAGCACACGAAAACAAATAGTATTATTGGTATGATGTTATAGTAAAAACTGGTCCAATTATCAATATGAAATACAGCCACGAAGGCCCCCACCAACATAAGGAATATAGTTCCGGGTCCTAAAATGGTACCACCCATCAACATAATCTGAAAATCAAAATCGTTGGTTAAGATGGTATAAACAATATTGTTATAAAATGTTGATTATGTATAGCGAAAATATTTACGTGATAACTGATGTACGGCATTGATATATTATCGTTTATTTTTATCGTTTTCTTGTAGTCCATAAGCAAATCCATAATGTTTGCCATAGTTGAAGGTACCCACCTCCTCCTTTGATTATAAAACTCGTTGAAGCTTTCCGGGCAATGTGTGTACGCATCGCTAGCAGCCGAGTACTCTACTCGGTATCCTCTTTGTAACAATAATGTACACAGCCATCTGTCTTCGCCTGATGCATTCGTAAATACGTATTAATAGTAGGTATATACTACTGATTTTACTTTGAGAATGGTTGAATTTTACCTTGATCGTATTGTACGTAATGTCGAGCTTCATCAGACTTCATAGTATATCTCTTCATGACGTTATCGTCCATCAGTGCTTTACCTCTAAACAGCGAAAAACACCCAGGACTACAGAGAACGCAACCAATCATGTGTTCAGTGGCTTTTTGCAGCCAATGACCAATCGCGTATTCGAAAATTTGATACCACGCCAATGGACCTGAAAAAGAGTAAACCGTGAAACCAGATTCATGATGAGTTTTATTTTTTATGAACTACCTCCTCCGATTGGATGAATTCGTCCACACGCAGCACCCAAATTTTTATTCTTTTTCATCAGATCTATTAAAAGTCGGACGGCATGTGGTTGGAAGTCAATATCACCGTCAAGCGTCAATAAAAATGTATTCTCCGCAATAACTTCTTTCCGTTCAACGGAAATTGGTAATTCCATTAATCGATGACCGAGTAAGTAGTACATGTACATGACTTGACTCCACCGTTTTCTGTGTCTGATTTTAGACTTGTCTTTAATGTGTACGGTGAGCTTAGTCTTTCCCGGTAACGTCCATACTAAACGCCCGCCATACGGAGTGGGATACTTGGTCGGAGGTTTGATGCGAATGTTGGTTTCATGCACGTGAGTAGCTGCTTCATCAATTGTACTTACCAATAGATTTACGAATCTGTTCACCTGGCTCCAATCATCGTTTACATCACTGATTTCGAAACCGTCATCCATGAATATGTGGGCTGGACACAAATAATATTAGAATTAATTTACTCATACGGAGAAAATTGTACCTACTTTCAAATTCGTAATAATCTGGATCAACTACTCGCAAATATTTCTGGGCTACTCGGCGAGCGCACTGATCTTCATCCATTCGAAGGATTGACTTTAACATTTCCATCATTTCTTCGTGAGTTTCGTGCCACATGGTTGCACAAGCGTAAATCCTTGTAATGCTGTCCGATTTCTTAACCGTTTTAGGTGTTGTACTACTAACATCCGTGTGTACTGATATTGTTTCATAGTATTCATCGGGTTCTTTGTCTCGATCCGCTAAGTCCTAGACGAATTATAAATATTAATACATGACCATTTCTTAAACAATAGTATAATAATAAGAATTTCTTACTTCGGTTTTGACGTCTTTTTCGTCGTCACATCTTCTGTTCATTCCTAATGATTGATCTATTAGCAAAGAATCATACATGGGTCTTGCAAATAGCTTTTCGGTAGTCGCTAGACGTTCACATTTTGGTGTCCAAATATGTAACGTTACCCACGTTTGCGACAAAAGCCAAAGTAACCATACCCAAACGTGCTAAAAAAAAAAAATTGATACTAGAATATTGAAAGTTTTAAATTTATTTAAGAAGCTTGCCTCTTTGGTGATGAAATTATTTAAAAAATTGACATCAGGTGAATCGAAAAATAAATAATCTGGAATAGAACTATGGAAAAAACAAGGATCATCGTGACGTAATCCACACGCAACTATTAATGCAGACATAGTGACAGGTACTGTTAGATTTACGGGGAATGCGTAACTGAATCCTTGAATCATAATTTTGCAAGCAAATTTCCCTGTTAAAAAAACAGAAATAGTAATTAACATAATTTATTTAAATGTTTATGTGTAAAGAAAAAGAAGACTTGCATCCTCGGAGATTATAGGAACATGTGTATAGATGTAATATTGTTTAAAGTATTTAAACGTATTTAAAGTATATTGAATTAAATGAGCCATTTTAGTTTTGAAATAATTGAAATATATTTACCAAATATATAACAGAGATATGCTGATATGACCTGCATAAGAAGTACGTGTATCGCGGTAACATATTCAGCATCGATGTCAACCGAATCACCTGTTGTAACGATATCAGCGAGGTCCGGTAAAACAGTTCCACTTCGAGTCACTTGATTTACCTAAATAGAAATATACAAACCAAAAAACATTATTTTAAATAATATTAAACAAAATAAATAGTTATTAATTATCAATTACCTCAAGAACTTGTATCTTATGTTGCGAAAATCCAGCATTAGCCAATGAGAAAATTTGTCTAACATTTTCTCCCTTAAAGAACATAACAATTAACATAAAACAGAAAAAACATATCATTTTCCAGACGGACATCAACATGTATATGAAATAACGCGTTCTTTTCATTCGGTCTTTAATAAGATACGCAAACTTCATAAATCCTAGAATTCCAAAAAACATTGTATTGTAATAAACTGTTAAAACAATGTGTTGTCATTTTATTGAACTTACCGAACAATGTGTTTTTGGTTGTATAATTTTCCCAGTAACCACAAGATACGCAAAACACTGCAATCGGGATAACAAGATTATTCATCTGCTTTTCTGGATGTAAAAGGGGCCATAAAAAGAATCCAGTGGCTTGAGATCCCACAGCAATGAGATCCATTAAAACTTTTGCATATATTTCAGATTTCTCTGAATTGGTTTTGCATCCTTTTGTTGTCCTCGAGAGTAAATCTGTGCACCATACATTTTATTGATTTTGGTTGTTGTTTAAAAATAATAAATAAATAAAAATTGCAACTTACTGAGCAAAGCCGGCACGAAACAAAGACAGTTGGTAAGCATTGCACCTTTGATGACGTCCAAATTCGGAAGTACAACGTACACCAGCAAAACCAAACCAAATACATGAAGCGTCTCCATTATGAGTACAAATAAAAAATCATATAAAGGAGGTCTTTTACAAGATTTGAAAAAACAAATTCTTAACGATCGTATTAAAGTCCCGATTTCCGGAATAATGAATGCCAATAGCAAGCACCATATCCATGCTACACGTTCTTCCACCGGCAGATTGACAACGTAGAATTTATCACGACCTATAGCAAAGGAACGTTTCGACGGTTAAAACGTATACTATTATTACAATACGTTCGCTTCGTTCAAAGGAATAAGTAATTTTACTTAGTTCTTTGTTGCAGAACGTGACAACGCGATCGGCTCTGATTTGAGACGTCATGAAGAATACACTAGATTTGGCGATCACACCACAAATCAGGACAATCGCGAATGTGACAATGTATGCTAGAATTTTTAGCACGCGTACGGTGAACTCGAGACATGCTTGGTTGGCCATAGATCCGCTGTCGCTTCGCGGAGGCAAATCCCGAAAAACGTCCCATGCTTTGGTATCTGCTACAGTCCTTTGACTAAAACGTACACGTTCGTTAATTATTAAGCGAATGCATTTTTATTTAAAACTATAGCCTTAATGATATATGCACGAAATATGTAAGAATAAAATATCAAACGAATTTACGATAAAAAAATAATCGTGTGTTACCTTCCTCCGTACAAATCTTGCGTGAGCGGTGAATTCTCGTCATCGTCCGAAGAATTCTCGTCACTGTCGTGGAGTCTCTGGTGAGACATGTTATTCACGGACGGAACGAACGATAAACGTTGAAGCGAAGTCATTGCGCTGAAAACAATAATTGATCGAATATTGCATACGTGCTACAGGCGATGATAAATTGAACATAACATTCAACGCAATATATTAGATATACTGTTACTAATTAAATTATTTTATTGGGTATACGTTTTAAAATCATTTCTTATTCGAGTTGTAATTTTTTATTTTTAAAACGGGCATGATCATACTATTGGTATAAGTTTGAGATTTAATTATGATATTCAAATCATCTCTAAAATCCCAGATGTTTTGTTTTAATGGACCTTCTAATTTATATTAATATTAACGATTTCCTTTTTTCATAATAATACATTAATTACTTTAGAAACGCAATTATTATATGTTTTAAATTATTGTATTTTGAACAATACGAACTGCATGTGTACGAGTATAATACATGTATGTACCGCATGTGTATATCTTATATGGTACCTATTAAATATATACGTAATGTTGGCATCTCGTTTCGCTTTGGAGCATATCGCAAACATCGAATTTATGACGCTTTGTTTATTCCATGAGTGAACGATAGAAGTGTTGTATGTATCAGTGGAATTCTGTTGCCACAAGATTTTTCAAGAACATTTGAAGTCGAGGAAAAAAATGTAATTGTTGTTATGAAAAAAACGAACAATACCACATTGGTAAAGAGGGAATTTCCTCGGTTGATTTAATCGATTAGGTTTTTTTTAATGTTTATATGTTTTCGTTGTATTCACTTTTGGTGTGAATAAATTGAACACGCCCTTATATTTGTCGGTATCCATATGTAAGTGGCTTGTGCATCAGATATTTGTTCATTTTTTTTACCACTATAACGATTCTTGTTGTTTGCAAAGTAGTATAGTAATATTGTCTATGTGAATCAAATTGTATTTCCGTCCGATAACCATCAATGCGGTTAAATGCATGTGTATTAACTTACAAATAGATGAACCATCTTGCGATGGTAAATTATACGATTGCTCCAGAAGTTTTAATTTTATTAGTTTTACACGATATTGAACACGATTTTTGAATTTCAGTTGAAAGCGTTCGAGGTAACAAATTTAGAAGTTATATTGTCTTATGAACTGTAGTTCAAGGATTAACCAAGAGAAAATAAAAGTCCTGGCGTATTAGTCATTTAGTGAAACGAGTACATATGACCCGTTCACGACATTTACTGAGAATGTTAATATTGTCTTAACCTGTCATGGTCATAGCATTATACATAAGTTCGCTATACATTATTCTTATTAGTAACAAAATTATACCATTAATAAGTTTACAAAATTGTTACGTCAGAATAATGTCGTGAGGATAGTGTGTTGCGAAATATCTAGTTACTTTGGCACCAAATGGATAAAAAAAAATTTTAAATTCATAATTTCACTTTTAATATTAAAAATATTTGAATATTTATTACTCGTTACGTTCGTTATAAAATTCACTTGTATATCGTGTAAAATATTTTATTATATTATAATTGAATCTCTTATTACAGAAACTCCTTAAGTCCAGAACTTTAAACTTTCTAGAAACTAATAAAAAAAATTTCCTTAGTAATGTTATATGTTTCAGCTCTAAACAATAATTTCAAAGACACGTTAATAAGACGAACATATGGGTTTCCATACAAATCAATAGGCATAGTAAAATGAGACTAATATAATATATGAAAATTAAAAAATATGTTTCAGTTTTTTTTTCTCTCATGGGGTTTCTGTAACATGCGATTCAATTATTTTAATAGTGATTTGGTTATTTATCAATAGATAAAAACATTTTTATATTTATTGTACATTGATTTATTTAAAAACTTAAATTTAATTAGTTGAGCTTTTGCTATAATTTCGTTGTGATATGGACAGTTTAATGTTAAAAATTATCTAGAACTATTCCTTAACAAATTGTTTAGGAATAGTTCTAGTTATTTTTTATGAAAAATGTGTCTTTCGATATTTGATCAAAAAAATTTGGTACAGAGTATTTTGTTGTAAATGTAGTTTTAATAATAAGTTTCATATAAGACTATATAAGTAGTCACGTTTTGATTTAATTAATATTTGAATAATATGTCATCCGTCATTCGTGAGTATTGCGATTATAATGCGATAATATGGGCGTAACCGGTAGGAATACTGTACAATAATATGCTATAGCCGGTTGTTACGTACCGCTTGACTATCATAAAAAATGTTGATTTGTGTCGATTAATATTAAAAAGTAAAACTTGAAACGTATGTGTTCTATGAGATAAATTTTTCTAGCTGAAATTTCTCAACAATTACCGTGCCTAACATATTTCTTTTAACAAAAATCCGCTCCAAATAAAACTGTTTTAATAATGAGTGTGCGGGAACCAGGAAAATGTGTGCTAGTGATTCAATTTATACGGTAGGGTACACAGAACCAGAAATAATTCGTTCACGGATTGCGCGACAGTGTTTCAAAATACATAATATTCTACCGGTCTGAGATTTACACTCCATTACGCGATGACGGTTCATCAATACTACGGCGTCGGCAACACAATGCGCATACGAAATACGAACAGTCAATGTCATAAGACACAATTGTACCTAGGTATATGACGTATATGAGCACTACCGGTATGCCGTCGTATTTCACCGGTGCGCGCGTTTAATTTCTCATTAACGATCGTGTAGGATTTCGATTTAATTTTCGAACGGAGGACGCGCAGAGCGGTGACCCGACGTAATCGGCCCTGGGCGGAATCAAGATTAAAACAAAATCAGCGATTTACAATTAATAAATACTATTATTATTTATAGGTAACGTCGTATAATGGCACATACGTACACAAATTAAATCAATTTGAAAAAAATACTCGTCCACGCGGGAAGGCAAAAATACGACATATACCTTTAATAAATATATATACACAGAGGGTCATTTCACGTTTGATCGTCACAGTATCAGTCATAGGATTTGATTTGATTTTCAATACATGGTTGCAGAATTTTAATTATTTTTTTTGAAAACAATTGACATGGGTCATAGATTTTTATGTTGGACACCACTGAAGTTATAAGATCATGAGTTGCTGTTTGAAAACGTACATACACTTCTATGTACTCAAGTATGATGTGTTAATAAACATAAGGAAGTTTTAACTTCACTAAGTTTATTGAAATATTACTGAAAACCTAGGCTTATTATTACACTGATATTATATCTTTAAATACAAAAATAATTGACAATATTCATTGTTTTAAAATCATTTTTGTTTAACAATTCACTGAGAATGCCATAATATACCTAATAAATATAAATATCATAACTATAAAGATTAATTTTCATATATGCTATTTTTGTATCTAAATATAGTTTTTATTGATCTTTAGACCAATAAAACAATTATTTTCAACAAAAAGATTAAGGATGTGTAGATTTTATAAATACTAATTTATAATTTTATAATTTATAATTTATTTTATAATTATAATTTTATAATTATAATTTTATAATTATTATTTTATAATTTATTTATTTTATAATTTATAATTTTGAACCCAAGCACAGTTTTTGGGTGAATCATAATGAAATGACCCTGTGTATATATTTGATTAGTGGAAGCAGAACAATATGGTTCTACTTTAAACCTACTGCTTCCTTTATATAAACGTAATATCCGGGAAAATATTCGTGTGAACAGGGTCGAAATCATTTATTTTTTTTGTTTTTTTCGCAGTCGCGAAATTCGTAACGCGTATACACTTTCTGACACCATACCTCTGACTTGTCTGTACCAGTATATAGTTGCAGTTGTGGTCTAGTAGCAAGGTACATTAGCCGTGAAAGTGAAACGGTCTCCAGCCGGTTAGAGTGAAAGGAAAAAAATCTGAGCAATTGGTGCATTGCTTTAATTTTATTTCGTTTGTTGTTACATTTAGAACATTTTTATTGTAGGCAATCACTTTGCAATTTGTGATTTAAATTTATTTTTGTTTCCGAGACGTGTTTGTGGTACATAGATAAATATATTTGAAGTTGTTACCACGAATGATATAATATTAAATTTTGAATGGTAAAAATCTGACGGCTTTTTAAACATACAAGAGAGTAAATCGATTGTCGTAAAATTGAATTGAGTTTTTCTGTAAATTGGCGAATAGTCATAACATATACAGTCATTCAAAAATTATTATCTATCTCAAAACCCCATGACTCATAAATTAAATTATTTAACAAGGTTGGAATCATAGCAATATGTAGCATATTAGAATAATTGTTATTTTTTTCATTTTATGGAAATACTATGATGATACTTTTGTTTTTATTCAGTTATCTATGTTTTATTTTAACGCTCAAACTAAAAACTGCAATAACTCAAAAAGTTATAAGCATATGACTATAAGGGTTATGTGCATGAAACTTATTTCAGTGATATTAGTTGATCTAAAATAATAATAGCCTTAAATATATGGACACTATTATCAAAAAAGCGATTTAAATTTGACAACTTATTTTTTAACTTTATAAAAATTTAAGTTTTTTTTTTTAAACCGGTGTTACTAAATGCATTTCAAATTTTTTAATTATTTTCAGTTTTTAGATGAGATATCTTTGGTGTTTATTATCAGAATTATAATGAAATTGGTTATTTATATTTTTACCTTTGTAAAATTATTAAAAAATATGATATTGTTTGGACGATATGTATAAATAAGTTGGCATGTGAGAGATTTTAACGCTTTTATTTTAATAAACAAACCAAACATTTGTTACGTTAAGTGTAAAGTTTACAATTTGCATTGAATTTATTATAATTAATTAAACTGGTTGAAGTGAATGGTTTTATGACGGTAATTTTCTAAAATCATTCGAAGACATTTAAAGCTGTATATAACAGCTGCATATTTTTAAGAAATTGAACATATTGCTGCGTTATTACCGACTAGAAATTTGTTTAGAATATTAAAAAGCACATACAAAAATAATATACTAACAAAATAATGTCTTACCTTTGGATATTAAGCTAATATCGTCGAGTAATCTAATCCGACTAGGCCTACATTCTTTGATATTCGAACACGTTTACAACACAATGTTACCACAAGCGAACGCCAACACGCGGCCAGACAACTGTGGCCAAAGTGAGAGGTCTTTGGCTTTCCTTCTTGGTGGGAGACTCGTACAGCAGGTTCGGACTGAGAGAAAAAAAATATAATAAGTAAATATATAGAAGGACAATAAAGAAACCATCTACGATACACGTAATGATTCATTCCCCACCCCGTAGGTGATATACACACATTAAACGTTTCCACGCGGCGAATAATAATAATACATAACTGTTACGGGCGCTGTGCACGTATAGGCGACAATCCCTTGGGGCTCATTTATTTATTACTCAACAAAACGCTGCCTAAATACCAATCAATATACGTTCAAGTCAAATGTCAAATGTCATTGTTGTTTCACGACAAAACGTGAATTCAGGTACGGCTGTAATGAACCTACCTCAAAACGTACGGCATATGTGAACTCTATTATGCTAATTACGAAAATATTTTTTGTTTAAAAATTGCATTAGACTTTGTTAATTTTTGTTCTATTGCATTTCAATGGAATTTAGAATTTATACGAAGTGCACCTGGATATGTTTTCTTATTTACGGATAGAATTAATCTCGTCGCAATGTGTTAATAATAAAGTATACGTTGCTGAAACAGCTGCAACAACCCGATTTGTGAATATAACAATATTGTACTGGAAAAAATTTAGATGAATTATATTAAATTTTACATACTACACACATGCACATACGTGCGTACGCGCAATCATGTGTATATTATAAATATGTCTATTGTCGATGGGAAATAATAGAGTTCCCACCTTAAATTTATTTACAGAAAATTAAAAATCAATTACAAACTTCGAAGTACGTTTACAATGTAAGAAGTACGTTATAACATAAATGTTTCTATGGAAGCTATACAAAAACAACTATTTTTTACACATTATTTTGGAGGATAATAAATGATAATGAATGTATTGGAATGATTACTATTTTAGAAACCGGTAAACCGTAAATAGTCACTACGCTGGAAGTTTTATATTTTGTTTATCCTTCAAAATGCAAATAATGGTCCGGTAGAATCATGTTTTATATGTATTAATAATTTACGATTATATAAGGAACGCATTCCAATATACTGCGAAAACAATGTTTTATTCTTTTTACAAAATCGTTTACAGGTGAAACAGAATAATCTCGTCCTTGGAGTGATTCATATTCTTAGTCATTAAATATTTTTTGAATGGAAAATAAAATCGATTAATATATTAGAAATAATATGTTAGTATATCATTTTTTTCTGCATTAGCGGTGATATAGTAATATTAATTTTACCATTCGAAAATTAAATGTATTTAGTTCATAGTGTTTTGATATCAATAATACTTTTTAATAGAACTAGCTTATCCGACAGACGTTGTCTTGTATTAACTATTAATATTGAATTTGAATTGGTGTAATTTTAGATTCTGAACGGAGTGATGGAATCTATTGGTTTTACAATGATGTGTGTTATTTTTTATTTTTTTTATATTTATTTTTATTTTTATTTTTTTTTTGTGTCTGACGACACCTTTTTTGGCAGTAAAAATGCTTCGATTTGCTTAAGTAGCAACTTTTCTGAAAGGAAAGTGAATGTAGATGGTACTTTGGCTAATCTAAAATCCAACTTTTCAATACAATTTTTTTTATAAGCGTTTGAATAGCGAATATTGACATAAAATTACATGTAAAATATAATATAATGTATAATATTCTAGACTGACAAACTATGTCGCTATATGCAACTGCCAACCTATCTTAATTGAAAAATATATTTATCGTTTCAAAATAAAATATACTTTTTACAATATTTATAAATAACAATGTATTATATCCTAGACAAACATATTAACTCCGTTCAGAATCGTTATTCGTATACAATGATATCTATCATTGCATTCAAATTTAACAAATCCATTGTAATAATGACTTATCCTATAAACTGGGTGTACTCCACCCCCAACTGTACAGCAGAGCGAGGCCCATCCGGTTCTTTTTTTTATTAAAGATATATATATATATACTACTTTATCAATTGGTTTTGTTCGCAATATCAACATTTCATGGCCATTTGAAGTAGTTATAATTTTAAATTTGAAACGGTTAAAAAATTATTTAGCTATGTAAACATAGTATACTGATTATTATTCATTGAAATTAAATATACATAAATATTGTATAGTTTTAAAAATACTGCAAAAACTAAAACAACAATCGAGATTATTACCTACATTTAAATATTGTTATTAATTTTTTCAGATAAATATTTTATACCTACTGTATAATAAGTATGAGTATTAAAGCTCAAAAATTGCTAAAAAATATTGAATTAAAAATATAAATTCTATATTTTTGTACATTTGATATGTTAATATCATATTGAGTTAATATCTAATATTAATTTGTATAAATACATAAGTTGACTATAATTTTTTAAAAAAGGTGAGTCGTTTCATTACAAACAAATACATCTTTCGGCATTTAAAAATATAATAATACATAATAAAAATATTATTTGAGGCTCAGTTAAGTAAGATGTAAACATATTTTGAATACACATTACCAAATATTAATAAATATATTTCGTCTGGTGTATTATTCTAACTCGCTGCTAGAAAATGTACCGTAATTAATTTTGAATTATTATTTTTCGAATGTGAAAATGGATAGGTACGTGAAAGGAGTAATTTTTTAATTTTATTGTTTAATGTTATTGATTTTTGAAAAAGAATTTTAATAGTGTTAGTCATAAATACTTCGTAAACGTGGAAAAAAATGTTTCTGGTGACGCGTTAATTGGTCAATAGTCTTGTGTTCATGGCATAAAATCATAGTCTAAAGTGTGTCACGTCGTATAAAATATAATCAAAGTTTATAAAATAGAAATTGGAAGCTTAAAAATAAAGAAAACTAAAATGTTAGGCGTACTACAACGAACGATTATTCATTAAAAATACTTCATGAAATTAATGCGAATGATTTAAATTACAATAATAAAAAAAGAGACTGGTCAGTTAAAATATACTTTCGAAACATAAAAACATGACATATAAACTACAAATAGCAAGTAAAATAAACTGAAATCAAATAACTTATATAATTGAAACTATATTTAATCAGTCAGTAAATTAGGTCATCTAGTAAATTTTCAGTTTTCTATATGCTGTTGAGTAACTGCAAGTGTTAATAGAAATATAATATTTTTTACAGTTAAATTGATGTGTTGAATTTTATTTTTAGTATTACGCTTTATTTATAATTCATTGAAATCTCTAATAAAAAGTCACAATCTGATTAATTTAATTAGAATGCACGTAATTAAAATTTATTTTTTTATTGTCACCGACCATTTTTGTATATTATTTAAATTATAAATTTTATATAATTGTACTGTATTATAAATTATATTATTTATGATAGAAATGAACCTAATTATAGTTATAGTATTATAACTGATATAAATTATTATTATAATAATTGATGTTAAAAATGTAATATATACAATTTCTTTATTCAAAACGAGTATAAATACTTAATTATAATTGCATTTACTTATAAACATGGGTGTATACCTAGAATGGCGTACTTTCAGTTTCAATATTAAGGAGGGATGAAAAAATAACATGCATTATCACAGTGTTTGTTTCTTTGCCTTTATATTTTTTGGTCTCTGGCTAAATAGATTATTATAAATGTTTTAACGATAACACCATTATCATAATTTGTATTTTGTAAAGAGTTTGTTATTCAATTTTCTGTTCAATATTAAAGTCGTGTGTAATTTACACATAATAAAATATTATATTAAACGTCATATTATGATATCGTGTTACAATATATAATATTCATGTAATCATGTATAAATATTCCATATTGAAATTAAATCAATGCATTAATTTATTCTAGTCGAGCACACAAAATTACGAGTATGATCAAATATAATAATATATACGAGTAATTTATTCTGTCTACGTAGAATCTGATTTTTATTCAACGATTAGGTATTAGGTTTAAACATGTCTTCTCCCCCTTTCCCTTCGTAAATAAATCACTGAGTGTTGAACTTGTACCATATGTATTATCTTAACGTAAAAATAAAACTATTTAGACCATTATCATCTAAATGTCATACACTAGAATAAGAACAACTTCTTTTTGCTTGTCCGGCTCAATTTATTGAGATTCATTTTTACTCGTATTTATATATATATATATATATATATATATATATATTAGTTTAACGCTACAGATTTGTTTATAAAAATTGCTTCGTAACCTTAACAAGGACAAGTGGACATAAAATAATTATAAACGTATAAAATCAGACTAGAGGGCGTTGTCCAATTGCAGCACCTTCGCAATTTCACCAATAGCTGTATTAGGTCTTTACCATAATGTTATTTACTGAAATTACTAGTCAGAAGTTCGTATATACAGGCAGTGTTTAATTTAATACATTTCAGTTTGATATCAACTTGAGAATCAACTGGTTCATCTAAATAATTTTTTATTTTAATGTCATGAGCTATACGGATATTACAATTTATGTTGTACGTGTAACGTCAAAATACATCACAGAAGTTGTGACGGATATGCGTTAATTTCTGGTAAATATCGATTTTAACTAATAAAGCATTTATCGACATTTACTATAATATTTTTTTAAATTATTTTATAAAGATAAAAATTTTGTTACAGCACTTTTGAATTTTAAGTTTATTATTCCATGCATAGTATTATTATGTGCCTGGCGAAGTGGAATTTATAACTGTAATAGAAAATAAATTATACAATATAAGTTTCTTAATCAAAAAGTTGATTTAACCTTAATTATTGTATGATTAATGTATTAATTGGTATGATTATTGTATGATTGAATATAGCAAATGTAGATCACATTTTACAACACAAAATGCCATATTTTTAGTGCAGGAATTGAAGACACGTTGGTTACTCAAAAGTCATCAAAAAATTTAGTTATTTTTTCAATATAATTATTAGAGCTCGTACATAATTTTCAAGCTCTCATTTTCATCTATTGTTCGAGTAAATATTCATAGTCTATCTAATTTCCTACATTTATTAATTAACTCTTTTTTATTTGATTTATTAGTAAAGACTATTATAGCTCAACAATTACAATAACTTATAAATATAGACAACAGTACGAAATACAAAACTTTCAAATTAAATAACAATAAATAATAAATCATAATAATGACATTAAAATGATATAGACTAATAAAATGATTTAACTGCGTTATCAGTGGGTATGTATAATGAAAGATCAACAAATAATTAAACTACACAATATAAAATAACAATGCACTTGAAATTAATGACCAAGGTATTGTGGTAAAATTAAGTATGATATTCGAGATAGTTATTATGGGGCAGAAATAATATTAAATGAACATTTATTAAGTAGATATGTTAGAGTAAGTAGTAGAGTATTTAGTGTTAATTTAATATCATCAAAGAATTCAGTTATAATATTAACTGATTGATCGGATGGTGGAGTATTGTTTGTAATTCTGGTATATGACACTTTTGGTTTTGCAATAAACCTGGAAGCGTTTTTTTATGAAATGGGTAGTTATTTAAATTCTTATCAATTGGTTAAGGTTAACGGTTGCACTTTTACGGCTTTATAGTCCGTGAAATCGCTATCGGACATCAGTCACTCTTTAGTCTTTGTTATGAATAGATCGATCCAGACTGACTTTTTCGTTAGATGCCGGTCATCTGAAGTGTATGGACTTCGATTTCTACCCGTTATAACAGTTGAGTTGGTGTAACCAATGTCAATAAACTTACTTATTATATACTTTTAGTATAATTGTTTTTTTTTTCCAAAAAAAAAAAAAACTTATGATAATTAATTTTATAGTTTACAAAAAACAGAAAAATGAAGCAAACAAAAATTTAAAAACGCCATGAGCAAAATATTTTTGAAAGACTATCGAATAATGTGTTGATACTATTTATACAAGAACAATAAATGCTCAAAATCTTCTAACTAATCTAACTGACGATCGGTAATCATTACGTTGTACAAACGATTATTTATTAAATTATATGCACTAATAGTATATAATTGTATCTTAGTTTAAATGGTGGTAGGTACCTATTAAATCAATCGTAATAATAATAATTATAACGAATATTAATGAAAAATTATTTCAAGGTTTATATAAATTGTTTTCTGATTGAATATATGCAATAATAGTCTGTTAAATAATATGATATACTCTCTAAGAGTATAATATAGAAGTTGTTTTTCCTGCAGCTGCAGTGCGTATCCATTTTTTCATTGACCCTAGTAGACTAATAACCCGGTTGGCGACAAATCTCGTGTGAATCCGAGTTTGGACGAGGACAACTATAAAATGTGATCAAAAAAACAATATAGTTATATGACCCCGACAACAATGTCGACGTAGGAGGACAGATTTACGATTGTAGGTGGTATTGAACCCGTTCGAACCATTATAATAGTATTATTATCATTGCGTGTGAATGAAGCAAGCCTTTAAAATATAGAATTTCATAACACTTACAAGTACACACACACACACACACACACATATATATATATATATATATATATATTATAAGCTCTATCGGATAATGCATATTGTATTACGTTAATTATGTTCGATCGAGATACGGCTAATATATGCCATTATCATAGTTCAAATGTCGCATAAGTATACAACGCGTACATTCAATTTTACGTAAATGTTTCGCTTACTATTATTGTTACTATTATAAGTTATTTGTCGTCGCTAATTACCACAATCGTTTTCGATTTGTATACAACTGCGGGTCCAGTGTGCGGATTGCAACGTAACGAATAATGACGAATAATATCCACGACGAACAAAATTTGGAGAATGTGTTCTTTTAATTTCTACACCGAATTCGTTTGACTATATGTTGAAATATCGAGTTATTATAGGTTCTTCTTCTTCAGTTTATTTCTTTTTTTTTTTTGGTTTTCAACGATGATACACAACAAAACAATAACGTCTGTTCAGTTTACATGAAGTAACGAAGTTTGGAAAGTCGCGAACAACTTTTCGTTGGGAATGTTAAACGAAACCATAGACCGGTAAATAGCCGAATTGTGTAGCATTATAAAATTATAAAAATATCAATTTTGTATTGATTTTTGAAAACTACACTGGCGTTATATTGTAATATAACAATTATATGTATTGGAAAAAATTGCAGTGAACGAGAAACGGGAAATGTTCGAGGGTAATATCACGATTTCCTTTTACTGCCAATATTTTCGGCAAGTGCTAAAATCGTCAGTAAAAGCGTGACCGCGGAGTCGCAGATTTGCCACGAAGAATAACCGATTATTCCATTATATGAGACAGATTTGTACGTGTGGTCGACGGAATTGCAAGCGAAACAAAACGAAGTGTACAACCGATAACAACATACCGAGGTCGAATTAATAGACGATCGCAGATATATCTTTTCCCGATTCCGAACACGTTTATATAGTCGTAAAGGTGTATCCGGAGCGTAGGTAGGAATCTAGGTAAATTATTATGAACGCGCACTGAACGGACGACGACCGACCGACCGTGAACGGCCGAGTGCGATGTTGTGACAAATCAAATCATTATATTACACGCATGCGGTTCGCGCACAACCATCTGTAATGGTCTAAACTACAGTTATTGCTTATTATGACACTCGTGCGTTATTCCTTAATCAGTCGTCTTCTTCTATCACGTTCACATCACAACGATACGAATACGAATCGCGTATTTTCACCACGCGGTCGTCTTTGGTCCCGTGTACAACTAACCATTATTTACTTTCCTCAAGCAGCAATTAGGAACAGCTATTTAATTTCAACGACGCGCGTGAACCTTTTACCCTGTTTGTTGTTATCCACTTGCGCACGAAACCAGGATATCGTTGAACTAGTCGTACTACGATACGTTGAGATCCGGATCGAGGGGGGAATAATTCGATTTGTTCAATACACGCAGATGGTCACTCATTCGATAACCGTTTGATTTAAAATAAAATGGTCAATTATTCGTCACGACTACGTGCAATATGGTCAAAATGTTTGGGGTCAAAGTTATTTTTTTATTGCAGTCATCAATTGTGATAACAGATTTCTTACAACCGAAAACCAAGTTGGTAAAAAATATTTAACTATTAATAAAGTTATTACAGATCTATCAGAAACATATCCCATGTGTAAATGTTTAAAAATTAATATATAACATATAATTTTATTATACCTACATTTTAATAAAATAATTATTTGATATTGCAATACATAAGCATTCGTTAAAATATGTTTTTATAAGTTTTCAAAAACGCATTAGTGTTTTCACGACTCATAGATTATGATTTACATAAATATATGGAATAATAATTTTACGATCTAAACATGTAAGGTGTTTGAGAGTCTAGAAACGTCAACGCTCCAATATTATGCAACTGATTCTTAATAAAAAATCTATTTAAACACCATATTAATGCAAAAAATATTCCAAGATGATCGTTTAACACAAATAAATATATTCAAAGTTGATTTATTTGGGTAAGTGTGGCAACTTATTTAAAATGTTTTCACACAAAATTATCATAAATTAAATTAAACCACCAGATATTTGCATTCAACCACAAAGCCGAATAACGTGCACCAACACAAACCACATCCGACTTTCATAATTTCTTTTTGGAGTAGGTATAATTAAAAAAAAAAAAAAGAAAAACAAGACAGCGCACATATAATTGTGGTGAGACATGTAGTTATTAATTTTAGAATATTGTGGAGTGTACATAGCGTATAATGCGTGTACAATGAGTATTTACATTCTACTTGAATATATGTAGTCTTATTATAATGTGAATTTAAACAGTGAACAAAATAAAAAAAGATCTTTTTGTTTTTTTTTCTTTAGAATAAAAATATCAAGTAAAATCAATGCATGGACTTGTTACTTTAACAATGAGTTAATATTTCAATCTGAATGTTGACAAAAACAGCAGATTAAAAATTGACGCATAATTTTTCTATAACAAAAACGAATATCGTCGTATAATGTATGCATTATCCATAACAAAATGAAATAGTTACTCTCATAATAATATAATTTAAAAGATAATTAAATGTTACCTAATTTAAATAATCCGTATAAAAAAACAACTTTACGGAGGTTATTGTTGGTGAAAATGTTTGACAGATTTGATATCCCAATTATATTATTGATTTATCCGCTTTCGAAAGAATGCAATTTATTCTAGGCAACAATATGCCCGAGTTAAATACTAACTTTTAAAATAAATATTATTATAAATCTCTATAATCATAGATTTAATTATTATGCCACATGATAAGTATGCAATTTGTGAATTACTTATAGATCATCGAAGAACGTGGTTACATAGGTTTTTATTTCACAAGTTATCTGAATAGTGAGATTACGTACAACCTAGTTTTATTTCTAATTTTATTTTTTTATAAAACATTATCTTACTATGCAAGTGTTTGGATTCAATCGAACACAAATAATTGAAAATTATTTTACTCTGTACACTGGAGATTAATTCAAGAACAAATTACTTTCTAAGAATTAAAAATCCTAAATATCGTTTTATTTATTAATTGTTTTAAGGCGATTTAAAATCTAAAATGAAAATATACACGAGTTTGAAATATATAGTTTTATGTCAGATGCTTTTGTGTTATTTTATAATATAATAATTACAGTCTATTCAAAATCGTGTTGCGAGGGCAATCTAATTTGCAGATTCTTGTATCTATATATCTTATCAAGAGATTTGTTTAACGCATGAATAATCGTAACCGTTATTATTTTAATGTACTCACGATTTCACGAAAATAGATTGGTTTCCTTTTGTTACTAAAAAAATATATTACGACAGTGGTTAAGGACAAGACATTTTCGTAGTAGTTCTTGGAATACAATCGTTTCGAGGTACTTAGAAGGTATGATACTAAATACTAATATTGTTGAGTACAAACTTTCGACGAGAAACTCTTCAGCGGAAATGATTGTGATTTTACCATAAAATGTCGCTGTAAGTACTCTATTACAATATTAATAATATTATATCCGACAAAACGATGATTTTTTTTTTTTATTGCCATGTGCATTAAAAATAGTATAACAAATGTATTTTTTATTTTTATTTTTTTTTGTATCATTATATTAATCAAATATATTTTTCAAAACACATAAAATACATTGTGTAGCAAAACCTAAAACTAAAGATTTTGGTACATAGATATACCTACTTTGGCAGACCATTGTTCTACGAGTCAGTTTTAATAAGATAATAGTTTTTTTTTACGATTGTAAAGTATACCTTTATTATAAAAATAATATGTGTTCACAATTTAAACGGGATGCGATTTGAATAATAGTATTAGAATTGTTCGAGCAGGTAAAATGTTTTATCATTTCCAGAGAACAAAAAGAAACCAAAAAAATTAGTACATATCTACTACCAAACGGGAATAGGATTCAAAGCCGCAAATAAAATTGAAAGACGTATATCTGAGAAAAAACAAAAAATCGATAGGGGAGCGAGCATGACACGAGAAGTATATATATGTATATGTAGTACACCATGGTGGCTATACATTCATATGCACCAGTAATAATTATTATACAGAGACTGAACAATATAATAAGATATTAACTTTGACGGGCGAAAACTTTCTCTTACATTTAGGCGCATTTAGATACGGATTGCGAACGGGCAAAGACGGCGACCTGCGTGCGAATAAATAATTAGTAGTTAATGTAGCATAGGTGCAACGAGATTTAAAATACTCGGAATGCTGAAGTTTATGAAAATAAAACTGATAGTGTTTTACTGAAATTATTTTAGGATAACCTAAAAAAAACCGGGGATGCTAAAGAGTGCTTAAGGGCTTTCTTGTGCCTCCTAGTTGTGCCTATATATTGCAGTGAGATTCGGTTAGACTGGGCATGTCAAATTCAAAGTATTAAGTGGACCAAATATATTGAATAGTTTACTACGCGGTTCGCGCATAAAAATTTAAAAAAAAAAAATTATATTATTATATTTATATACAAATAAGATCATCAATAAAACTTACTCGATTATAGTTTATTATAATATAAAACATTATAATGTACACCAAATAAAACATTCTGTAAGAATCTATGATAGTTGTGACATAACTTTCATATTTTATAATTTTTTTTTTACCATTCATTTTTTATTTTTTCCATTAAAATTGGTAGCCGCGGGCCGCAAAAAAATTAGCCGTGTGTTTATCATGTTTGGGTTAGATATTTGTGATTTTCAGTTGTTCCCTATTAAGATTTTTTTTAGTCATTATTAAAGACCGGATTTAGTTGCACTAAAATAAGTCAAAATTGCAATGAAAATAATACAATAATTGCATAATAAAATCATATAATTGCTTCAAAAAAAGTACAAATTGCATTATAAAATGTATTCTTAAAATATTACAAAATGTATAATTATTATTTATTTTCTTAAAAAGTATTTAAAGTATTTTAAAGTATTTAATAATTAAATATATTATTTTTCTGAATTAAAATTTATAATTATGTACATCTCTAAATTGTGTTCCTTAAAATTATATCGTCGGTTATTTAAGATATATTTATATAAAGAAAATGATCTTTCAACATCCACACTGGTTATTGGCGCATATTTAAAACAATTCAAAAAAGATGGTGTTATGTTTGTATCTAAATTAACATTTAAATTACTTGCCATCACCTCAGAATAAGTTTTAATTGTTTTAAATCCATCATTTTTTTCTAATACATAAGTAAATTTATCTTTTATTATTTTTCCATGAGGACCGGGAATATTTATTAATATATTTTTAATTTCACTAAATATATTTAAACTATTGAGTAATTGGCTGTTTGATTCTTCTAAATTTGTGAGTTTTGTAGTTAAGTCGGATAAATGTAACTTTAAAAATGCCAATCCACATTTTACTACATTATTATTTACCAATGATTTTAATTTACCAACACTAATAGCATCATCATCTAAATTTTCTACTACATTTTTAATAGTTTCAAAATGATCTGCGTAAAACATTGCGGCATTTAACCAAGTCCCCCATCTGGTAATAACAGGTTCGGGAGGCAAAGGTACATCCGGCATTAATTCTCTGTATTTGTTGATTCTAGATGGAGCTTTTAAGAAGGCTTTTTTTCCTAAAATAAATTAAATAAATAAATTAAATGTTCAAAATTGTGAATATTTATAAATTAATACCATTGTTAATTAATTTATTAATATCTGGATATAATTCACGAATTTTTTCTAACACTCTGTTAACTGCATGTGCCAAACATGTTATATGAATTAAATTTGGATAAAATATTTTTAATGTCTTCGCTGCTTTCACCATATAAGTACCAGCATCACTTATAAAAAGTAACACTTTTTGTTCGATACCGGGAAATATTTTTAAAGAAGAATTTACAAATTGACATATAGTTTCATAATTAGTACCCACAAGTTCTTTACATGAAATTAAATATGATTTTCCTGGGCTTCCATCTAATTTACCAATTAATAAATTAGCATTACTCAAACCTAAATAATAATTTTTGCATACATTTTTCTGTAATTTTTTACGTAGATTAATTATAAAAAAATATATGAAATATTTTACACAAACCTCTTGGATCGGTAGTTTCATCTACAATCAAGTAAACAAAATTATCTCCTATATCGCTAATTATTTTCTCTATTACATTTTTATAAATATTTGGAATATAATTTTTTCTTAGAGTGCTTTCATTTGGTATATTTTGTTTTGTGTATTTTTCCAAAAACTGTTTTAACACTGGATTACATAGTTTATGCATAGGAATATTTGCAGAAACAAATGCATAACACAAGTCTTCAAAATAATTGTTCGATTTTGGAGATGTACTCGTAATAAGTAGTTGTTTTTTATTATTATTTCTTTCTAACGCATTTTTATGCAAAACTGAAATTATGTATTAAAATTTAAAACCTTAATTTAAATAATTTTGTATGAATATATAATAGAACATAAGTATAAAATGCAAAATTTACCTGTTTCAGAATGATGATCTAAAAAATATTTTTTTTCTGATGAAACGTTTTTGTCACATACGAGGCAATAAATAATTTTACCATCTGTAGAAAAAATTTCTTTAGATTTGTTATATGGAGCAATCCAGGACGATATTTTATTTCTTAAACTTGATTTTACTTTAGGCATAATGGTTATAGTTAAAATATATGAAAATATAAGAACAAGCTAGTACAATTACACGAAAGCAACTGATACTAACAATTTAATAATTTTCTTTTTCAATATACAGACTATTTTAAAAACTGTAATCGTAACGGGTAGGCAATAAACTATTGATATCGATATCATTAATGACCTATGGAAGTCCATACCACCACGTATATCTATACTTATATTACACCTTTATACTTAAATAATCTAACCAATAATGAAAATCCACAATAATTTTATTATTTTTATATTATAAAATTAGTTAAGAAATATTGATTTGTACATTTAATAACGTAAAATATAAAAAATTGCAAAAAATTGCAAAAATTGCTAAAACATTGAAAATTGCAAAAATTGCAACATAAAATGAAATAGAAAGACTGCAATTTATACAAATCGTGTACATATTTGATCAGATTTGATTTATCTTTAATGCAAAAAAAGTTGTAATATCAATTAAATCCGGTCTTTAGTCATTATGAATCGTCGATTCAAGCTTAAGTCCAACGATTCTATCCACCGTGTTCGTTTGACGGTATTGCGAGGCAGTAGATAGTATATAATGTAATATTACAGATCACTTATCCTCGTGATGTTACGTCATTTCGCGTTGCGTTCCTTCGGAAATCGCCGTCTTTTACGCGCACTATACGTTTGTATACATAATGTACAGCATAAATATTACTATACATATAGATTATGTACACTACAGCAGCTGCGTACACGACCGAGTTTGTTGGTGGGCACAAACTCGACCGGACAATGTACACTTTATTGTTCGGAAAATATTTCAACAAGGACTATTATAATGATTTGGAAAAAATTACATACTATATTTTTCTATTATGAAATGGCTAAATCATAATGTACACACACACATACACATAGGTATCTAGTAGTATTAACATGTTGTATAATATGCCACTAGAAACAGGGTGTCTTGTGAAGATTTACGTTTTTAAAAATGACGGGTCATCGCGGTTAAATCGGTGCTGAAATTACGCTAACTGAGGTGGCAAAGGAAAAAAAAGTGATGTACAATCCGTGGTTAAAAATGAAACTAAAATTATATTTTATTAGTTTGTAATACTAATATTATATTTGAATAATGGAATAGTGTATTAGTTTTCTTCATAACAGTGAACGGTCATAATTAACATTATTCATAATACATCTTTATTGAATACAAAACTAAAAATCGAAGAGCCGTACAAAAGACGTGCCATTAAACAATATAATATCTATATATCTCTCTCTATATATATATATATATATATATATATATATATATATATATATATATAAATCGATGTACATTTTGAATACATTTTATAGCTCAAGATCCACCGAACTGATTTCGATAAAAATTTTAGGGCATATTAAGATTGATATGTAGATGGTTTCTGTGAAGTTTAAAAAGGGGATTGACTACCCCTGGGAGGTGCTCAAACAGGAATTTTGAGATTTACGATAGAAATTTTTGTTTATAAATGGTTGCTATGGGGGTTATAAGATTTGAGAATAATATTTATTTATTAGTGGTTGCCATTGGTAATATATAAAATTAATATAATAATTATTTGGTGTTTTGTTATTTGTTAATTGGCTCTCATGATTACTTGGCTCCCATGATCTTGGCTCTCATGGCCGAGTTGCACTTACTGCAATGAGTTACACCAAAAAGGAGTTGAACAATCATAATTTTTTTTGTGAATTTTTCGAGCCACAAAATGCACAGGATTTAGCTATATTATATATAAATGAATGTTTGTGTGCAGATCTGTGGGAAGAAGATAGGCTAATTTAAAAAGGGTTAAATTTAGTTTTTTTTATTCATCGGATTTTAGTGCGTTAAGGCTAGGTTAGGATTATGTATTAATTAATTATATTAATCCACCGTATTATGTCAAACTTTGTATAACTTTGATACTTTATTAGAGTTAAATCATACACTTACGTACAAACAGCACTAAGTCCGCGATCTATCGCAGTCTACCCTAGAACATCATCCACCGAATATTAAATAACGAAGTTGCAACGAAGTGCACGGGATCAGGTAGTATAATATATATTTATATTATAAACTAATTATGATGGTTCATGGCTCAGTTTCACGATGCTCTCGGTCCACTTATGGGCCACGGTCCATGGGTTGGGAACCGTTGCAGAATAGTGCTAATTTTTTAAACTATCAATTCTGGTTAATGACTTTCGGTTTTTAATTTATGTTGGAATTTCCACTTGTTAAAAATACATAGTTTTCGAATATTAATGGAAAAATCGACATTGATGAAATTTATATTTGAATTGAATGGTGATTGTAGAGGGTTAAAAGATTAGATGTTATGTTGTATCACCCTTATAATAATAAGTAATTTTTAATTGTTGTCTCCTTTAACAAAAAAAAAAAAATTGTTGTGAAGTTTTTGAAGACTGGAAAACACTCGTTTTTGATCAAATTGATTAGAATATGCACTACAGTAAGTCTCTTGCACCGGGGTTTCACCCATATTTACCGGATACAATGTTCACTAGTGTGCATAATGGAATTGGTTAATTGGTATCATACTGCCGATTGAATTTTTATGAATTAGAAGAGGCACTCATGCCAATAATATATTACTATATATTTTATATTTTTTAATTTTTTTGTTTTCCTCTTATTATTGACAGTCGACGATAAACTTTAATTCATGTAGGATTTCGGTAATTAGCTACCGAGGTTAAATTAATTAAAATCACAAAACAATTATCTGCAAATACCAATATGTATTATTCAATAATATTAAGTAGTTTTATCCGGTGAAAGTTAATATGAAAACTATTTTCCATTATTTTTAATTAATTTAATTATTTATTAAAAAAAAAAAATAAAGCGTGAACTTGAACACAGCCAAAATTGTTTTTAAAAATAAAAAATAATTAAAACAGTATAAAAAATTCTATCGAAAATTAACTTTTATGCATTTAGAAAATAAAAAACCGGATGGGCCTCGCTCTGCTGTACAGTTAGGGGTGGAGTGCACCTCGCTTATAGGATAGGTCATTATTATAATGGATTTGTTAAATTTGAATGCAATGATAGATATCATTGTATACCAATAACGATTCTGAACGGAGTTCATATGTTAGTCTAGAATATAATACAATGTTATTTATAAATATTATATAAGTATATTTTATTTTTAAACGAAAAATTTAGAAAAACCGAAAATTTAAATTGTCTATAAATAAGTCAAAATACTTTGAAATTTTAACCATGTATAGAAAACGTCAATATAAAGATTTAATGATAATTTCAAGTTGTTGCGGTTTTTCGTTTTTGAGTTAGGGCATTTTAAAAAAAACCGATATCATTTGTCAGTCTAGAACATTCTACATTATATTATATTTTACATTTAATTTTATGTCAATATTCAATGTTCAAACACTTATAAAAAAAAATTGTGCCTATGGATTTTAATAATTTTTGAATGACTTTAAGAACTACTTCTGTGGAATCTTCTATTAAATTTTCAAGTATTTTGTACGAGCCAAATTTTTTTATCACCGATTATAAAAAAAAAATGTAAAAAAATCGAATATTTTAAATGCCTATAAGTGGCTTAAAAATCCATATAATATTTTGAAAAAAATATGACATAAAGGAAATACCAATCTTAACAGCTAGTAGAAATTTCAAAAATCTGCGACTTATACTTTTTGAATTATAAAAAATATTTAAAATCGTTTGAGAATAAATCGCTATTTTATGCAATTTCGTAAATATTTAAATTTCAAACAGTCATAAAATTTTTTCCTCTAATTCCGGTAGAAATTTTTTTAAAGATTTTTGAAGAGTAGCTTGTAGATAACCTCGTGTTAAAATTTTATGAATTTTTATCTACAAAATAACTTGCAAATTATCGTGATTTTTACATATTTCGTATAAATTAGAACTTTGAGCACTTATAAAAAAAAATTGTGACTTACGATTTTAGATTTTTTTTTATCAGTTAAGGAACAACTTATAATAAACCTTGTATTAAATTTTCAAGATTTTCTAGGCAGCCAAAAAAATTTTATCGTTATTTAAAAAAAAAATACTTAAAAATATTGAAAATTTCAATTGTCTATAAATAGCTTCATAAAAGTCAAAATACTTTGAAAATTTAATGGTGTATAGAGAACGCTAATCTAAACATTTGGTGAAAATTTCAAGTATTTACATCGATTAGTTTTTGAGTTATAGCAAAATAAAAAATTTGATTATGTCAAAAACTGGTTTTGCGTAAAAACTCCCGTTTTTCCCAAATTTTTTTATGGTTTTTCCCGTCGCATTTAAAAAATATTGGAAATTTTTAACTTTTGACCCCCCAAAGTACCAAATAGATTCACTTTCCTTTCAGAAAAGTTGCTACATAAGGCAATCGAAGCATTTTTACTGCCCCAAAACGTGTCGACAGACACAAAAAAAAAAAAAAAAAAAAAAACACACATCATTGTAAAATCAATACATTCTTCACTCCGTTCAGAATCTAAAAATTAATTCTTCTTCTTCATCTCCTTCACTTTTCTTCAACTAATTGGGATCGGCCACCCTTGACCCAAAATTCCATTCGTCTCGATTTCCTATATCCCGTACGCACACATCAACAGTTCTTAAATCATTCTCAATCGTAACCAAACATCTCTTATTTTGGTCTTCCTCTTTTCCTTCCACGTTTGTTTTCATAACCAATCGACTCCAACATTTGCGTCGCTCGAATCCCCGGCTTACCGTTCTGGACAGCGAATGATTAATATTTTAACGGGTTCGAGGCAGTCGGTACTTACGATGTTGCAGTGGGCGAGGACCGATTTTTGTACCAGAAACACTTTTTCCGGTGGTATTTTGATGCCCAAATCGCCTCTAACCACCATAATCCCGTCGGATACATCGATTATGGACTGCAAGTTTTCCACGCCCTCGTCGTTCTCGATTTTTGGTATTATGAGTATGTGCTTACCCTGCTCGTCTACATATACGCGCGATGTAAGTGGTGGGTGCGTAGGATTTCTGAACGCGGGGTAGGAATAAAAAGGAAAAATAAATAAAATATAGTTCGAAACACGTATCTAAGATTGTTCGTATTTCGTCTACGGTCGATGGTTCTCTGATGAACGACGCGAACACCATGTCCAAATCGTATTCGACTGCGAACCTCAGATCTGCCTTATCGTGCTATGTTCATACCGGTTTCCATCAACGTTTTCAACTTTGTCAAATCGGCCGTGGCGGGTCCTGCGTAATAACAATAAACGTGCACAGCAATCAATAAGAAACTCGGTTTACAACGAACCTATGGTACACACGATATTAGTCAGCCGTAACGAATGTGTCTTGGCGTTGATGTTCAACGATTTCATATAATCGAGTCTTGTTTCCGAATCATTGCCGCATATGTCTTTTTTATTCACGATTTATCCATTAAAGATCGTAATATTTACATTAAATTGCTTTGATTCGTTTTGTACGATGATCTTAATAATGCACTACTTAATGTTGTACGAACTATCCTGCAACTTGTATGCAAACATTTGTTGAACAAATATTTTTGGTATATGTTGATCGATTTGATAAACCAATTTGAAGACATGGTTGAATAATCTGAAAAAAACAGAATAATTTTCAACTATTTTAATAAAGCTGAAATAATTAAGTAATAGTTCTGATATCGAAGTTATAATTAACAAACCGTATAAATAGTATTCTTAATAATTATAACTTTTGAAGAAATCATTGTACAATAAAAATAAACGTAATTATTCAATACATTTTTCTATAATTATTCTATCTAATGGAGTTTATTTGTTTATAATGTTTATATAAATGGGTAACCAAGGAGTTCGGTAAAATTTTAAAATAAGATAACATATATGCCACATCAATTTATATACTAATTGTTTTATTTTAAATCTCTCAAGTATTATATGAAAAAAAAAATGCAAAACTCTTAGGTCAAGTGAGATTTCATGGTCAGGTAAGATACAAGGACGAGTGAATGATATTGATGTATTAGTCTTTTAAACTTGAAATAAATAAAATCAAAAATGTCTAATGGATCAATTTACATTTCTATAAATGGTTGATATAGTAGTATAACTAAAATTCTTAATAAGGTGGGTAGAATTTTTAATGTTTCAACTATAGTAACAAAAAAAAGGCACCTAAAATTTAGAAAAATCAAACATTATAAGCACGTATAGAAAATCCAAATTTCGTTAAACTATTTCGAAACTATAAAATGTTTTTAAAATGCTTATGTAAGTACTTGGTAAATGCTTCGAGTCAGTACGATTAATAATTATAAAATAATAACTACATATTTCACATAATTTAATAGAAATTCGTTTAAATATCCAATTCAATCAAAATTTCATTTGTTACGATTTTCCAGTATAATTTGACTACAAAGAAAATTGTATAAAAATCTTGTATCCAATTTTTAAGCCTAGTAGAAAACTAGTTTAATTATTTTTATATAATGTATTTGATTTTTATCGTTTTAACAAAATTTAATACGCAAACACTTTTACGCTTTTTTTTTTGAACTTTTAGCCATTTCTTTATTGTTTTAATTGTCTTCACAATTAAAATTTAAACTTAATTATGAAAAAAAAAATTTAACCTATAACACTTGTTTGGTTAATTTATAACACATTGTTCTTGGGTTCGTGTAATATATTTAGTGTAAATAAATAAGATCATAGTCATATATTTCATATATTCAACGAGAAAATGAAATACATTTTATAAATATTTAAAATTGATCATAACACAATTTTGCTTTCAGTTGAGTATTTAAAACCATCAATAAAGTATTCCAGATTTAAATTTATAGTCGTTCATTGCTTGAAGTAAAAAGCATTAAGCTATTTAATCTCACTAAAAGCATAGTATCAACTTCTTGATTTCGTTAATACGTTAAATCGCTTCATCATTAGTTTAAAATTTGGGTTTCAAAAATAAATAAAAATTTCTGGAACTGAACATAATTATAGTGAAATACAAAATTAAATAACATAATTTTAAAAATCAAATATGTCAGGATTTTTATTTATTCTTAAAAACAAGGCTCTGTGTTCAGGATATACAGCTGCGCACGCCTACGGTATACATAGGTACCTACGTAAATCGCAGTGTCGGGTAGTAGCGTAATGGAAAGTAACGCGTTACTGCAACGCCGTTACTTTTATAGTAATGCGTTACGTAATTTCATTACTATTTTTACTGTGCAACGAAAATGTAATGGAAATTATTTTACATAATTAATTATTCTAGTAGAATGAGTTACAAACAGATGTCTACGATCCAACAGATTTTTCAACAAAATATATTGGTTCTGTAATGCATTTAAATATATTTAGATAAAAGATAAAATTATACTGACAAGTGTATTATTATTGCGATTGTAACTTGAAAGTAACGTTAAATGTAATTTCATTACATTTATGTAATGAGTAACGCGTACAGTAACGTAGTTTTTTTGAAATTGGTAGCCAACCAAACACTACAGTAAATCGACGCATACCCGGTTGCAGGAATACGTTTATCACAGAACGTACGATAGCAGTACCGCGCGATAACCACCGCCACGTTATCACGTCTTATGTCGGTAACGTGTACTGATAAGCGTTACGTAATTTCGTAAGATATTTTAAATCCAATATAAGTGGGTACCCTTGTCCGGTTCGATATCATCACGTTGCTGGTATTCCGTTTTATTACCATTTTGTAGTATTGTCTGCAGCATTTATAACAAAAGCAATATATCATACTTTTGTTAGTTATGTCAATGAAGGAAGCATTCAAGCCTAAGAGTTTAAAGATATCTACAACTTTCATCGATGCTGACGGCAGAGAAAAACAGGTATTGGATTCAATGTTGATTTCTAATATTATCAAAAATTTGAACGTATAGCCAATCATTGTTACGTGATCGTCCTGTTGAGGATTGATTTTCAAAATGGCTTTTTTTATTCACATTAACAACTTGGATGTTATTCGCTTTTCCTTAGACGACAACTACTTTTTTCATTCCTTTTTTCTTTTGGTTATATTTCTCCCGATGCTAAGCTTCTCCTTATCTCATGCTCTATACCTATCATCCGTTACATTATAACTTCATTAATTCTTCTAGTTTTCTAATTTAATTAATTTTTAGTTTTTTTTATAGTAATTTTTTTACTTATGTTTACTTAATTGTTTTGCTGTACTTTCATAAACAAAAACAAAAAACTTAGATATTAATGTATTTATAATATTGTCAATTATGTTTTCAGATTGAAACTAGAGAAGATGAAGAACAGTCACAGAAATTGCAAGAAATAATTGATTTGCTGATTGCAGCTGGTTACTTTCGAGCTAGAATCAAAGGTCTATCACCATTTGACAAAGTATGACTGATAATTTTGATGACAAGATAGCATTTAAATTACGTATGAATGTATTATATTTATATAGATTGTTGGAGGTCTTACATGGTGCATAGATAACTGTAATGTCGACTTGGATATTGATCTACATTTTGATGAATCTTTGGTCATTGGACAGAAAATGTAAATATTAAATAATTTACTACCCCATTTTATTGTTTATTTATGACTATTATTACTATTATTATTAGAGCACTTACCGAAAAAATAGTATCTGTCCTACCTAAAATGAAATGTCCATATCAGGTTGAACCTCATCAAATTCAAGGCTTGGATTGTATTCATGTTTTTCCAGTTGTTCAAGTAATATTAATTAACAAATATATGTACAGTAATACAGTTAAAATTCTTAATTAAACAAAAAAGTATTATTATAGATTATTAAATATTTCTAATAATGAAATTATAAATAAAATAAAATTACAGACAAATGAAAGTTCTTACATGTAGTAGTAGTATTATATTATGAAAAATATAGCTAGTATTTAATTATTTATATTAATAATTAATATTGAATGAGAAAATAATTATGTATTTTATATTGATTTTCTATATTCATTTCTATTTTTTTTTTTTTTTTTTAGTGGTTAATAAAGCGTTCCATTGAAAAAAGGAAAGAAAAAGGAGAATTTTTGATGCTTTATGCTGCTAATCAGTTTGATAAGTTAATTTGTTCTAAAAATATCACAGAAAGCGAATCTAAACACAAAGAAAAATGTGGTCATCTCAAAGTAAGCAATTTGAAAAATTGTGCACTAATGATTACATTTCTGTTTTTAAAATTTGATGACTTAATTTTAAGAATATATTTAAAAATATATGTGTATATTTATTTCAGAAATGTTTAACAGGCAATAGAAAAACAAATAAATCTTTTCATAAAGAAGAACAGAGAATAATGGAATATATTGACGATTCATCTGATTCTGAAGATCTCGAAACTAATGGATGGTTTATTAAAAAAGAATTTGATCCTGATGATTTTAATGAAGTAATGATAGTTTGAATTTAATCATACATTTATCTTCTTCTTTTGAGTTATCTGGACACTAAGACTATCCTATCTTACATCTAATTCTCCAACCACCTCTATCCATTGGTAAATCTTTCCAACTTGTTCTGCCTCTCAATTTTTCTACATCTCTTTTAATTATATCTTCATGTATCAATTTTGGTCTTTCAAAGTTATGCATTTATAATATTATTTATATTAATTCTATTTTTTTAGATTGTAATGACAGATGAAGAGAAAATCGCCAAGTTACAAGAAGAAAAGCAAAAACTAATAGAAGAATTAGCACTAACTCAAGAAGAGACCAAGAAAATTGAAAATGAAATTAAAGAAAAATCGTTGCATACTAGTAATATGGAAGAGGATAAAAGACTGTAAGATATTATATTAATATTAAGTTTGTGGTTAATATAGAAATTGCATTAATCAAACCTAAATATAATAAAAAAATTGGTTATTTATTTTATTTTGTTGATTATATTTTATGTATCACAGGGAATTTGAAAAAGTTGAAATTCTTTTAACTGAATACGAAAAAGTAAAAGAAACTGAAGAAGCATTTCAAAAAGACTGCGAATTAAAAATGGAAGAGTACCAACAAAAAATAAAGTATTTAATTATTGCAGCTTATATATTTTGTGAATTTGGATAATTTAGGTATTATGCATAATTCCTAGGTATTAATAAAAATACCATCTGGTTTTAGATAATGTGAATAAAACATATTTTATGCAATTTTATTCCAGATATTATCTTGGCATTTAAAAAAAATATCCTAATCATTATATTAACTGCTATATTAACCTTTAAAAGTATCTAATTGCAATAATTTAGTAAGAATGAATTTAAATAAAATGATTCAAATAACAAGTCAATGTACAAAATTTTAAATTTTCTGGGCATTATATAAAATGCCAAAAACTAAGTAGGCAATATGATATCAAATACATTTGAAAGCAAGCAATTCAAAATATACTTATTAACTATAATGTCAAAATAAGTAATTTTTAGAGTATAATAGTAAAGTAATATAATTCAATAATGTACAATAATTAGGATATTTGATTATTAATAATAATTAATAGTAAAGTAATATAATTCAATAATGTAATATATTGAATTATATTACTTTACTATTGTACTCTTAAAATTACTTATTTTGACATTATAGTTAATAAGTATATTTTGAATTGCTTGCTTTCAAATATATTTGATATCATATTGCCTACTTAGTTTTTGGCATTTTATATAATGCCCAGAAAATTTAAAATTTTGTACATTGACATGTTATTTGAATCATTTTATATAGTGCTTAGGCATTATGTTTAATAATAAATTATCTGTATTGCTGGTAACATATGTATATATCATAATTTATTTTATTGTTGCTTATTCATGTGTAATATTTGTCAATAGTAAAGCTAAGTTGTTATTAGAGGAGCCTGTAGAAGACGATACAGAACTTAAAGAAGAATTAGACAAGATGAGAAATATGGTAGAAGTGGCTAGGTCAAAATTGAGTAAAAAAGCCAGAGCAGTTGGATTGATGAAACGCAAACTTGATCAGATACCTGATAGAGCTGAATTGGCTCAATATCAAAGACGGTTTGTTGAATTGTCCAATGAAGGTAAGTTATTGAAAACTATATAAATGTTATGTATTTATTAATTTTTACTAATTTTTAAATTAATACTGATTTAGTGTCTGCCAGATATCGAGAAACAAAACGACATTATGCTCTTTATAATACTCTCAGTGATGTTCAAATGTATTTGAATAAAGAATTATCACTGTTAAGTTCAATCCTAGATGCTTATCCTGAGTATGTAATCAATTAATTTTTTTTTTTTGTCTTTGTTATGAAAATTACAGCAATGCAATTATAATTAAATATTGTTATAGATTTTTTTATAATTCTTATAAACCCTTTCTATTTCAGAGCTGAAAAGTCACCAGAAGCCAAAGAACAGTTTTTGAGGCAACTAGAAAATATAGACGTCAGCGTAAAACAAACTTTAGACAGGGTAAGTTCCTTAATTGATTTCATTTAGTAAAAGATTAGATCAGATTGAAAGTTTAAAATTTGTAGGTGGAGAGTAAAAGAAACAAAGAACAAAGTGTTAAAAGTAATTTGAATAATCAGCTGTCCACTTGCATGTCAGCACATCGGCAATATTTAGCTGCTGTAAAGGAGCTTGAGACTGAAATTCAAAAGAATCTCCAACTTCAAGAGCAAATTGATCAATTAAATAGAAATGAATAAATCAATTAAAAAATTATGATATCCGTTCATGTAGTACATTGTAATCAAATTATTATTTTTATTTATATATATATATATATATATGTATATGTATATATTTTAATTATTAAAACAATAAAAATGTTTAAAATTGTCAATAAATATTTTATATAACAAAATTACTTAAATAACATTAAAAAAAAAAAAGAAAGTGTAATAATAAATCTATCATTTTTAAGTGAACCAATCTAAACAGCTATTGAATAATCTGAATGCTTCTGTGGGTTATTATTGGACACAGGTCTCGACCACAATGTTGATTTTCCCAAGTTAAGTTTCTTTAATGTCTCTGAGTTGCAGTTGTCAGTCTCTACTCGACGAGTGCTAGCCGTAGGGAACAAAGATGTATCAGCCATCGAGGAAGACCTTTTAGATCTGTTGGTTGGGAACCACCTACGCAAGAGGCAAACAATGAACAAGGTATAATGTAAAGAAAAGTAATGTTTTCTGTTCACTTGCTCTGCTTTTACCTAGTTTGTGTTCGTCTTGGCAGTGATTTTTGATCATTTGGCGGTGGAGACAAGTCTGATGAAGTGCTAGACTGTGCTCGGCTATATATGAAACCTATTAAAGTTGTAATACTTGATTAGACAATTTATCATTTTTTTTTTATCTGAACCATCAAACAATCTGTCGACAAATAAATAAAAAATTGTAATATATGTGGAAAATTAAGTAGAAGAATACAATAATCGTTTATCTACTCCTTAATTTTCTAATCGATTATTGATTTGTCGCCAGATAAAGTTAAGCGATATCACAATGGATACTCGCTTGTAAGTTTTGTTTTGTTCAGATGATTGGATGATTCAATCCTACTTGACGTCATTTGTTCAACGTCCGAGTCCGAATCATCCATGTGCGCGGAATGTTTTTCGTATAAATCTTGAGATGATCTGTCATGTCTATTTTTGAACATCTATGAAATTAACAAAAAAAAAAAAAAAAACCGAATTATAAAATATTTGTTGAACATAATGATATGTACACGTACACGTGATAATATAATTTATGTATTTCTAGTGCTCGGAGGAGTATTCATACTAGGGGAAAAATTATTGTTATTTGTTAATGCTTATCGACATATCAAGAACTCTGAAACATAATGTATGGAGATTTAGTATGAAGCCTATACTTCGAGTTCAATTAGGTACTTTTTTTAAATTTAGTTCTTAAACTTATGTAATTATTTGTGCATTTGTATTGGAATATTCGAAAACTTAAATTAAAAACAAGTGACCGTTTTAAATCTAAGTACACCTGCTGCTGTGCCTTATAAAGTTATCGCCGTACCTTTGATGGGTGCGAGGAAGACGCGTAGTTTTCGTGTATGGATTGCTGACGTAGCGTGAGGTTGTGTAGCATGGGCATGGACCCGTGTTGTGCTTCGTCTATAGGAAACGTTGCGTATGGTGATATGTCGGCTGAAGTCTCTGAAACGACACGTGCATCGTATTAACAATCATGAACAGTCGTCACGACCACTTCCGGCAATTGTTTTTTTTTCTTCGTTTTAAGTTTATCTTTAGAAAAACTAAACAATCGCACTCACCTGGAATTTTTTCGGAACTCGTCAGTCCCACTTTGTGTATTGTCGCGTAATACTTTTGATTCTCCGTGCTTCTCCGGTCGTGCGTGTCTCTAGTGTTCTGCGGAACACTTTCCCGTTCTGAAAACGCGTACCATTAGATTTTATACTTTAATCGCTGTTTCACTGAGAAAACGTGGCTAGTATATTAATAACGAGAGTACAACGGTTTTCGTCGATAACCCGTGAAAGAATATCGGAAGGAATAATGGACGTGTTTAGTGATGTGCCATGAGGAGAATCGTGCGCGAAATAAGACTATTTTAACGGAGGAGTTTGTAAGGGCACCGAAAAGCACAGACATACAGTCCTTTAGTATCAGGTTTGCATAGGTGCGTCGGGACGAAAAAACATATATGAAAACAACCATAAAAATAAATTAAATCGATCTTAATCATTTACTTCTTTTCAAGCAGACAAAAGCCGTGCAGACGACCACTAAAACGACAATACAAGTTCCAAGCACGGGAATCGCAGTCTTCATGTCCATATAATAAAACGGTTGGGAGATTCTATTCGTCTCGATCAGTTCCGGTGGCGGTTCTTCTGCAAAAACAAAGTCGTAACGTTTCACGTTTATACTCTGCGTACTCGGCGATTGGCCACAGATGATATTTAACGTGTACATATCTGTTTACCTCCATTTTCCGTTAACGTGAAAAAATAATAATCAGCCATCGTGGACCCGGCGGCGTTGTGTCCTTCCACTTGGACTTGATATTCGGTTGCGGGCATTAGTCCTGTGATCGTAAACTTGCGTTGGTTCCTCAGGTTATCGGCGGCTGAAAAAAACAAACATTTCACTAGGCGTAGATTACACTTAAAAACTAAGGTGCAGATTTTTAACCAAATTCTATTACATCGGTGTCATGATGCTTATTGAGTGTTTATTTTTTTTTATTGGGGCAGTTATGTTTTTCAACTCGGGTCAACGACATGAAAATGGAACGAGAAAAGCAAAAAAGTATACTTCGAATCCTTAGCTTTATCGATGTTCTATTTGCATAGTGGTTTCCATACTGTGCGGTGCTTCATTCAAAGGTTAAAACTCTTAGAGGGAGTGTCGTGGTGTTAAAATTGCATACATTACATTTTAAATAAACAAAAATATGTGAATATGCAAACAACAAAAATTTAAATAATTGTTGTAACTCGTGTTTTATTTTATTAACTCGCATAATTTTTATTTTTTTATTTGGGAAACGAATGAAAAATCTCTGGGAGCTGCTGTCCTATTGGTTGCGCAAGTGTGCGAGGAGGACGGGAAGTTATTACGTGCGATATTACGTTACTCACAGGTGGTCCAGTGTGGCTGCAGCATCGGTCGGTGCCTGATAACGAACTTCGTTATGGACAATCGTTATCGGGCCAGGCCTCCAAGTTCAACTTCAGGTACGTGGAATTCGGTTTCATGAACATGGACTTCTTCGGGATGCCGGGTTTGTTGCCTTTGGTTCTGGCGGTGACTGCGACGCTTGGCGTAGAGCTGCCGACCTTGTTGTTGGCTATGATGTGCGCTTGGTACGTTTGACCGCACGCCAAGTCCTGCGAACGGGAATGGAAGAGAAATGATGTCTAGAACTTATTACAGGCACACATGCACAAGCGCACACAGGGTCAGCTTACGTTCAGATAGTACGACGTGGTGTGCCTCGGGATCGTCACTTGTCTGTACGGGCCTCTGGGGTGCACGTGGTACGTCATCGTGTAGCCCGTAATCGGTGCATCACCGTTGGACGAGAGCCGCCAGTGGAACACGAGACTCGAACTGGTCGTACGTGCCGTGTACAAGATCGGCGGTTCCGGGGGCACTGCAAAATATCGTACATCGTTTTCTTAGTTATAATATCACGAACCTTTGATTTCACAGCAAACTAATACATAGTTATAGTTTATTACAGTATTATAGGACTAACTGTTCAGTCGTCGTCTGCCGGATGTGTACCGATTATATTAATAAGAACCACGGGACCTACTATTTTATATTCGTTATTCTACAATTGCGATCAAGTGTATGAATCCATTGGTATAATATTTTTAATCGATACATTTATTTAGGATTTTTTGCGGGATCATCGACATGGCGTTCGTCAAAGTTTCACTCTGTTAGCGGCGTGGATCACAGATCGCATAAAATATCTGCGCGTTGTAGCCATTTGCATGGTACCTACCTTGAACGATTATCCGATAGATTATTGAGTCGGCTCCGTGTATGTTCTCCACATGACACGTATAGTTGTCGCTGTGAGACCGTTGGAGAGACGTGATTGTCATGTCTCCGTTTTTCGTTATCTGTGCGTTACCGTCCCAAGACTGTATGGCCCTAAAACTCTTTAGCCATTGCTTCTGAACAGCCGGTTGTCCGACTGCAGCACACGGCAGTTTTAAGTACGTTCTCCAGGGCCTTTCAATTAGACCGCCGAAGGAAACGATTTTCGCCGGAATCGCTGTGAATATTAATAATTTATATAAATAAACATTATTTATTTATTTATTTAAATCATGGGCAAGCCCAATAAATAACAGAGGTAAAAAATATATGAATATTATGCGTAGTACGAGTAGGAAGCTAACATCGAAAAAAGAGAAAGAAAAAAATTAAATATAAATAAATTTACAATGAAAAGGCAGGGTCAATATTTACTGTTCGCATAAGACGGATAATAGGAGAGTTTTCAATGTAATTAGAGGATGAGTGAGGAAGGTAGAAAGGGATAGAGCAGCTAGTGGTACGAGGCGGGACTCTGAAATTAATAAAGGATAAGAGAAAAGGAGAATCAATTTTGGACGAAAAGAAATTTGAAAGAAAGGATAGATTAGACACATGACGACGGTCAGCTAACGAAGATAAATTCAGGACACGCAGAACAGGTGAATAATCATGAGGAGGGTGAGAGATATTAAGCCTATAGGCAGCAATGCGAAGGAATTTTCGCTGAACCCGCTCAATGGCAGAGCTAGCAAAAGCGGTAGAAGGGTCCCAGAGAACGGGGCCATAATCGACCAAAGAACGAACCAGACCACAGTAGAGGGCTTTAAGGGGTGATGCAAGCTGGAATTCAGAGGTAGAACGTAGGACGAAGCCAAGTATCTTGAGAGCTCTGCAACAAATGTCTTCAATGTGTTTGGTTGGGGAATGGTCATGAGTAAACGTAAAACCTAGGTCGCGAATAGATAGAGCCACAGGAAGGTTTAATTGGAATATTATGAATGACGTAGGGAAAATTAAAATGAGAATTGGAACGGTAAAAGGAAAATACCAAACATTTGGAAATGTTCAGGAAGAGACCAGGTGACTCACCCCATAACACTAAATTATTGAGATCCTGTTGGAGAAGAGTACAGTCAGTTAAAGAATTTATACAGAGATACAATTTAATATCATCAGTAAACACCAGGAGCTTAGCATGACGAAGTACAGAAGGATCAGAATTAACAAAGAGGGTAAAGAGGAGAGGGGAAGAAACTGCACCGGAAGAAGGAACAAAAGCAGCAGAGAACGAACCAAGGATAGAGACTTAGAGATGACGGTTAGATAGATATAAGCTGAGCCAAGAGAGTAATTATATATTAGAATTGCACACACCACGTGGAGGAAGAAGTGCTGGAATAGCAAGTGGTTCCGCATGTTATATCACAAATCCATGGGAAATGTGGGAGGGAGAGATGATTCGACGAATCAAGCATGTATCGAACTGTCCTTTGGGTAAAGCATTTCGATGGGATTTTTTTTCACCAAGGAAATGTCGTCTAATCTTATGATGTTTGAACTACTGATATTTCGCCATTCAATGATATGTATGTTATATGCGTGTATGTTTACTTACTTCTGCTCGAAGAGAGTATTTGCGTTGCTACCTTTGAGCTCTGACCTTCACCTATTTTAGTGGAAGCCGTCACCCAAAACTGATATTCCAAATGCGATTGTAATCCTTTGGCCTCGTACGTTAAATGATGACTCGGTAACGTTCTCTTCATGTGGTTTAGTTCCTCTTCACCGTTCATGACTCTGTACAGACACGTTATCATAGTGTATAGGTAAAAATGTAATTAAAAAAACTATGCAGTGTAATGTTTAAAAATATGTCAACGGATGCCGTTGGTGTTTTAATTTGAAAATCAACATTTAGTTATAATCTGAAAAGTAACTCGTATAGCCGAATGTACTTCTCACGCGGAAATTGCTTTCCAGACACCGTATTATTGCGAAGTACAATAAACCGATTGGTTTTTTATACGTAAAAATCATACTGCACAATAGGTTTAAGATTGTAAAAATATTCCGACATCTTTTGAATATTTTTGAACTGTTTCCATTAAATCATGATTAATTTTTTCATTTAAACTATAATTCGTTTTTGATGAACCGTAAAATATTTTATATTGAAGAATATGCAAGTTTATAAGATTATCACACATTATGCTCATCGTTCAGTTTACCTGGTGTACAGATTGTACCGTAGCAGAACACCGTTCGAATATTTGGGGGGTGACCAGGCGACCGTTAACGATTGTGCGGATGAAACGGCAATTTTGATATCCTCCGGCGGTCCGGGTACTGTAAAAATAGAAAAGATATTTTCAAGTACATTCGAAATCGTCCTGTACGGCTGTTGATCACGAATTAAATCATGTACCGTCTTGTTCAGTGCAGCACGTGATCGGTTCCGAGTTCTCTCCGGTTCCAATTCGCGTGTAGGCGGCGACTTTCAATGTGTAGTTGGTGTACTTGTGGAGTCCGGTCAAGATAATGGTCAACGACGGTGTTCTTCGGCTGCCGATTTCAATATCATCATCTGAAATGTATGGCCAAGGATGTGTGTTTATAACCCACGGTCTTTTACAGATGACATGTTGAGGTAGATAACCGGGCGAAACACGCGAACGCGAACGATTAATACCAGTTGTGGTATAGGTTACTTCATCATCGACACAGAATATTTTTATTTTTTTCGTTTAGTTTTTATTTTACTTTTGTTTAACACATAGTAAAGCAATTAGGTAAATATTAATAAGACTAATTAAATATAAATATATGCGCAATTACTATCGTTTGAATACGTTTAATTCATGCATACAGTACTACGACGTCATTAATTCAATATATTATGTTTACATATATACACGAAAAGGTATATAATTTTGATTTATCTTTACAAATATGTTGATTACGAAAAAGAATGAGTGCCCTGGGTATAGGCACGGTATTTGTATTATATCATGTATTCTGTTTCATGACATTATGTATTAAATTGCAGTAGTATGTAGTATTAATCTGGACTATATTTTACCGATGCTAAAGAAAACTACTAGAAATATAAGTCCAAAAAATGAGTGATCTACATATTGCACGGCTGCAGTAGCGGAAATTGTCAGGAACCTCGACTCTACATTAAATATATTCATATCACACATAAGGTTATCAACTGGGTATTACATTATATGATGTATAGTAAAAATGCACTTGTTTAAATATTTATATCGTATTGTTTGGGAATTTTCTCAAAAACAACAATAACCCGATCGTTGCGTTCTCGGATGGAATTCGATCTGTCAACGTCTCATAAAAAAGTCCGTAATCGTTTTTTCACGGATTTAAATCATATAAAATTTCACTGTTCACAATGCCACAAAAAAATAAAAATGTTTGAAATACAAAACCTCTATCTATGGAATCGTAGGTGACCACGTATCCTTGTATTACTCCATTCCAGTGTTGCACCTCTGGGTGTTTCCAAGACATCTGTATCGTTTGTGAACCTAAAGGTAAACAATGCACGTCGAGTGGGTGACTGGATGGCACTAAAACGACAACCGTTAATTAAAAATTATATTGATTACATGTGTGCACTAGCAGCAAGGCACCATTTCAGTTAATTTGTATGATGTGTCGAATTTAAAGATAGTCGAATAGTTTTCTCCTATGCGGAGGTCGTTTCAAAAAATGTTCATGTGACCACTAAGAAAAAATGCATTTTCACCTTCGTAAAATTAAGTACATAACGAAATAAAACATCGTTTCAATTTAAAATTAATTCGCCGAGTCTGGTGTACAAAATTGTAAGAGAAAAAAAAATCACATGCCTTGAATTGCATAGGTCTATAGTGAATTTAAATTCTACGCTCATTTTTGCATGTAAGATGTTTATATCGATGAAAAAATCACAATCTGTTTCGGGTCGCTGAAAAGTTATTGAAAATCAGTAGGTGGAATCATAATCCCTGCCGTCCCCCAAATGGCACCTCAGTGCTTGACTAGCGTAAACATGATTTTTTCATACCGTCTTCCATTGTTTGGGCTGCAGTCGGTTCGGACAGTGGGCCGTTACCAACTTCGTTGAACGCCTGCACCACTATAGAATATCTTTTGAACTTGATCAAATCTGCCAGTATTAGTTCGCCTCCGTCTTCTCCATCACCGTAAACCGTAGTCATGTTAGGAGCCATTAGCTCCATGCTAATTGAAAACAAGAACATTAAAGCTGGTGAGACAGTGAATGTTTGGACGTGTTATATAAAAGTTTTAATGATAAGTAGAAAAAAACGATTTTGAGCGAAGTCCGATAAACTATTACGCCGGATATTTTATTTTAAATAATTGTGACTAATAAGTATAATCTAAAAATTGAGTTTAATGTGTTTCTACTTAAATGTATGAATCATATATTACAAAAATATCAGGTACTTTTTTATTTTATCATTAAAAACTTTAACGAAAGCCACGATATTAAGATTAAAAATAAAAAAAACCAGTCATCAATATTCATAAAAATCGTATACTTGTAAAAAAAACTGTATCGTATTTTAAACCTAAAAACTTTTCTAGAAAAAATTACCATATAAAACCGTCTGGTTTATTAATAAATATCAGGTAAAATGAATAATGGTTGTTCATAATAAAACTATGAATAATAATTATCTCATCAAAAGAAATTTATTCGCTATAGCTTATCGATATTTGTCATAATTCTAATCAGGTGGAACAACGGAGAAAATCGAAAACTATAGAAAATATTGTAGTAATAATGGGAAAGGCAATAACGTTCATAATGATCACACGTCTTTGCGTTCCTTCCGTTATCTGTATTTTAATTATGTAAATCATTCGCGATAAGTCAACCATCGAAGCAAGTCGTTCGTTAATTGTCGCTCCGTATCTACGTTTTGCTATCGCCTTTTGTATAATGCCGGCGTCGTCTTCGGGCGGCGACGACAATCGTCCGCACGCTCCTAACAATTCAGTCGGTAAAATGAAAAAAACATCAAATGCTTCCAGACCACACAACACGGATCAGGAATGGACCACCAAGACAAGTAAAAAAGCATCTCAAGCTAAGAAGGTATCAACTCCAACTAGCCCTATATCTCCCACTCTACAGCAGATTAAAAATAATCCACCAGTATTAAATATGCCCAACAATACATTCGATTACGACATTTCATTATCTCATTTTTCTAATGACACGACCTATAATAATATGAATATAGATAAAGCTTTATCGCATTCTACAACCGATCACGCTAATGTTCCCGTTTCCGCAAATGCAACATACACCGCTGATATTTCAAACACTAATATAAATTACGATTCCAACGATATACAGTCCTTACGTAATTCCGAACAACTTAATAAATTTTTCTCCGCGGATTATAATGGTCCGTTCACTACCATTGCGGAACATTCAGATATCAACCTAAAAATTGATCACTGGCACCCGTTAAAATACGCAAAAATTTTTTCCACCAATTTCATTGGCATCAACAACATCAAACCAATTGGTCATAAAAAAATCAAAATCACCTTCAATACTAAAGTGTCAGCCAACAACTTTCTCACCTCCCCTCTACTCGCAAACATCGGTTTTACAGCGTACATTCCATCTACGCTTATCTACTCTTTCGGAATTATCAGAGTCGATAGTTCCCTAACCGAAGAAGATTTCTGGGAAGGACTTGATAACTCAGTCCGCGCTATTGCTTTCAAACGCATTTTAATCAAAAAGGATAATGTCCTAACTCCTACTCGTGTCGTGGAAATAAAATTTTTATCCCCCAAAATCCCAGATGCCGTATCGATTTACAACGTCATTTTCAAAATTTCTCCTAGCGTCCGTTCTCCCATACAGTGCAATAACTGTTTACGATTTGGCCACACGGCTAAATTCTGTCGCAGTAAATCCAAATGCAGCCACTGTGGCTTAAATGACCATTCATTAACTACTTGCCCTTCAATCAACGCAACAGATCCAGTTTGCATCTTCTGTAAACTCCCCCACCTCTCCACTGATCGGAATTGCCAAGAGTGGTCATTCCAAAGGGATGTTAAGAAAATTATGGCTACAGAAAACTTACCCTTCCGCGAAGCAGTCTCTCTCAAGAAAAATAATTACTCCTCAAGTGCATTTAGCTATTCAAATATTGTTAATAAACAGTCTGTGTTAAATCCTTCTCATCAAGTTCCGGATACCTCCACTAACTCTTTTCCCCCGTTAACCTCTCAATCACATCACCACCATACACCACATAGGAAGTATAACAATCATTCTTCTTACTCTAAACAAAAACAATTTTATGTTCCCAACCAATCTAATTTTTCGCTACCAAATGGGCATTTCATAGATTATGCTAGTAAAAATCGGTCCCAGGATCCCAAACCTTCTCAAGCTGATCTAACTTGGGTCAATGCCTTCTGCATCAAACTTTCCGAATCCTTATCCAACTCCCCTAGCCCCTCTCCCTTATCCCCCTCTTCCCTTCAAAACTTAATTGAATCATCCCTTATGTCTTGTCTCTCGCTTCCAAACATCTCCGTTATTTCTTCTAATGGTCAATATTCTACAATGGAATGTTCGTAGTCTTCCTGCAAGACTCCCTTCTATCCAACACCTCGTATCTTCCTTTAATTGTTCCATAATACTTATTTCTGAGACTTGGTTACTTCCATCCCGTAATTGCTTTATTCCTCACTTTAATTTATTCAGACAAGATCGAGCCGATGGCTACGGGGGCGTCGCAATTGCCACCCATACCTCACTTAATGTATCTTTAATAGAAATTAAACCCCCCTTAAAACAACTTCTCTTGGAAAACAATATCGATTTAATTGGTCTAAAAATAACAAATATTGACGGTCTACCTAATACATCATTCTGGTCCTGCTACAGTCCAAATGATTCACCTATCCCCTTTGAAATATGGTACTCTCTCTTCCAACTCACCGATCACAACTCTTTCTTTACAGGCGACTTCAATGCCCATCACCCTGCCTGGGGTTCCACTACGTCCACCAGACGGGGTAACTTAATCTACGATGCGTTGAACTCTTCTAATCTTAATATACTTAATAACGGCTCACCTACGCATGTAGGCAGACCCAACTCAACCAATTCGTGTATTGATTTATCCTTATCTACTCCAAATTTATTCTGGCTTTCAACCTGGCGCATTATAGATGATCCTAACGGAAGTGATCACTTACCTATTATCATATCTGTCAATGTTACAAACCCTAACTCCTTACCAAATAACAGATCTACCTTACCCAATTATCTCTCCCCCAATCTCAAATTTAACCTCAATAAAGCTGACTGGCCCCTTTTTTCTCAACTCATCAATTCCTCTATCCCTCTTCTCAACACTTACACATGTCCAATAAAAGATTATGAACAGTTCACTCATATGATCTTAGATATTTCTAAGAAAACAATTCCTATCAAACATAATAACCTTAACAACTTCCCTCCCTCTCCCCCGTGGTGGAACTCCTCCTGTTCCGAAGCAGTTTCCAACCGCAAATCCTTATATAAAACCTTCATTCGCTCAGGCTCCGTTCAAGATTATCTTAATTATCGCAATGCCAGCGCTGCAACCACACGTCTCTTAAAAGAATCTAAAAGACTAGCTTGGAAACAAGTTTGTATGAACCTCAACCCTTCTTCATCCATTCAATCTACCTGGACCACCGCTAAACGCTTTCGCAATAGTATTGTAACTCGCTCTCGTCCTCACAATGACAGTTGGTTCAATGATTTCTGTTGCAAAGTAGCACCATGTTATGTCCCTTCATCTTCTGAAGCCTCACATAATCCAATTTTGCCTGCCTCAAATTCACTTACTAATCACATAATCTCCATGCCTATAACCTTAAGTGAGCTAAATGCCGCCATCGCCTCACGCAAATCAATCGCTTCCGGCCCTGATAACATTTCCCCTGTTATGCTAAAACACCTTCCTACTAATGCCGTCGAGTACCTCTTGAATATACTCAACAAAATTCTCCTCCTCAATAAAATTCCTGACTCCTGGAAAGAGTTCATAGTCATACCTATTCCCAAAGTCAACTCTACCACTGCATTTAGGCCCATCGCCCTATCCTCAGCGTTATGCAAAACCATGGAATTTATTCTAAAAAACCGCCTAGATTGGTGGCTCGAACATAATTCTATTCTCTCTGACAACCTATATGCTTTCAGAAAAGGAAGAGGCACACTTGATTGCCTCGCAAATTTTTCGAGTAAAATATACCAATCTTTTAACAACAAATATTTCTTACCTGCAGCCTTTATCGACATTCGCGGTGCCTTTGACTCTGTCCATATACCAACTCTCCTATCTCACCTTAATTCACTCCAACTACCCCCTATATTCATTAACCTTATCTCCCTCTTGTTTTCACATAGAACTCTAAAATTCACATCCCCATACGGTTCTACAAACATACGCTCCACTTACACAGGTCTACCCCAAGGTAGCTGCCTAAGTCCCATTCTTTTTAATTTGTATATGAATTTCATTATTAAACAACTAAATACACTTGGACATGAGTGCCTAGTGTATGCTGATGATCTAGTCATATTCTCCTACAATTCAAATATCGATCTCGCTATTGACTCTTTAAACAATTCGCTCAATCTTCTACAAAACCTCCTATCTTCTTCCTTTTTCTCTGTATCTCCCGAAAAATGTAAGGCCATGATTTTCAC